>JAVDPK010000883.1:381307-397882 GCA_034780415.1 Cichlasoma orientale | reverse complement strand
AATGGCCAAATATGATCAAAAACAATTCGTCAGTCTTTCCTGTGAAAGGTAATCCCATGTGATCCCGTTTTGACCGTTTTGCCTCCTCCAATATGGCGGTGACGTAGGCATACGAGTCAGCGATCAACGCGGTATCTATGTATATATATCTATGGGTAGTTGACCAAGATGAAAATAGCTTTCCGGTGTAGACTTTCAAAGCAAAACTCAAACTATTTTTCTATAATTCAATTAATCGAGCCATCAATTTTCCTCCGCTTTTAGCGCCAAATCGCAAACAGTCGCCCCAAGGCGCATTGTATTGTAAGGTAAAGACCCAACAATAATTACTAAATGGACATTAATGCTAAAGTACTCAATAAAAAAAAAACAATCTCTAGCCTTTAACATGCTAATGGTTAGGACTTATTAAAATGAAGCTGAGTAGTTTGGCTAAGAGAGTCCAATTGGAGCAAAAGTTGCAAGAGGAGTGAAAAAAGATTTTTATTTTTTCACGTTTGTCGCATGTTTCTGATCAAACAAATTGCAATATTAGACAAAGATAGTAAATACAGTTTTTAAATGATCATTTCATTTATTAAGTGTATCAAAACCTAGCTGGCCCTATGTGAAAAAGTAATTACCCCCTAAGCCTAATTAGTTGTGCCAGCCTTGGCAGCAAAAATGCAATCAAGTGTTTGCAGTAACTGGCAATGAGTCTTTCATATCATAGTGGAGGAATTTTTTTTTAATTTGACCACATTGGAGGGTTTTGAGGTATGAACAGCCGGGTCATACCCAAGCACCCCCAACCAGATTTAAGTCTGGGTTTTGACTAGACCATTCCAAAACCTTTATTTATTTTATTTTTTAAGTGATTCAGGGTGGACTTGCTGATGTATTTTGGATCACTGTCGTGCTGCATAACCAAGTATGCTTGAGCTTCAAGGCACGAACTGATGGTCGGACATTCTCCGTCAGGATTTTCTGGTAGAGAGCAGAATTCATTGCGCCATCAATTACAGCAAGTCGTCCAGGTCTTGATGCAGCAAAGCACCCCCAGACCATCACACTACCACCACCATGTTTGACTATTGGTGTGATGTTCTTATGTGAATTGCTGTGTTAGTTTTACACCAGGACTTGTCTTGTCAATCCACAGAATATTTTCCCAAAAGTCTTGGGGATCATCAAGATGTTTTTTGGCAAATGTGAGACAAGCCTTTATGTTGACTGATGGTTGACTTACATGAGGCCCATGCATGTCCATGCATAGCCCATGCATCCATGGACCATCTGGGTCCAAAATGAACACATATTCAGGGCCTGTTAATATCTATCTGGGCAAACCCCTGTAGGGCCACCATGGAAACTGCGGACAAACCCTTATGGGGCCCATAATGCATGCCCTTACTTATCCTATATGGGGCCCACCTATGTGTGCTGGCTGGGTTCCGGGAAGGTTCACCACTGTTCCAAGTGTTCTCCATTTGTGGATAATGGCTGCTTTAGTTTCTTTAGATTGTGGTATGATGTGTTGCTTTTTGAGATCTTTTAGCCTACTTTGTTTTGTTAGATTCTATTTAACTGATTTCTTGATTCAACAGGTCTGGTTGAATAGTTGTTTCCTTAATAAATGAAATCAGTATTTTAAAACTGCATTTTGTATTTACTCTGGCTACCTTTAGATATTAAAATGTTTTTGATCATCTGAAACATGTAAGTGTGGCAAATATGCAAATAAACTAAGAAATCCGAAAGGGGCAAATAGTTTTTCACAGCACGTGTGTCCATGCTCATACATTGGGGCTTTATTTTGAAAAATAAAACCGGAAATAAGGCCAATAGCGCGTCAGACTTGATAGCTGTAGGTTCAGATGGTCGTTAATAACTGGGGCCGGATTGTTCACAACAACAGAGAGCAAGGCGCACCAGCTCCGGCCAAATAAAGCCCAGCCGCGATTTAAGATCCTGTTTTGGAACTGCACACAAACGGAAACCAGACGTTCCTGTGCGACTGGCTCCGTTCTTCTACTGTTAGCTGTTGTTTGTATCGAGCTAGCTTTGTCCTTCTCAGTCACAGCTGTGGTGGGTCGCTGATATTTTTTATATAAATCGCTGTGGAATATGGCTCAGCATGGACATCATGTAGCCAGTTCCCAAAAAGCACTAATGCTGGAGATGAAAAGTCTCCAAGATGAGCCGGTCGAAGGGTTCAAAATAACTTTGGTGGACGAGTCGGACCTGTACAACTGGGAAGTAGCGATATTCGGACCCCCAAACACACATTACGAGGGTGGTTATTTTAAGGTGAGTGGCTAATGATAGCTAGCAGTCAGTCTATTGTTCTTTAACTGTTAAGTTTTGTTGTATATTTCAGTAATTTACTCATACAGGGCAACCCAGCGACTAACCTCAACCTTCATGTAACCATTTCCACCAGTAGCAGGTAACCATTGATAATGTTAACTTGGCTAATTGTCCACTGTTTAGTGTTATTGTGATAAATACTTCTTTGTTCAACTTTAAATCAACTATGCTCTCATCAGAACTTCTTTTTTCCCCCCTGTGGCATGTTTATCCTTAAAATATAGATTTAATGAGGTCTTTAATAGATCTTACATTTGCCTGTTACTGTTTTTTGCTGGTGTGAAACAAAAGGCTGTTAAACATAAGCGCCTCCAGCGCTACCTTGATAGATAAGCTCATCATCTATCTCGCAAATTCAGTAATTTTCTTTGTGTCCATCATTATTCACTTCAGTTCAATTCACTAAAGCAGCCCTGGGTTGAGTCGTCGTTTTGTTGTTTATTCAAGTCTAGGAGTCGATACTTGATGCATAGTAACCTTGCTTTTGAAATGTTAAGTGGCTCCCAGTCGTAACTTGTCTAACTTGTAGTGACTCATAATTTGTTTTCTCGTCTACTTCCTCGCTCGAGAGTAAAGATGTGTTGGTTTGTTCCTGTTTATCAGAATTTGTGCTGATTACATCCCCCCCCGCCCCGTGTATAACATTTAAACGTCTTAAACCAGGAGATTTATGCAGTTAATGTGGCATTTCTCTGCCCTTTTGACCTGCTGATTACTGGTCATTAGTAGTGTTTTAAAGTTGTAGTACAAATATATACAGTAGCGTGGCATTTGTTGCAATAGCAGACATCCTGTTGTTTTCTAATTCTAGCATTCAGATGTTGCAACTCGCAGAAGGCAATGTTTCAAGTGCGGTAATGATCATCCTGTAGGGGCATTTGATTGATAACTTTGTGACTTGTGTGCTTCAGACTTGCCCTACATTGTTGTTTTGTTGTGCATCTAAATAAAAAATAAAATACGATGACAAGGCTTTTATTGAAGTGGCAGAGTAGTGCTCTCTTACTGAGGAAAGACTTGGAAAATATAGGCCAGACAGCTCAAAACATAATTTCAACTTGCAGCAAAACAAAAGTAACATAAATTCTGCATGATTGCTTTACAATGGCTTGTTTTTATTTTCTCACAATTCGAAGCCTTTGTTGTATCCATACAACAGTTAGTAAAGCTGTAAATTATTAATATTTGTCTTCAGACATAATGTAATACCTCTCTTTTTGCCCATCATCCCTTCAGCTGTCTTGTGGTTGGCTTTGTAGTTCCAGTTCCTGAAGAACAATCTTCATTTTACCTCTGGTCTTTTTCAAGCCTGCAAGCGTGAGCAGAGGGGCCCGGCAAGGCTCCCGTAGACGGTGTTCAGTGGGTCTGTGTGGTTGCCGTGCACAGGATTCCTTTGTCGGGGCAGGAATGCACAGCCTGGCTGTGAAATCCACCGCACGCCTGTGACTCATTGTTCTGTGCTGGGTTTCCATCCGACCAGTTTGTCATATTCCAACAAAAAAAAAAAGCCAAACACAAAAAACCAAACAAAAAACCAAACCACCTTTTTTTTTTTTTTTTTTTTTTTTTTGGTGTTAACAAAGAGTTATGACTAACTGCGATGCCTGCGCATCTGAAACGGGGCCGATACTAACGTCACGTGGAACCTGGCTGACTCAGGCGTTTATTTCACATGGGTGTTGCTCCCAAAACGGCACACCGTGACGAACACATTGTGCATGCAGGCAGGCACGCACAGAGTGGACTGACACATACTGAAATGTCATTCAAACAGGATTAGATAACTGTCCTGCTTGTTTTAGTAAACATGCAGTGCATAAGTAAACACACAGTGCCTTATCATGATAAACTGACCCTTGACCTGTGAGTTTCACACGCTCCCCGGCGCTGACACACATTCGCTGACTCTGAAACGTCTGCTTTTTCCTGCGAGGAATCCCTTTAAGCTCTGAGAATCTGATGTTTACGGACGAGGGCCCGTTTGACCTGTAGTAGGCTTTGGTCTTGAGACGTGAGCAGCTGAGCTGGCTACAGCGGTGGTTCCCAAACCGGGTGCTGAGACAGGTCCAGGTGTGCTTAGAGATTTAGCAACACAACCTGAAAAGGACTGATAATGACACTGAAGCTATTTTGTGCAAATATGAAAACAAGTGCCCTTTGGCCCCAAAATGTTTGAAAACCACCATGCTAGAGTGTTTTGGTTGGTTTATTGTACATTGCAGATTTTCCTCACAATATGCTGTCCTGATGTTATTATGCACGTTCAGTTTATGTGCGCCTTTTTAAAGTCTTTCCTGTTCAGTCATACACTTTGTTCATCTGAGGCTTAAATATGAAAACCTTTGTAATATGGAGATTTAAAAATATTCTTCATGCAGGAAACTGCATGTGCATTTGACTCTCACTCCACTCTTGTTCTTGTTTTTTTTTTTTTTTTTTTTTTTGTTCTTCTCTCTCCTCACATCTGTTTGTCCCCGGGGATAAGATTTGAGTCACACAGTTAAAAACACTCCACGGCTCTAACAGCTTACTTACCAGCTCAAATGATAGGAAGCATAGCACCACCTATCTACTATGACTGCCGCGAGAACTTCAGATGTTTTGGATCTTCAGTTTTATCTAGCGAGGAGCAACTTGTTGATGATTTGAAGCCAGTTTGCAGCCTGAATGCTTTAAAGCTTGTCACAGAACATCACGTCAGCCTCCTCTTTACCTTGTTTTTATATTTGATCTATTTTTGTTTCTATATGTATAGTTTTGCACTCATTTTTGGCACTCTCAGTTTGATGTTTAGTTACCGTAGAGTGTATTTTTTGGGGGGTCGGTTTGAATAATGCTTCAAAATGAATGTTTTTAAGATGACTGCCGAGTAGAAAGACTCTTCTTAAAGGACGTTCAGCCAGTGTCTCACCCTTAACAGATGCAGCCACTACCTTTTACTTCATGTAGTGCAGTACGTCGGTTAGTGTATTTGAAGCTGTTGTTTTCATTTTGCTGTTTATCCTGTCAGCAGGTCATTTAATGTCTATATAATACTGTAAACACTAGCCACAAGTGAAACAGCCCAGCCATTCTTAATTTTGCCATACATTTTCTTAAACAACCACTTAAGCCTCTTAACTCCCAGCTGACTGAGTGTGAGGCAGGGTACTCCCTGGAGAGGTCACCGAGCCATATTGTAGACAGACGTCTCTACTTTGCCTGCAACAAATTGGATGATTTACCATTTGGTTGTTGTTGAACTCTTAATTAATTTTTGTATATTTATACTAGTTGTAATGTCTATATATTGGAATAACCCAAAGCACTGCACTGATTGTAGCTCTGTGCTCTCCAGGTTGAGTTCACGTGAAGCAAGATTTAACCTGTTCTGCTCTGTTTTGTTTGATGCACTTCAGAAGCTGAAAACGATGCAGCATTCACTATTTATGTCCTCAGATATGAAGTCATCTAATTATGTCTCACAGAAAAGTTTACTGTGATCAAATCACACGGCATACAAAGTGGCACAATGAGATGATGCTTGTTTTTATTAAGCAGCTGACTGTGTTTCAAACAGATTCAATTTCTCAATACTTGCACCTTTCTTCTTTATTAAGTGTACACTACAGAATTGGTACATGCTCCATGTTACCATACAGTAGCTACAAGGGTACAAGCGAAAAATCCTAACCTGACTGCAGTGGGCTCGGCTGGGCCAGGCCTGGCTGAGCTGCCGGAGTCATGTTTCCCCCTCTGGCTGTGTCACAGAGAAACAAGAGGGGGGGGGGGGGGGGCAGGGAATATTGAAACAGCCAGATCAAGAGCAGGCACAGCCCTTTTCCTTGAAGTGGTCCCCCCTTTGAAAGCAGAGCCTGCTGTGAGCAGAGGTGAGTGTGAGGCCCCGGTAGACTGTTATAACCATCCCCTGAAGCCCTGGCAATGTGTTCTCTTCCTCTTCCTATTTGGGCCAATGGTGCAGTAATCATATCTCTGAGACATGGCTCAGTGTTTTTTTTGTTTTTTTTAATGTTGCTGTGCTAAGATCACCTATGAGTCTGTTTGAAATATAGCTCTATTTCAGCTCTCCAACAACCAGAACAACATAGAGGAGGTGGGGGGGTCTGCTGGATATGAACATGATAATCTGAGATCTGCATGTGCTGTTTGAAATTTGCTCTGTACCAGCGCCATTTTCCTTGTCCTGTGTGTGTGTTTGAGTGAGAGAGGATAAGGTCTGTGGGGACGGTAAAGAGGTGCACAGGGAGAACAGAATGATTTGTTCTGTTCAGGGTCTTTGCATTGACCTGGTTTACTTCGCCTTGCTGTCATTATCCGCACGGTGGGCGGGTTCTTTCTCTGACTTGTTCCTTCCTCAAGGCAGCTTTTCAGGTCACAGTCAAAGATTTCATAGAAAGAGGAAACTGATCTTAGCTGTCTATAATGACGATAACAAGGGAACTCTTTCATAAGTATTTTTCTTCTTTTTTTTTTTTTTTTTTTCTCTCCATCCCTGGCGCAAAAAAACCAAACAAAAACTCAGCTTCACTTCCTGTCAGCTGCTCAGATGAGATGTTCAGAGTGAATCTCTTTCTGAAAATGAAGGCTGCTCAAGCCAATTATTAGGCATGACATGCAAGCCAGCATGTTTCAACAGATACTCCTAAGAATAGCACTGTTTTTGGGCGAACATCTTGGTTGAGCTGCTGTAAGTGACGAGATTGAGGTAAAGGCTAAAATGAGCATGTTTCAGAACAGAACCACAGATGCATTGGAAAAGAGAAAGCTGATATTGAGCATCTGAGACTCCGCTGCATTGTCCTTGCTCGTGTTCCTCTCCTTCCTCCTTGTGTTTCTTGTCTTCTGTGTATTTGGTGCTGATGAGGTGGGAGCTGAGTAGATCACAGCTTCAGAGCAAATGAGCCAAACAAGCAGCCTATCTGTGTTCAGGCACTTTTTTTTTTTCCCCACCCCATCTGTGCATCATCTCCTCCGTTCACCTCCATCTAGAGCCATCAGCTGTATTTGATAGGTCAAGAACCAAAGTAAGGGCCTGGGCAAGACACTTAACCCACATTGCCCAAGTGTGAATGTGGTTGGTGTTGGGTGGTGGTCAGAGGGGCCGTAGGTGCAAATTAGCAGCCACGGTAACGTCAGGCTGCCCCAGGGCAGCTGTGGCTACATTAGTAGCTTACCACCACCAAGTATGATTGAGGTGTGAATGAATAGTGCATGAAATTGTAAAGCGTCTTTGAGTGCCTTGAAAAGCGCTATGTAAGATTAATGCATTATCATTATTATCATTATTATTAAAATGTAGAGTTGTTTTAGTACAGGAGAATAGTTAAAAGCCTCCTGCTAAGCTGTGTTGTGAAATCATGTTCCTACCTTTTTGCTCATGCTTGTCCTTAATGCAGATCCCTACCTTCCTGCTTTCCTATTTGCTTTCAGACTTGCAGGATTGTGATGAATGAGGCAATTTTATGGGAAGGGTTGCTGCATGGGTCTCTCAGCCCCAGGCTAAAAACTCAGATATTGATTCAACTTATTTATTCAGATGTATAGGCATCATTAAGATTTGGCTACTTCTTGAGAGAGAGGGTGAGTTTGTGATACTATCTTGTGTATCACTAAAGAACTGTGTTCCTCTTTTGAACTTCCCCACAGTTGGACAGAGTGTAGGATTTCTCCCACATCTGATCGCCTTCAGGTTTCCATAGTGTCTCAGCGGCTGTGAATAGATTTGGATGAAACCGCTTAGACAGCTTTCTGCCAGAGGCGTGGTTAAATAAATTTTAATGGTGCTTTGAATTAAAAAGACGAAATCTGACACTTACAAATACTAAACTAAATGTTTTCAATCAAAAACTAAACTGAAACAAGCAAATCCACTCTGGAAACTACCTGAAACTAAACGTAATTGAAAACAAAAATTCAAAACAAGATAAAATTAAGAACTAATTAGAAAATGCAAAACTCCAATAACTCTTGTATTCGCCACATCTTTTGAGTCTGAACAGATGTGGATGTAAACTGGTTGTTGGAGCAATACAAGTGTGTGGCAGTAATTCTAGTTTTAATTCATTACATATTTTGGGAGCTAATTCCATCCAGCTGAAAGAAGCACGTTAAAGAGTTTTTCCATTCACACAGTGTTTGCTTGGAAAAACAGACCTGGAAGACGGTCAGCTTTAACCCACTGCAAGTTTTGGCACACTCAGCCAAAAGGACTCTTGTTCTCTCTCTCTTTTAATTTATTTCTTAACCCTTCTATTATCTGTGGAGTTGGACCAGATGGAAATGAAGTCCTAGTCTAACTTGCCACTGAAAGCACTTTAGACTACAGGCTACATTTACCATACATTCATACTGTGCTTTATTCTATACACTTTTTATTTTGTATTCATGGCCAATTAGGAAACTTGCAAACTTCACTCATGAAAGTCCCGGCTGTCAGGAACTTTCTTGCTGTGGCCGAGTGTTGCTGAATGGCGATGATTAGTGTGGTTTATTTCAAACATCCTCACTGGTAAATGCTGTCACTGTCAGCTTATTTATTGGGTTCTAAATTACAGCAGATATTTGACTGTCTATGGACGTGCTGTGGAAAGACAGAGCAACAGAGGGCCACTTTTCCAAAATATACAAACTAAGGTCTCCTTTGCCCCATTTCCAGCCAGGGGACCGATTATGATCTTACTGCTTACATTGTTTTGGACTAAAAACTAAGCAATCACTGTTGCTGCATGGCCTCCTTCTCCTTCCCCACCTCCTGGCTGGTCACTATGTGTTGCACTGCTGCCAGCCTGTAATGTGTACAATGTTGGCTTGAACCCTGCACTCTGATGGGATGCCAGTTTTCTGGCAAGGCCAGTCAAACTCGGGGATTTTATTTAATTTTTTTTCACCTCCTCTTAGGATTGTGTCAGTGCTTCCTCTCTGGCCTGGTTTCATACAGAAAGAGCAGGTTTATGCAGTTTAGGGTAAGCAGCTAGTGAATGCTCTGTGCGTGTGTGTCACTTTTTACCATATAACATGCTGAATTTATTTTGTACTGTTAATCAGGATGTGCTGGCACACTCCTTAATGACAAAGAGCCTTAAATACAGAATATTCTGGGACTATCAACAAGCCATTCAGTGTTTTGCACAGATAAACATGTGGCTGCATGCACTTGGGTTAAATTATGCAATGCCGTCAAAGAGGGCCCAACGCTTTTAAAATTATAGAGCCCAACCCCCTTTAGTTCAAATGAAATCCCCCTCTACCTCCTCTTGCTACTGCTCCTCCAACACCCCTGCTCCCATGCAGCCAATTCACCCCCTCTCCTCTTAGTTGGTTCACTGTGGCGAGGACCAGCTGACCATGCCGAATCAGCAAATGTAAGCGTGTGTGTGTGTGTGTGTGTGTGTATGTATGACAGGGGGATCAGCAGAAGGCTTCATACTGTGAGTGATGTGCTTGTGTGTAATAAGTCCTGTTGGTGTGTGTGCTTTGTCACCGTCTCTCCCATGGCACGCCTTATGGAAAAGGGCGGAGGGCTCTTCCATACATAGGATTTACAGTGTGTGGGTGTGAGTCTGTGTGGTTGTAATTTCAGTGTGAGTATGCATAATAGCAGAAGATGAGTGTAAGTAGTGGATTGTCTTGGGTTGCAGTGACAGCTGGAGAGGACAAACACAATGTCTTTATACCACCACTACCACTACCACCACCCCCCTCAGCCACCAGCGTTTCTCTAAGCTGCGCACGCTCTGCAGCTGAATGCACTGCAAGCCTCCATCCCTCCCTTCCTCCACACCATATTGCATTACAGTGTCATTAGCTCCTCCATGCTCAGCCACCTCAGTATGTTTTGCAGTGACCCTATAGCTACTATTTATAGGTTTCTTTCAATCACTGTTGAGGCTGATCAGCATGATTGTGGAGGTCTTCAGTCAGCAGCTGCATCTTGGCACCAGTGCAGCAGTGTAGGTCTTTGTTAAGAAAAGAAGCCCCCTCTCTCCTTGGCAGCTGTCTGTGTACTTGTGTGGTTATCTTTGTGAGGATCAGTTTGAGTTTTAGGCCTTGGAAGTGAGGATGCTATGGCTTGGCTTATCTGACACGGGACTGCTTAAGAGTTGTGTTTGGATCACATGTTGGTTTGGGTTTGATGGTTAAAGTAAGCATTTAGGAGATGCATTATAAGGATGAATGTCCTGACAGAGAGCCACACACATGCTTTTGTGTTTCTTCTGCAGCATCGTTCAGACTTGTATTGTGTTCTAGCAACTCTGTGTGTGTGGCTCCATTACACAATCTAAGCAAATGACACCAAGACTGTCTTTAATTAAATGCATCTGCCTAACTGTGGGTAAAGCAATCATCTTGTCTCTGTTTGTCTGATCAGTTGAAATGGTTACCAAGCAGCGACGAAGGAAATTGGTTACAACTTGTCTGTTCACAAGAGAGAAGGGTAAACAATCGTCCTGCCAGTACGCCGCTAATATGTGTCATTTCTCACCCCAAGGCTCGGATCAAGTTTCCCATCGACTACCCTTACTCTCCACCAGCTTTCCGCTTTCTCACCAAAATGTGGCACCCAAACATCTATGAGGTAAATTTGACCAATTTAAAACAAACAAACAAAAAAACATTGTGTGTACACAAAATTTGACCCTTATGTATGGAAGCTTGTTTCTGCCACTGAAAATTTTTCCCATCCATAAGTCAAAATTTCAAGTTGTATATCTCAAACTTTCGTGTTAATAAGTTTAAAATTTTGAGTTAGCTCTATAAATCACGAAGCTCTATGACAGAGGTAATTTCCTTGTTACCCGGAAGCAGATGACACCAATGCATGTGCACTCAAAATTGGGTAGCGACTGTATCAGTTTGCTAGCAGTGCATAGCAAACGTGAACAAAGTGTCATCAGGTTTTTGACCTTTGAATGCCTTCTAGCAAATAAGAGCTGCATAAAAGGTGAGGAATCAATGTTTTCATGTTGAACTGTTGGACAGCTGATTCCTTCAGCCTCCTGCTTCCAGGTAACAATGAATTGACATACCTTCATGGAGCTTCCTGATTGGCAGAGCTAGCTCAAAATTTTGAGTTATTTTCTCAGAATTTTAACTTAACTCGAAATGTCAAGTTATGGATGGCATTTTTTTTTTTTTTTTTGTGGCGGAAATAATCTTCCATACTTATGTGATTCAGAGTATTTTTTTTCTTCCTTTTTACTTTAACATGCTGAGTTGTTCAGTCCTAATATTTGAATCTTTTCATTCTTTTAAAAGGTGACCGCTTGTTTGAACATGTTGGTTTCTCTCTCGTGTCCCTAGAACGGGGATGTGTGTATCTCCATCCTTCACCCACCAGTGGATGACCCACAGAGCGGCGAGCTGCCTTCAGAGAGGTGGAACCCCACACAGAACGTCAGGTACACAACAGGCTCTTGGAGCACCTCACAAAAAACATATCTGCAGAGTTACTGATTGTCTTGTGGCCTGTAGCTGGGGCATAATAAATTTTTAATTGATTAATTTGGATGTATAATGCATCTTGTGAGTTTCCTCCTAATTGTGTTGCAGTTAATTAGGCTTTTCTTAAATCATATCAAATAGAAAAGTTCGGACAGCTCTGCAAAGGTCATTGGCCATAGCCAGCCATGCTGATCATGGCCACTGCAGTGGAGGAGCCAGACAATTTTTGTGGGCAGGCTGAGACATTTAGGTGGCATTCTTGCCTTACCTTGCCATGTATGGTAAGCTTTTTACCCCTCAGCCTAAAAAGGCTGATGGAGGTATTTTGTCATCCTGCCGGACAGGCGGCCAACTTTCAACTTTGTGAATGTGATAACTCGAGAACCTTTACTTCAAGGTCAGAGGTCAGAATCTTGCGAACGCAATAACTCTGTCACCTGAATATTCACCTAGAATTTTCAAATCGATACCATAGATGCATCTACTAAAAATCTCAGATGAGGTAGTTCTTACTGTAATAATGCCAATCATAGAAAAATGACAGTATTCTCAGTTGTTTATGTTTATTATGATTTTAGCATTTCTCATTCCTGCTCTTACTTAGCCGTTTAGTTTTGAATTGATATAGTGACTGAAGTCACTAAGGCTCATATGCACCCTGTTAAGATCTACTGAGACCTGGTAATTGTGTTCTATAAGTTGTAGCCAACAGTTTTTTGTTTTTTTTGTTAATTTTTTTTTAATTGTTTTGTGTTGCGTAAATTATTTAGTTGAGATAATTACAGTTTAAATCAGTGGTACTGCTAAATTCTGCTAGAAAAATGGCAGCTACTGGATGTGACTCCAGTTCTGAGTACGTGCTTGATCCGCTAAACGCTTCACCGTTGCTTAGGCCAGCTCCTGGAGCTATGAGTATAAGATCTAATATATCCAGTGCTATTCTGTACTGATTTAATAAATCTGTACAGCATCTTGACGAGCACTGCATGGCAAGTAGTGTTAGTAGTGTTAGCATTGTGAGCTCAGTTGGCATTGTCGGAAGTACACAAAGAAGTGCAACACAGCATAGAAACAGATGTCCAACAAGTGTGGAGGTGTACACAGAGAGCGACACAGCCGCGTGAAGCATGTTACATCAGAGATGTGGCGTTTAAAGAATCACGAGTGTTGAAAAATTAGTTAAAAATTGAGGTGGAAGCATAAGTGCTAAAAAAGCATCATAAAAGTTTATTTGTATCAAATTCTTTTTTCAGTTGTCAGATTTGACTGATACCTCTATACATGTAGATTTAATGTCCCGGTGCACTTTGATCATCGTTCATTTCTTTCAACATAACTGCCCAAATTTGTTACAAAGATGGCTACCAAGTGGTGAGTCCTGCTTCTTAAAGATCTTTGGGCATAATGGCTACATGTAGCATTTTTGTAGTAATAGTATTTTGCATTTTCATGACATACAGTTTTTCTAGATCTAAAAATATTAACTTTCCAGACACGCTCACTTTTGTGTAGTGATACTAACATTGCAGCACCAGACCAGGAATAGAGGAGCATTTTATTTAAAAACTTTATTTAAAAATGTCTTCCCTGCAGCTTTCTTTCCTAAGTGTGTCCACAGTAATGAAGCCTCAGGAGCTCCAGTGCTGAATATCACAAAAGCAGTCCCACATTTTTGCCCACAGAGCAGAAATTTGGACATAGCTGATGCTAGATCACATAGTATGAAAAAAGGATGTTTATCTGAGGCCTTTTCTCAGCTTACTGCAGTGTAAATGCAGCAAACACCCAAACATGATGTTTAATTCATTCTCCTTTTATTTCAGATATTTATTTGACACTGATTAAATCACTTGGTTCCTCCAGCTTCCCAGTTCTCTCTCTTTCTATGCTTAGCCTAGACTAAGTTCAGTGCGAGACTTGTGTATTCCTCAAGCTGCTGCTGACAGAAGCTGCAAATATAAAAACGGCCTCATATTTTCACAAGTAGAAGTTGGTGAAAAAGCTTTCGTGAGATAAAAACCTCCTGCCCACCCGTCTTTGTGTGACTGATCTGTTGATTACTCAAACCTAAGTTCATTCTCTTAAGTATGAAAAGTGTTGCAGCTTTTGGCCAATAAAATCAAACACGGCAGCAGAGACAAATAGACACTCGGGGGGATAACAGGCTGCTCATCTGACCCTGACCTTCATCTCCCTCCTTCCCTCCCTTGATCTCACTGTCTCTTTGTCCATGTGTGTCTTTCTTTCCATTTCTGTACACGTCTATTTCCTGCACTCAATGTCTCTTGTGTCATCTTACCTCCATCCTTTCCTCCTCTCTCTCACCGTTTCCTTCTCCTCATCCTGTATTGCTCTCTCTCTCTCTCTCAGGACCATCCTCCTCAGTGTGATCTCTCTGCTGAATGAACCCAACACATTCTCCCCCGCCAACGTGGACGCGTCCGTCATGTACCGAAAGTGGAGGGACAGCAAGGGGAAGGACAGAGAATACATCGAGATAATCAGGTACAAGAAGAAATACGCACACGACTGTCTTCACACCTCCAGCTGGTGCTTGCCACCAAAGCAGAAACAGAATGCCACAACTGAAGCTCCTCATAGCCTCATCTTTATCCTTTTTCATCTTCTGTTTTTGTTCTTTTGTTTTTTTTTTTGCATCTTACAGAAAGCAGGTGCTGTCTACCAAAGCAGAAGCAGAGCGGGATGGCGTCAAGGTTCCCGTCACGTTGGACGAGTACTGCGTCCGAACCCAAGTGCCACCAACAGACGATGGATCCAACCTCTTCTACGATGACTACTACGACGACGAGGACCTGGAGGACGATGACGAGGACGACGATGAGGACTGTTGCTATGATGAGGATGACTCGGGCACTGAGGAGTCCTGACCTCTCCTCCCTGTGACGTCGTCCCTCTGTTCTTGTTCTCAGCACCCACCCGCTGGCCTCCCTCTTCTGTCATGAACTGAATTTTAAATCCCCGTCCCTTTTTCCTCCCGAGTCCTCACTTAGCACAGGCCCCCCTGTACACCTTCTGTCACATGTGCAGTCACAGTGTGTGCACTAAAACCCGATGCATTAAGGAAAAGGAGGCTAAAGAGTTTTTTTTTCCTGCTTGTTTCTTACATGTTTTATTTTTTTTTTCTGTTATTTGAGTAGAGGTTACACACAATATGTGCACTCAGCAGGAAATCTTTAAAGTAAAAGCTTTGACTTCCTCACCTCCTTCTGTTGAGCTACACTTACTGAAAATTAGCTTAGTCTTTTAGCTCAGAGACCTGTTTCTTATGTACGCTTTGAGTGGAACAAATCGGATGTCTGAGGTCATTTTGGTGCAGAATGGTCACACCTGTTCTTCATCACAGGTTAAGGTCAGAGTAAAACAAGATTTGCGAAGAAAGCTAATGCAGGATAATTGGCATACTGTATGTATGTGTGTGTGGGTATTTTTTATTTATTTTTTAATCTGAGTCATTTCCACCTCTGAGTCATGTATGTGTGTGATCTCTAGTTTGCAGGCTGTTTAAAGCTCTGCCATGCCTCCCCTCTGACCTTTTAAGCCGCAGGGCTTGTGCTGCTCCAGACAGGGAAGTTATCTGCCATTCACACTCCCTTGTGCCTTCCCTCAGTCAAAGCAAACCCCAACTAGACATACAAATAAAAGGTGATATAAGGAGTCAGTCAGGCCCCCCATTTTTAAGTCAGGTGGCGATATTGTGCAAATAGTGTCCTCCTGATGGAACAACTTATTTATAGCGGCACCTGTCGTATTCGTTCGGGGTGTGAGTGAGGAAGGTAAGATCCAACAGCTGAACTAAAGAATGGCATGTAGATCAGAACCCCACAAACGCCCTCTACCCACTGCCACACAGCCTTCATCACACAAGCACGTGCTACTAGTGGCACAGATGCATTAGGAAACGGCTAGCTGAGCCCACTGCTGCTCATGAAATCTAATGTACTGTATTTAACAAACCTATGCAGTGCTTGAACTTACTTAATATGCAGTGCTTTAAGCGTGGCAGTAAAGCTGAGCTTTGCAGCATGACCTGAACTCCAGCTCGAGTCTCACAAGCCAGCTGCGTGTCCTCGGTTAGAGCCGGACATGCGTAGCTGTATCTGTCTTTGTGTCTGTGGTTTGTGATTCGAACTCAAGAGTAGCACAAGTCTCCAGAGTTGCATTGTTCACTACCCTTCACAGAGCTCACCCCCTGCTGGTGGCTGCGTGCACTGGCACATTTCTTTGTGCTGCCATTTTGACTCACCAGTATCAATGAATCCTGTTACCTCAAAGGAAATTGGGTGGCAGCTTGATGCAGGAGGTGAATCAGAAGAATAAAACTGGAGCTTTTTTTTTTTTTGGATGGGGGTGTCTTGTTTTCAGTCTACTGTACACTGTCAGACCCTGTCCTAACTGCCAAGAGCGCTCTGTTACACCCCCATTACCACCACCCAACAGTATTTCCAATGAAACCCTGACTGTAACCATGTTTCCGTTGTGTGTGAATACTTGCTGATTGTTTTTTTAAGATGTGCTGAAATGTGTGGAGAAGAAGTGCAAAATGGGAAGGTACTGGGAGAGGGTTTACCTTTTTAAGCATGAACAGGAGAATATGGTTCTTCACTAGCATGTTGTTATGATGTGTTTGTGGTTTTAGACCTGCTATAAGGGTTGGGATTATGTCCAAGGAAAAAGGTCCTTTTAACTTAGTTTTATCTAAAACTGTTGCATTGTGATTGGGCTGAATGGGCTTCATTTTTTTGGCGGGGGGGGGGGGGGGGGGTT
>JAVDPK010000883.1:362174-380392 GCA_034780415.1 Cichlasoma orientale | reverse complement strand
CTCTCTCTCTCTCTCTCTCTCTCTCTCTCTCTCTCTCTCTCTCTCTCTCTCTCTCTCTCTCTCTCTCTCTCTCTCGGAGATTTTAAAGTTCTCATTGGGTTCTGTGTTTTCTGTGTTCTCTTGCAGACATTAAAATGATGCGAGTGAATACCATTTGAAGGAAACTCAAGCTTACCTTAGAGGTAAGACACGTTTCCCTACAATAGTTCATTATGAACTTTTAGTTGGTTGTAAGTATGAGGAAAGCTCGTGATGAGACGTGTACCCTGTAGTCACCCTGCTGCACTCAGAGGGTGGTGGAGACTTAAAGGATTTCCTGATGCTTTCTGTGTTTAATTTTACAAGTGCGGATTTGGGCTACAGCTTTTCTAAGTGGGGATATTTTCTTTTTCCGTCTCCTTCTGTTTAGGACCTTTAAATCTTGGCCTAACTGAGGTAAGGGTCCATCAGTGTTCTCTGTGAATTCTGTTTTAATTCAGCTTTGTGTTGTACAAAATATCAAGACTGGATTTAAAGTTACATATGGGCAGAGGTGGCAAAAGTATAGACAATCAGTAAAAGTTGAAGTACTGATGCAACTTCTTTACTCAAGTAAAAATGAAAAAGTACAAGCTCCAAAATGTACACAGTTGATCAATACACATTCAACTTCATACATTTCAAAAATAAAAATGGGAGGAGCTATAATTATGTCTGATGAGGCGTGGACATTGATATGGATGTTTCAGTGTTAATGTACCAACTCACAGAATCGGAGGGAGTTTGGTTGGAAGGATTTGATACTTGATTATTACACCCTCTCCGAAATCTTGCTACAATCCTGCTATAGTGCTTCCGGGTTTTCTTCAGCAGACGGGGGGTCTGTAGCACAGAATTTCAGATGCAACATTTCAAACAGCTCAAATGCAGTAACATCAGCAAAGACACAAACTATTTCTGACAGTTTGGCACATTATGGGTCCGTTAATTAAAGGTGCATTTGCTGTATTTAGGGAGAGAAAATGTCAGTGTGATAACCTCCCTCTGAGAGATGGAGAAAGATGCAAGAAAGATAACAGGAGGGGAAGGTGAGAGATTATTTTCAAAGGTAGCGATTGCTCAGTAAGTGACATTTGATGAACTTTTAAAACCAGCATGTAGTGCATGTTGTAAAGCATGTTATCTGGTTATTTCATATTGTGAAACAACTTGAATCGCAATGGTTAAAGAGGTTAGTTAACAGAATTCAATTCAGTTTTCTTTATATAGCGCCGAATCACAACAGTCGCCTCAAGGTGCAAATTGTGGTACACTTTACAGGAGTGGATTATGTTGGAGTGGTGTAGAGGCAGCTGTGGTCTTCATTATCAGTCTTTGGTCGGAGCAATAGTTGTGAAACTGTGGAGTGTGTGAGTGTGTGTATGTGTATATATAAGGGAAAATAAACAAATTAGAATTTGCTGACGCTATTGCACCAATAATATGCGCCTTTCTTTTATTTTACATCTGCTTATGTCTTGTTTAATTCAACTGTGTAAATCGACAAACAGCACTAAACCCCAGAGCAGCAGCATAGGTCACCTAAACAAAGCCTTTACACAATGTGGGGGTGGTCGGTGCTCAGGAGGTAGAGCAGGTCGCCTACTAATTGGAAAGTTGGTGGTTCGATCCCTGGCTGCTCCAGTCGGCGTGCCAAAGTATCCTTGGGCAAGATACTGAACCCCAAGTTGCTCTCTGATGCAACCGTTGGAGTGTGAATGTTAGATAGAAAACACTCGGCTGTAGAAAGAAGTGCTCATACAAATGTGTGTGAATGAAGCATGTTGCATCAAGTGCTTTGAGTGCTCAAAGTACAATACACAAGTGCTATATGAGCACCAGTCTTACCATCTTAATGTCTTATTATCAATCAAATAGATAGAACTAAGGACTCACTACATGCTGTCATCAACTTGATATTAACTGGGTTTATTTCATTTGTAGAGAGCTGCAGCACCACCACCAAACCCAAACTCAGCTTTGGAGAAAATTGCAAAGCGTCTGCAAAGAAGAAGAAAGCCAGCACAAAACCAGAGTCCCCCCAGAAAACGGCTGAGATGCACCAGTGCACCTGCTCAGTTGGCAGTGGAGGCTGTCCCAGCAAAGGGGAAGAAAGGGAAGGCCAGCACCCAGATAGAGACACCTAGTAAAAAGCAGAAGGTTGGGCCCAGTTACACAGACTCCAATGAACCCACCAGGGGGAAAGCTGGAAGGAGGAGGACATAACTGAGCAGCTCCCAAGCATCAGAGGTAAACTAAAAGGGTAACAGACACGACTGCAGATGTTTGTGTGTGAGCAGAGGTCAGTGGCACATGACTCTACAGGAGTGCTGTAAGGTTAAGCTGTGGATTTAGGATTAAAGTTAGCTTTAGCTTGTATTGTTTGGTCAAATTTGCAAATTCTTTATTAGGCTTTTAGCCTTCTTTCATCAACGCTTGCAACATTTACCCTTACTGAACATCTTTCACTAACTGTAATCATAGTAGCTTAATGCAAAAAGAAATCATTTTCAGGACTCAGAGTGTTTGCATCAAATGGTCAATAAGTGATGCAAATATATGCAAAGCATTTTAGTAATCAAACAATCATTTCTGGGTTTTAGCATTAGGCTCCTGTCAACCAGTGGTGAGTGATTAGAGCTTTTAAAGATGTTTCTTTGCCGGTGATGAGGAAACCAGACTCAGAAAAACACATGTACTCATTCACATAGATGGTTCTGATGATTGGAGCGGGGCCAGAGTTGGTAGGGAAATCTGCAGCTGTCTCAGTATTGGAATGGTATGACCTGGAGCAAGAGGTTCTTCTGGTCATGGAGTGACCAGTTCCCTGTGTGAACCTACTGACCTATATGAAGGCCAATGGGCCCCTGGAGGAGGATGTTGCCATGGTACTGAAGCTGTGTGATGGAAGTTTTTGAGTTTTGTCACTTTGAGTGTAGAGTTGTAGACCAGTCCAGAGAAGCTGCACAGAGCTTGTTTGTTTGATAGCTGTCACGCTGATGGGAATCAGTTCCTTCTTCAGCTCTGCAACTATTGTCTTTGTGTTTCAGAACATCATGAAACAGCTGGTGGATGCAGCCTTAAAAATGCGCGCCAAAGATGTCTTCCATCGTGACGTCAAGGCCAACAACTTGCTTACTGAAACCGGCACCAACGATCCTCGTGTGAGAGTCATAGACTTCGCACAGGAAGAACCATAGTCCTACTTCTCTGGTATGACTGCTCTTTGTTCATCTGTTGCTCTGTGGAGTGATGGTTTTGATTTCAACCTGAGCCTGTTCCTCATTCTTTCTTTCTGTCTGTGCATTGCAGGAACTGAAACGTACGCCCCTCCAGAGTTTTTCACACACGTGAGGTATGAGGCTGCTTTAAAATATGCTGGACATATATCAGCAATTTACCACCTCTAGGTTCCTCCGTGGCAGCATTTGCTTCAATAGTGAGCTGTCCCAAGGCGAGATAATGGTAGAATAGCTGCGTTGGTGCCTACACTGTGCAGAACTTTTTCCTTACAAGTTCCAAAAGATCACTGCAGTGTCCGTCCTCATCTTTGCTTCGTTTTCTGTCCTCTCTCCAATCAGACTGCAAGAATTTTTTGGAGCTGTGTTTAGTTCAAAATCCAAAGGAGCGGGCCTCCTTGAAGCAGATTCAGCTGCATCCCTGGCTACAAAATGCAGCTCAAATCACACCTCAGACACCTGCCTGATAGAGGATTTCAAATCAGCTCATTATATTATATAACAGCAGTATTTCACAAGCCTTGTGAGATTTTATATTATTCCCCTTTTTTGCCCACCCCCAACATTAAAATTGCAACCCTCCGTCTCCACTCACTACGATGAGCTAATGAAAAAAATTGTGGACGGATCACTTCTTCCCTGCTATCCATCTCTTTTCGTGGTCCTGCAGCCTGGGAGGGAGGCTCGCTCTGAATTCACCTGTGTTGCAGGTACTACTCTTTGTGAATTTAAACCATCATTAAACACTGCACAAGCCATCGGCGATGCGTTCGTCTCCCTGCTACATGACAATGATTATGATGTTAAACAGGCACTGCTTCCCGATTGAAATAAAATAAAAAGCTGTGTTAGCACTTACAGCCTGCTCGTTTGTGTCTCACTGTGATTATGGAAAACATATTGCATAAAATATATCATAACCCTGCTCACCCGGCGGGTTTGGGAAGTGGGAACAAACTACGTATAGCTGCCAAGGAGTTGTCAGGTGAGGGACGTGTATCCGTAAAACTTCAGACAGAGGAACTGAGTTCTATAACTCCAGTTTTCGGAGTCTGATGGTTCGGTACAGTATCACACATTTCTCAACATCAAGCGAGATCAAGGCAGGGGTCGTTGAACGTTTTAACAGAGGTTTGAAGAGCCATGTGTGAAAAGACATCTGTTAACTCATGAAGCTATGCAAATGTTAAGTCTCATCATAGATCTATCAAAATGGCTCAAACTGATGTGAGCAGAGATCATGAGCAATGTCTTTAACACACTGTACAAGGTGAGACCCCAGAAGATGATGGGCTTTAAATTTAATGTGGGGGATACAGTGAAATCATCAAAACTACAAGGAATATTTAGAAAAGGGTATGAGCAGACTTATATAGATGAGTTTTTCACCATGAAACAATGTCTAGGAGGAGACCCTCAAGTATACAGACTACACTGTGTAAAAAAACAAGGAAAATGTCCTGGTAATTTTCTGGCAGGATATTTTCTGGGTTTTTTACGGAAAGTTTATGGAATTTTCTGTAAATGGTAAAATAGAAAATTCTGTACATTTACAGTATATCCTTCGTACTATTTACGGTCATTTCCTTCCGCTCTAAAATGGAAAATTCAGTTTTTTGAAAGTATATTTTTGTACCATACCAACAGGATTTTCCCATTTTACTATCAACGGACACTATCAAAAGCAAATGGCTAAGTAAGAACCAGTAACACGAAATGCTAAAATCAGTATAAACTACTGAGAATGCTGTCACTTTCTGTGATTGGAATTATTATGGTAAGAACTATACTTGGGCATTCCCTTATGACCGTAGGGGTTATACTAGTATTCTACTCAACTCAGCAACATGTTCGCTTTTATGTTATTTGCCATGGAAATAATATTGAAAGCTGAGTTACTAGAGTGAGTGAAACATCTTTTTGATGTGTTTTTGTTTGTTTTTTGCAGGGTGGTCATAAAATGAAAAGACAAATTACTCGTATACTAGCTGTGTGATATTCTACCTAAAACATGCTGCATGGTCTTCATCGCCAAAGAATACCGAAGAAACGTTTTCAGGTTGAAAAGCAATAAAGATTCTTTTCACATGGGAGGCAACATATATGATCAGTCTGTGTGCAATAACTGACACCATGGTGTTTTAAGGAACAGTGATATTGTGTGTGTTACTGTTTCTTTCATATCTTTCATCAGGTGTTCAAGATTTTCACTATAAACTGTATCTGAAATGTTTATTAGTGCATGCAGGAACATAAAAATTTACTGTATTACCAAAAGTATTCAGAGCAGGGTCAGCGGATTCTGAGGCGCACAGTGCGCAGAGGTCACTAACATTCTACAGAATCAACTGCTACAGACCTCCAAACTTTGTGTGGCCTTCAGATTTGCTCAAGAACATTGTGTAGAGAGCTTCATGGAATGAGTTCCCATGCTGAGCAGCTGCATCCAAGCCTTACATCACCAAGCACAATAAAAAGCGTCAGATGCAGTGATGTAAAGCACGCCACCACTCCACTCTAGAGCAGTGGAGATGTGTTCTCTAGAGTGATGAGGCAATCCAACAGACAGTCCTGGGTTTGGTGGTTGCCAGGAGAACAGTACTTTTCTGACTGCATTGTGCCGGGTGTAAAGTTAGATGGAGGGCGATTATGGTGCGGGGTTGTTTTTCAGGAGTTGGGCTCGGCCCCTTAGTTCCAGTGAAAGGTACTATTAATGCTTCAGCATACTGAGATAAAGTTCGGTGTGGAAGAACTTGATTGGCCTGCACAGAATCCTGACCTCAACCCAATAGAACACCTTTGGGGTAAATTAGATCCAACATCAGTGTGTGACATCACAAATGCACTTCTAGAAGAATGGCCAAAAATTCCCATAAACACACTTCCAAACCTTGTTCAAAGCCTTCCCAGAAGAGTTGAAGCTGTTATAGCTGCAAAGGGTGGGTTGACAACATAGTAAACCCTTTGGATTAAGAGTGGGATGTCACTCAAGTTCATATGCTTGAGGAGTGTTTGGTGTTTCAGACACCCTGGTCAAAACTAAGTAACCTTCACAATCACTTGAAAACCCAGATTTTACATGTTGTGGCAGACACAAATGAAGTCTTAATAAATGAATGATCTCTTAATCACAATGTATTCTTACCTGCGTTGTCATGACAGTAAACATGACCAAACAGTGATTATACTTCATTGCCTGTTATTTGTCAAAGGTCTATTCAAACACACCAACTCCCCTTATTTGTAATTGGTAACAAATAATAGAAAAGAAAATGAAACACTTAAATCTATGCACTGTCCTTTGAACCGGATCATCTTTTTGACTACAAACTGCAGCAACAGAACATTTCAGGCCATGTTCACGTAAAAGGCAAAAAAAAACAAACCATAAATGAAATGATAAGCGTGGACCATCTTTTAATACTTCTGCTATTAAATTGTACCCTGGCCTGAAACTCCGTACACTTACAGCAATCTGACAGCAGAAGGGTTATTATCATTATGAAAATTCACTGAATGCAAATTGGGAAAAAGCTCAGAATGTCATTTTGCCAAAAGACTGAAACAGTGGTGCTGGTATAGCTACATATTATACTGAGCCAATGAGAAACCTGCAAAATAAAAAAAAATGCATGAATTGTATCAAGGTTGCCAAATTCCAACGTGTCAGAGATTGTCAGTAGATGCAGCTAATCCTATGATATCTAAACTGAGTAAATACACCTATGGCACAGTTTTTAAAAAATCCTGTGTGACCTCCTCCTTGCATCTTGCATTCACAAGACGCTCAGTAAACTTGAGCTCTGACTTTGAGGTCAAGGTTGCTGAGATTCAAACTCAGCTGAGATGTTTAGTAGTTGCACCTGTGGTATAAATTTGAAAATCCTGGGTGGCTTCTTTCTTGAGTTATCACATTCAGAAGGGTTTCAGAAAACTTGGCCTCCGACTTGTTGTCAAGGTTGCCGAGAGTCGTTTCTAAATTATAAACTGATCACAGTATTATACTGCATCGGGTTCCTGAATGATGTCCAGTGCATTATCATTAAGTTAAGGATCACATGAAAAAGCTGAAACTGATAGGGAGATGGACTTCACAAAAATTCCCCCTATGAATTCAATTGGTTTCTGTTTAATACCTCTAGGGGGCAGCATCAGCTTGCTTCTTGAACATTTTGAGCCGTTTCAGTGGTCTGCACAAACCTGAGAAAGATTGTTTTTAAATAGTTGATTTTTTCTTGATTTTCTTATCTCACATCTGTGTGACACGTGATCTGCCTTTGTTAGGGGCGCTGTTCTATCCTGTCCTTGAAAGTAACCTTGTGTGATATTCACTATTTCATCGTGTTTATCAAAGTGTACACGTATCCTTTGGTCATTTTCACTTTTCTCATCACCCACTGCCCCTCTGGAAGTGGACTGTATATCTAACATGCCTGTATAGCTGACATACTCTACCCTTATATGCAGTTCCTGCACATGAGTTATATGTTTTATTATCTCCATGTTATGCTTTCTGCTAGAGTTGACCCATCTTTGGCTGTCTGTAATCTGCTGCTTGAAAATGAAAATCATTAATCTGTGAAATGCTATGAGGGGAAATTTCAGCTGACAAAAATATAGATCAGTATCCAGTAGGGCACACTGGAGTATAATTCTCATTCAGTGATGATTTTTGGTTTTTTGTTCTCATTGATTTGCTAACGCTCTCCCATGCTCCTAGGTCATCAGGCGTCCTCTGATGACGATGTACCACCTTTTCTGCGGAGTCCATCAGATTCGTTTCCTGTGGCGACAGGTATGACCTTTTACCCTGTGTGTGTCCAATCCAAATGCCAGTTCAGTGGACCAGAAAAAGCAAGACGCTCAAATGTTCCTGGCATTTGCAGAATTGCTTCTCACTCTGTGGTTTCCTTCATGCTCTGCACATAACTTTGGTCTCAAAGGATAGCGCTGTGTGCTTAAACCGCAGCGCATAAAACCCGACTGCTGAACGGGAGCTGGATGTTGTGAACAGTGGCACCGGTTTCACGCTGTGACTGCGAGCCACGTGCATTACTCAGTCCCTCTGCTCCAGCTGGCAGGCATCTGAACTCGAGCCTTCTGTGACCTGCAGAAAGATGGACAAACTGGGGGAGGTGAAGAAATGTGAGATTAGAGGAAGAGGAGCTGGTTATTGAGATGCTTATGCCAGTGCAAAGGGCGTCAGAAGTTGTGTGTAGGGCGGGAAGAGGCTGGCAGGAGGGAAGAAGGATGGATGACGACAATAAAGAGTGGGCTGTTTAATCATATTTGTGATACGAGAGAGACCGGCGACCAGAAGAACATTATCAGCAGGAGGAAGAGAACAATAAATAAAGAATTATTAAAAGCAATTAAAGGAATCGTGAAAACATTAAGATCTTCAAGTGGAACGAATGACTCTAATAGTTTGGAGTTTAGTCTGATTGCATAGTATTTAAAGTAGTTCTGAAAAAGGTTTGTGCATGAAGAATCTGCTGGATGCAAATGTTTAGTTAAATGATTTTCATGGGTTGAGAGATGTGAGGTGGCGCGGAAGCTTTAATAGCAGAGCTCTGTGAACGAATAGTGTGACACAGCTTTCTGTGTACCAGCTCCAACTTCTCCTTGCAGTCTTTCCAGGAAGTCAGCTGGGCATCAGCAGAGAGGATGTGTCACGGTGTTGAAACACACACTTGGGTTTGTCCTTTAGTCACCGCCTCTGCGCTGGTACATCTTACTATCCGCTGAAGCAAACGCAGCCACACTGACTCAGCTCTGTATCATTCAGCGGGGCAGGCCACTTTAGTACAATCAGGTTTGTAATAGCTTCAGTGTTCCTCACGTTTTCTGACAGACAGAGTTGTAGGGTTCAGGCCCTTAATGAGAGCAGAACAGACACATTAACCTTTTCTCAGCAGCTTCTCCACCGCTGGCGTATTGATCTCATTATTTTGTAGAGGAAGCTGTTCGCAGTGTGACGCCGGAGCTGTTCACAGAGTAGTGCCACATTCAAATATTCACCAGATGTAGTTTCAATTTTAATGAACTTTCATTTCCATCAGATTTTTTTAAGGTAATATATTCACTCTTTAATTTATGCTGTGGTGTCCAAACCTTGGCTGCCTGATTAGTCTGTGGACAGAAACTGTGATAATCGGTTAATCATTTAGGTAAACCCTGAAGCCAGATGGCTCAGACACCCACTGATCTTAGGTTTATCGTGCGTGTGTGTGTGTGTGAGTGTGAGTGTGTGTGTTTTCTCCATGTAGTTTGGCTTATAAACAGACATGAAAGTTTAAATCAGGACAGTTTAAGGCACTGACGCATGAAAGTAATTGTTCCCTCGCACACCTACGAAACTGATAGCCTTTCTCTATAAAGCCTGCTTTGCTTAAAGAGTTTAACAGGTCAAGTGTCTCTATGGTGATAAGTGTGCTGTGGAAGGCAGTGGGTAAGGGTTCAGATGTGTCTCTGCAATCTATATGCTAAGTGGCCCCCTTTTTTTTCACAGATTACATCAGTCATTGGCCCACTCCTCTCCAGCGGATGGTTTATGAGCCACAGCCTTTAAATGACATCATGTGGCAGGAAATCCTCCTTTGTGGCTTCACTTGCTCATGTGTAAACAGACGTGAACAGGTTTGCATGTGGTGAATAAATATGTGGTATGTACTCACGCCTTACATGTATGTTGGAGCATCATGATTAGCACTACAAACTGCAAATACACTTTGCAGTGTGAATGCATTTATCCACTGCTGTATGCTCAACTTTCTTATAATCCCTGGAAGCACTCTTTCCCCAAATGTGCTCGATGTAACCCCCCCATGATTTCACATGAACACAGATTTCCAAAGCTGGGAAAGTTTGGTGGATCTCACCCGTGTTCTTGTCTTTGCCTTGTTGGAGACGGACGGGCTCAGGTAGGAAAGGTTATGTTTGCACAACCCTGATTACAGACGTTTGATGAGTTTTTGAATGCTCACACAAAGACTGATGTACATCATCCGCTAGTCCACAACTATTTAATGATGACGCCCTCCTACTTTTCATCAAGTGCCGTCCAAAGGTTGCTTTTTTATTATTATTATATCCAGTACTTTACTATACTATTGATTGTCCGTCACTTTCAACATACCTTTGCTATTTAAACCAATAAAATATTACCTGAAATCTGAAGAAGAGCTCTGACGGCTAATAAGAGCCTTTTTTTCCCCCATATCTGCTAAACATGTTTCAAAGCCTTTATTGTCGTGTCGTCAGTGTCACCGTGTACTTGCTGATGTTTAGCTGCTTTTCCTCAGCACAACCAGAACAGACATGGCAAGAGATTTTTTTTTCTGAGTTTGTTATCGAGCTATAATTTATCTTTGACAGGCTACTAAGAGCTTTTTGTGCGCTTTAACAGAGGGTAGAGTTCAAAATGGAGTTAAATATAGCCGCTTGTTTACTGTAGAGCGCCTGTTTTCCTCTGCCAGCTCCCAATTAGCTGCGACAAGAAGGGCAACACGACCCACAACAATCAAGCTCATTTTCCATCTGCGCGAGGCGGAGACAGGCAGCGATGCTGATACCTATTCAAAGTCTGCGCGCAATAAATGCTGGTTAATCACTTGTTTGTAAAGCCGTTGTCACAGTCACCAGACACGGACACTCTCATCTGTACATTTCTAAGTTGTCGAGTGCTGCTGCCGCTTCTTTACTGATCTCTGATAAAGCAGCGGCAGCCCGTAGCACTCTCAGTCCTCGGGCTGCATGGCACTTGACTCAAAACCAGGCAATCTGGACAAATAAAGTGCCTTTTGTGCTGCAGATCAATGAAGTCAGTCCTATTTTAGACAAATGTATTTGTTGCCATAGCAAAGTTTCCACGGAGACCAATAGGTCGGGTTAAACTCGAAGAGAGACAGACAAAAAAGATGAGTTAAAAAAAAAAAGGTCAGTCTGTAAAGTTAATTGGACGGCACAGCGTACAGGTGCATATGCTCCAGGTTGCATTGTCTGTCTGTGCTTTTTTTCTGGTCAAATAACCCCACTCACATACAGAGAGAACGATTTATTGGAACACAAAAGCTCAGTGCTGTGCGCAAAAGTTAAAAAAAAAATGGCCCCCTTAATGGTTGCTGAGCTGACGAACAAATGTCACGACTCGGATTGAAAGGATGCTCAAGTTCTTTAAAAAGAGAGAGTGTGTGTCACACCGGGTGATCAAGAGACATCAGAGTGGGAAATTAAACCACGTTTTATTGTGCTGAAATAAAAGAAACCAAGCAAAACTGCGGTGCCATCATTTTATACCAGTTTTATATGGCAAAATACATTCTAGGCGTAATAAAACCGCCTGCAGTGACTCCTGGGGACTTATGTGAAGCCAACCTGTAAGATTCCTTTTCCTCACAGATGCAACCCGTGTGTTTCTAGCTGGTTCTGCTGTTAAACACGGAAAAGCACAGTTTGATCTTATTGGTCAGCTGCATCTGTGTGCCATCTATAAAACGCACCACAGGCGCTCCGGAGCCGAGACCGTCTGAGGGCGCAGAGCAGCGCCGCGGAGCGCACAGACTTACGCGAGGAGAAAAAAAAAAGCACACCTGTTACTGAAGGAGCGGATGCAAAGTGCAAAAAGAGGACTGCTTCCTTCTCTGTAGTGCTGTAAGTATCAAGAATCCATTACATAGCACAGATATCATCACTGTGCTGTGCCATATTTTAAGGCGAGCTTAAATTTTTGAGATTTTGGAAGCAGACTAGTGCGTAATGGGAGGAAGCATTCAGGCACCTGTTGAACTGTCTTTTCATTTCTAACTTTTTCGCTAAAAAAATTAATTAACGCGCTTTGTAAAGGTAGAAATATATTAAATATATAGATGTAGGGACATTATTAATGCATCTGGAAAAAAAAATAATTGACCATTTCTGATCTTAAAATAGTCCCCATCGTGTAGCCCACCTGAAACTGAAAGTGAATTAGTTTAAAGCATAAATGCAAATCAAAAGTTTTCAATTATATTAAGGGATAAAGTTGCGCATATAAATAGCGCACTTTTAAAATGTTCTCATTAAAACACGTCTGGATGATCGGAAATAAAGACGTAGACCCTTTGTTGCTGATATGTCCACAGACTGAACTGTGTGCATCAGTAAAAACCACCTTGTTATCTAAAAACAACATGGACTTTATTTCAATTGCTGTGGATTTAATGTAGTTAAAATTTGAGTGATGCGCTGTCATTTGTCCATTCAAAGGTTTGTCTCCTATTGTTTGTAAGCCTGGCACGAGCTGTAGCTGAGATGTAGCTACCTTTTTTGATTGGTTTTTCCTCTATACCTTCTGGACTGCTCTGAAAGTTAAGCTCAGGTTCAGTGTGACAGCGCTGTAATATTTCTTGTTTATTCAGTCTTAATCCTGTAAATGCTCGCGGTCTAATCACAGCGTTTCAGCGCTACAGCACTCAGGTGGTATTTTTATCCCTCTTCTCCCTTGTGGAGCGTCGCTCTGATCATTTTAACACCCCCTTCCCCTCCCCCGCCTCCCCTGCCCACCAATTTGTGTTTTTTAATTGCAGACACACCTGACTGCACCTACTCTACATATCCCACTTTCCGGTGGGGACCATGTGGGTTCTGGATAAGATCCGCGGGTCGGTGGAGAGTGGCGTGCTGCGACAGGGGGAGAATGGGGACAAGAAAGGTGGCACCCCGGCCTACAGCAACGTCCTCACTCCCGACAAGATCCCAGATTTTTTCATTCCTCCGAAGTTGGTGAGCTGCCCCCCAGAACCCGAAATTCCCGCTGTAAAGCCCAAAGAAGGCCTGCACCTGTCCGCTTCTGAGCACACCATCGGTAGCGGGAAGATCAGCAGCCCAAGAAGCCCACGTCTGGTAACCAAGCTTGCAGGAGACACCAAGAACTTGCTGAGGGCAGCAAACCGCCACATTATACAGATAGAGAGCGCTGATGATATGGTGGCTGGAGATACTAACGCAGACCCCCAGTCGCAGACAGCAATGTCTCTGCCTTATGTCCCCAAGACTCAGACATCTTACGGCTTTGCAACCTTGAAGGAAAGCCCCCACACGCGCCGTAAAGAGTCGCTGTTCCACTGCGAGCTCACCAGTCCCATCACCTCCCCAAACACGCAGAGGAGGGCTCCGGGCAGAAGCAGCGATGCAGGAAACCATCTGAATCCAGCCGACTTTAACACCTCTCACATGAATCCTTATCGATACTTCAGCGGCGGAGAGAGTGACACCTGCTCCTCAGCCGAGTCCTCCCCCTTCAGCTCCCCCCTGCTCTCCCGCTCCGCGTCCCTGCTCAAGATCTTCACTCATGAGACGCAGGCCAAAGTTGTGAAAGCCAAGCGGACTTTCGCCCGCCACAGCTCCCTCTCCACCGATGAGTGCAGCTCGGCTGAGCCCAGTCCCAACATCCAGCGACGGCTCCACGTCCCCTCCTTTCACGGCGGCGCTGGGGCATCAGACCACGGCCTCCACCAAGAGCACACCATCAACCTACACAAAGGTGGGACGGTGAGGATCAGCGTCAACTACGACTCTAGCACCTCCCGTCTTCTCATCCGCGTCCTGGCGGCGGAGAGTCTTTACGACAAGCACTGTGACATCAAGAGCATCAACTGCTGCGTGTCTGTGTACCTGAACCCCGGCAAGCTGCAGAAGCAAAGGAGCAACATCATCAAGAACAGCCGCAACCCGGTCTTCAACGAGGACTTCTTCTTCGACTCCATAAGCTCGACTCAGGTGAAGAGCCTCTCCGTGAAGTTTAAGGTGGTGAACAAAGGCACCAGCCTGAAGAGGGACACATTGCTGGGAGAGCGAGAGGTGCCTCTGGCTAAGTTGCTCTCAGGGGTTTAAAGCGACAGGAACTGGAGGTCAAAGGGGACAAACAGCAAGGATAACTTTAAATGAGAGGTTTGCATTGGTGTCTATGTTCTATTTATCCTAACAGTGACCATAAAGATAAAGGGAGAAGACAGTGAAGGATTTCCAAGAAGTTAAAACAATCCCAGAAAGAAGATAAACTTTAATTGGATCTGAATACATACTAAGGCCACAAAAAAGGATTTACCGTGGTTACCCTTTGCCTAGCTCCCTCTCCCAATTAATGAACACTAATTAAACCAACTGGGCTGAGCAGCAGCAGCTGAATTTGACACATGAAAGGTTTCCTCTCTGGACATGTCTCCTAGCCAACTTCCTCAGCCAGCTCTGGTTCAAAGGTTGGAGGACACCTGTGCTTCACCGTCCTTCGGTTTTTATTATTATTGTAATGTGACAGAAATCCGCAGCAGCACTGGATGCGATTCTCCGCCACACCACGGGCTGCGCGGGCACAGAGACGCTTTTGTGAAACGGTGGGAGCTTTGAAGTGGCACTACATCCTGATGTGCAAATGACCCTTTGATCCCAGTTGCCAGAGCAGCCACATTTACATGCACATCAAAAAGTACGATTAGAACATGATCGATATTGTAAGAAAGACTATGTTATAGTAATATAATTAAAGATAACTCAACACTACAGAATCTTTATATATGTGTGGAGAAAAAATGTCTGTAGGGCAACAAACTGAGTTTATCATCTACCGTGTTAATCCTTGAGTTTTAGACAGTAAAAAAATCTGGAAAATACAAATATTTGAATGCAATGAAATCATTTGTCATCTATTCTGATTGCAGAGCAACACTCAGACATCGAACGTTCTCGTGTTAGAAGCAGATTTATTCACTTTAAAATGTTCCCAGAGCTTCATTATAGACAGAAATGACTTGTTAAGATGAGATTGTCATTAGTGAGCAGTATGTTTTGGATTTTAATATCTTCAGTAGCCCTACAGTTATGTCTGTAACAGCATAAAACGTAGCTCTGAGTTAATGAAAGTGGAGCAACAGGGAGAAACTGCAGAACATTTCATATACAGATTTACTTGGTTGATGAAATCCCTGCACTGTAATGAAAGAGCTGTGTGGACACTCCAATTAATAACAGCCTGTCAACATGCAGTCAAGTCCAGTGTGAGCACCTTGATTAAATCCTGTGTAATTAAGCAACAGGTTCTCATTAGGGATGCCAACATCTGCGTTAAAACCTGTTGGTAAAACCTTTTTATGAAATGCAAGATTATAATTCAGGCAAATACTCAAATGATCTTTTCTTCACTTAAAATTTCATTCCAATTTGCTTCACTCAGAACCTCGGTTAATTACCCCACATCTCAACAGATCTGAAAAAAGTCAACATTTCAGATGTAGTAGCACCTAAAGGACTTTTTATCGTCTCATTAAAACAAGTGGAGTGAGGTTCACTCTGGACAAAGCGCTGATTAACCGTGTTTTCGGCAGGACAAGAAAGAAGTCACACCTTTTACCTTTTAATTTAACAATTTATGCAACCACGCAGTGCTGTGCAAAGGTCACGCCGCATTTCTTTAGATTTTGCTAGAAAAATGGGAAATCGGTGCAATGATTTATTGAAACATGTGCAAACATACATGGAAAACAGTATTTAAGGCAAAAAAAAAAAAAAAAGCTCTTCTTTGGATGGTGGCTTTCTTTTGTTCTGTTCAGAAAGTCTGGAGAACTGTTGCTCATGACCGCTTTAAAAAATTACACAAAACCCTGGCTCCTTGGAAGCAAAATGTAAAGAGACGAGAGGTGGCTCAAGACTTTTGCACTGCACTGTACATTTGCCTTACTATCGTTGTGCATGTAAATTTATTAAATGTCTCATAAGTTTATTAAATGTCTCATATGAGCAGATTAGAGCACTGGTGTCACAGCAAGTACCAGTTGCACGGCATGCTCAAAGAGTTATGAAACCCGAAAGCCTTACTACGTATTTGTGTTTTGAGTAGACGGATTTATTTTTATTTATTTTTTTGTGCAGAGTTGTTAGTTTTCTGGGTAGTATTTTGTAAAATGAATGTTCTGAAATTACTCTTAGATGTATGTTGGCTTTTTATTGTATATACAGTATAATTTCATATGTCTGTGAAATGCTAATTATGCACCAGCGAGTGAGAAGTGCTGCTGAGAGACATTTCAGTTATGCTGCTTCAACTTTAACGAAGCCCAGGGGGAGGGCGCAGCAGGCACGTCAAGAAAGAAATACGGAAAATAAGAAACAGCGAGAAAACAATATTGTGCGCTTCAACATGAACGGCGGCCCAGTCTTCTGCCGGGCCTCTCTGCAGTCCTTCTGAAGAATTAGAAGAAATTGGAAGTGACTGCAGCCTCGAGTGCTCAGCGGAGGAGAGCGACTTCACAGAGACAATAAGTCAGAGACATCAGAGTGATGCAAATTACTGAGGGTTCCTTACACGTCCACCCAAAGCTTCATTTAATTCTGTGAGGACTGCTCTCACCTGGTGTTTGTAGCTCACTTGTAGCACCGTTATTGATGTGCTTTATATACAGTGACTCTGTCGGGTGGTTTGTTATGGCGTGAAAGTCTTTTGATCTGCGATTCCTGCTGCATACTTGTGTGCAACATACAGTGCCTGCTTGTAGACTTTGTTGTGTTTTTTTACTCAAACTTCCAAATTCTTTGATTGTTGATGTTTCTTTTGCATGACTAAAATGTTCCAGTAGTTTCGGTACTAAATTTCAGTGGATTCTTGTTGTGCGGTTGTGGGTCTCCTTCTGCTATAGATGAGGATTTCCTGCAGACACTAATGTTTTTAAAAATGGGCCTAATATATGGCAGATGTGCTCTGCAGAGTGTTTGAGTGTGTCCTGTTTTTTTATAAATGTTTTCCGGTGGCTTATCTTTTAATAGAGTTGAAAACAATGCATTTATCTGACTATTTCTGCTTCGATGGGCTATGCTGTTCTCTGTTGATCTGCGATCGCATCACAGGTTCATATTCTGCAAATTGTGAAATAGAACCTCATCAGTACATATCTCTTGTGGCTGAGAGAAATATTACCAGTTAGTTTTTGTAATCTTAATGAATGGATACCAAAGTACAAAGTTTTAAAAGTTTTTCTTTAAGTCTGAGTAGAATATTTGACCCAAATTAATTACTTGGTCACATCTTACTTGCTTCATTTCCTTATCACCTTTTGAAGGTACAAGGAGTAGAGGTAGTGAAGGAGTGAAGAGGTAGTGAAAGTGCACAAGAGAGGAGAAGAAGGGAGCAGAGACAGGAGCCGGCAGAGGTGGCAGAGCTGAAGATTGTCATTAGGAATGACCAGAATGGACAAGATTAGAAATGACTATGTCAGAGGGACAGCACGGGCTAAGGGGAAAAAGAGGAAGACCTCAGAGAAGGAGGACATGCAGAGGAGTTGGTGTGACACAGGAGGAGGCTAGGGGTGGGGTGAGATGGAGGCAGATGATCTGCGCTGGTGTCCCCTAAAGGGAGCAGCCGAAAGAAGAGGATTGTGAGCTGAGATTCAGCAGCTAGTTGCACTCAACAGGACTCCATTTATTCATTTTGATTTTAACATCCTGAAAAGTTAAAATGTCAAACTTTTCTTTCAATTGTTCGTTGATATCATAACTTAGCTGTTAACCACTAGGAAAGATCTACGTGGTGGTGGGGCTTGATAAAATAATAGTAATAAGGAGTGATCCTCTTGGGTCCTTGAAAAGACCATATGTACAGCTGTTATAACAGTTTAGCCAGCAGCTGTGAGGGTATGCCACTCCTGAACCTCTAGAGTCACTGCGCCTGTGCAGCTAACCTTTATTACATCAGCAGAGGAATTACCAGAATCAACTTACTACAATTAACTTTCCCATTATCCAGCCTGCTCTTGTGGTGGAAATCAGTCTGTATATTTCTGCACTCAATAGCTGTTTAATTAGACACAGGCCAGATAGGCTTGACTGATGACATTTAAAATGAGAATTGAGGAGAGTGTCAATACCTGTGTGTGTGTGTGTGTGTGTGTGTGTGTGTGTGTGTGTGTGTGTGTGTGTGTGTGTGTGTGTGTGTGT
>JAVDPK010000883.1:342528-362074 GCA_034780415.1 Cichlasoma orientale | reverse complement strand
TGTCCAGAAGAGCGCAGTCCTGGGAACAGCTAAGATACTGCGCAGGACCCTCAAGCTCCCAGGCCTCTGGTAGAGGATCCGAGCTTGGAGGGCAAAAGACGGCCCGTAGGGGCGAGCTGGGATTTATTTATTTTTTTTATAATATTTTTTCAGGTTTCTAAAAACCATTGCTCCAAACATTAGAAATGCATAAAACACAGAGTTTACGGTTGTTGTTTTTGTTTTTTTTTCTTGTACCAAACAGTTTTTCTGTGCTCAGGCTTTTATTTTTCACTCTTAGTTCAAGGCTCACAAAGTTTCTTCTCCAGCCAGGAGAGTTTAATATTAGAAGTGATTCTGCTTCATGTAAAAAAGGTTCCTGCAAAAAACGAACAGCAGTGTTATTCCCGTAAACTTGAACACCCAAAACAGCTCCTTCCACCTTCCGCCTCTAAAATACTTAATCCAAGTGGAGAACTGAAAGCAAAGGGTCAAAGCTTTTTTTAAAAATGTACACAGACCTCATATTGGATGAATGCACATGTTACAAGGAAGTCTGTACCTGGACTCTGCAACTAATTTAATGCAAATTAATTTGAGAACAAGGTATAATTTTAGAAGTGTAGTTCTTTCAGGACCACTTCAGCAACTGCATTAATTCATAGTTTGCTGTATGACTCGAAGGAGAAGAAAGAGAGAGCAGCAGAAGCACCCACTCACAGAACAGAATGGGCATTAACCACAGACATGCCACTGATTAAGTCAGGGGTGACATGTATAGCATGAAATGAAAGCGCTGGGATGGAGGTAGGTTTGCAAAGTGTTTGCAGAAAGCAGTAGCACCTGCATGCAGACTGAAGCAGCCTAAAAGGCACGGCCTGTGCGATATTAGGAAGGGCAGAAGGGAATTGCTAAATTATCAGCTGATGTGAGACGATTGTTGGCTGAGCTTGACTCCGTGGCCTGCCAGAAATTATGCTATCCTCAATTTTTGGATGATGATTAAATCTGATCTCCTTTGGATTTCTTAACAATAAATCAGCCTGTACCCCCAAATATATTTACTGAATTATGCAATTGCCTTTTGGACTAAATAAAAAATAAAAAATTAAAACCTCCAGTGGCTCAGTCGCATGAGTAAAAATAGGACGGCAGCCTACTTGTAAGGAAAAACTGGTAGCTGCCCGGAGATTGCATTGAATCTTTTTTTTTGGCTGTTAGAGACCAATTTCAAATTGTTTTGTTGACCAACTGGTCACTGGTCAACTCAGCATGTGCCAACCTCAATATCTGGGCCACCACTTTTGATAGCAAGGCAAATGCACAGGTTGACTGGTGGGAGTCAACCGTCTCCAGACATTTACGGTCCAACTTGGACTGACTGCAGTCACTCTCAGAGAGATTTGTGAAGGTTTACAAATAACTGTCATCCATTTATAATTTATAAAGATTGCCAACAAGCCGCAACCTGCCAGTCTGTCCTGTGAATGCAACTTGTTGGCAACATACTCAACTGGTTGTATTCTCATTATATTCTTATATAAAAGTAAGTCTGCCAAGTGCCTATATCATTTTGCAGTACAATCGCTGTCCTGCAGTCACTACATTTGCACAGTATTGTATATTACAGGTGTTATTGCAAAAGCATATTTGACTTAAAGAGCTGAGGTTCCTTATTTAACCGTTCTTATGAGATAATCTTCTTGACGGTGGTGTTGTCTCACAGCGATGTGCGTCTGAAATCTGTCCTTCACACTGATAGCCTGAAATTGGCAAGACTTCTGAACTGTGCTGATTGTTCATTTGCTCTGATTGTAGAGGTTTAATTAATGTATTTTAAATGTCTTCTGGCACATGAACAAGTTGTTGTTTAATTATGCAAAGTGCTGTGACCGCTTTCATCCACCAAGAGCAGTGATGATATTCAGCAAATGAGGCCCATCTTTATACAGAATCATCACGATGATGAGCTTCATTTCCACCAACTGAGCGTGACTATTTCCTCCTTCACAGTAGGGCAGGTTGATAACATCTCTTTTTGGAATCACCAACAGGTCGCGAAGTTTAGTTTTACCCCATTATAGAAACTAGCAGCCTGAGGTATTCCTTCTCAGCTGCAGCGTCCATCCTTAGATCTTATGTAAATATTCATTTTTATTACCGTCTGAAACCCTTAATTCTGTCATCCTCACCTCTGTAGTCTCTTAAGTCTAGGTTTCCTATATTTCATGGCCTGAGCTCCAGTGCTGTTGACAAGCAGTGAAGCTTCCCCATGCTTCACTGCTTGTCTGATCAGTGTCTGATCAGTGAGAGGGAAAGTTTAACTGGCTGAGCCAGGAAGGAGCAGAGAGGTAGAAAAAGACGAGTGTAGGAGGAGAGAAAGTTTAAAGGAAAACAAAAGAGGACGACAGGGAGAATGGACAAGACAAGCTGTCAGCGCCATTTAATGGGGGGCTGGATGGGCTTTGAATGAGATGGGAAGCAGTAGGGAGGGAGGCCCGCATTCGCTATTTTATTACCTGTTTTATTCGTCTGGACCGACTCATAACTTCCCTCCTCCTGTGAATTAAGAAGGGCAAATCATCATCTGAATTCAGTGTCTCTGCTGGGCTCTCATGTCTCTCTCCTACTTTAAAAAGTTAAAATGATAAGTCTTTCAGGCATCTGAGTCAACAAAGGGTCAGTATTTGCATTCTTATGGCTCTTTTGATTAAGAAGGATGGGCCCGGAGCTGCTCTTCTCTCCATTACCTGTCTAATTATACCTCCGATGATGAAGGAGAGCAGGGGGAAACCTTGTTATCGCTAAAAGCCTAATGTCATTCTCGTTCGGAGAAGCAGCTGCTGACGGTGAGGATAAGACCAGCCAAGTGTTGGTTTGCAGTGAAGCTATTTCAAACACGATCAGTGCTGCAACATGCACAGAATAAAATCTAATGTAACATAATGATTCAGGTGCTAAATATTTAACACGTCACCAAATCGATCTGTTTGTTACGCACTGGCGGCATCTGTGACAAGAGGCGTTATGGCGCTTTGTGTGTTCTTCTTTTTATCCTGCTGTGGTGGTTATTTTTCTATTGAGAGTTGAATTCAGGGGATAAAAGTGTGATTTGGCAGGTGGGGGGAACCCTAAGATCGGGTGTAGCAGTGCAGCGTGGGGAAAATAATTACTTGGAAATAAGTCACATGACTTATTATGTGAGGCTGTGATCAGCTGACCTGTGCTGTTATTCCATATTCACTGCTTTGTGTGGGTTTAGCCAAATGAATTCCATGTAAGCGGATGTTTCACGAGCGGTGGGGCCGATTTTCCAACGACTGAGTTCATTCATCCAAAACTTTGCAGCTGCACCGATTGCAGTCTTACTCATGGAGTCAGCTGTCGCGCTAAAACCGCACACACTCTCCACTGTCATCAGCGAAACACTCCTTAAACATCGCGTCTCCACAGGACGGTAACAGTTTTTCAGAGCACAGCACTTAAGGGGAAAAAAAAAAACGAGCATTTTTGGATCTGTGTAGTTTGAATAAAACAAAACACTTTTAATTTGATATAAAATGAAAAATAAATAAACTAGAAATAGAGTCCCAGCATTTAGACACATGCAACTCTCTATACAATTACAGAAATCTTGTATTATAAAGTATATAGTATTTTAGTGATACAATCTGAAAAATGTACACATGAATACATTTTGATGTGCTCGCTTCTTGTCACATTAAGGCTTAGTGATCCAATCAGAGCCATGATATCTGCCTTAATTGGCCCGCAGAGGTTTGTTATAGTGCTGATGTGAAGCATGACAGGAAACAGAGGAGCCTATCTGATGCTCTGCTGCCAGGTAAACTTGGTAAGCCCTCTGCCTCTGGCAAAGTCAGAGCGAGGATGGTATCTGGACTGTGTAATGCATCAAGGTACCTCTGTGGCTGCTCGTGGATTTCACCCTTAACTCACTGCACTTAAGCTTTCAGTCTAGTTTTTTTTTTTTTTTTTTGTCTTGTTTTAAACGTCTGCTTTCGCACACTTGCCTGGATTCATTTGCACAGTGCTTTAGGCTGGGATTTCTCTTTTTCCTGCAGAGAGGTTTAGCATTGCAGACGAGCTGACAGCTGAACCCCCAAAACACTAGCTATTCAGTGGCAGCAGAAACGTGACCTGAAGCTCATTATCCAGCATTTGTAGAATAAAGAGGATCCACTGTGTCATAATTTATCAACCAAGGGCCGGGGTTACGCTCAGTTAATTAAAATGCGCCGTTGTTATTTTGTCTGGCAGCACAGAGAAGGCATGAGAGGATGCACAATGAGAAAGCAGAGGCAGTTATAATAACAGAGTTATTTTATGAACATAATAATGAGACTGACACTGAAATGTGTAATTTTCAATTAAGCATGGGGTTAAAATGATTTCATTCAGTATTTAGATTTTACACAATGGCCCTTATTTGGAAGTAGAGCATCAGTTTGTTTTGTTATATGGTGGCAAATTTAAGATCACATAAAATACATAGAATTACACAACAAGGCGATGGCCACATCACTGCAGGTCACCCAGAGCTGCCTGGAAAATGGTATTACAGTGTTGTTTGGCACGAGTAAGTGCTCCATAATGTCTTGTTGTGAAAGGTCGGGAGTGCATTTAGATACCCATCCCCCTTGAGTCACTGTTGGTCCCTACATCTCTCTCTCTCTCTTTACTCTTCATCCATTTTTATCTGCATGGCTTTTAAAGTTTCCCTTCTGCTGGTTTAAAGTGGAATTAATTTGCCCATCCAAAGGAGTGATGCCACTGTCCTCTTAAGTTAATCTAACTTTTACTGAGGTAACCATCTCAAAGGGGTAGTTTTATATCTTGGCAAATGTATGAATTAACCTTCTTGCATAGTAAATATATGTCGCTCATTATTTGTATTAATTTGATTATTTAGACCATTTTCAAACTGTACATTTTTTTAAACACAACTAGCAAGCAATGTGCACTCACCGTCCACTTTATTAAGACAAAATAGCCAGTGAGCGGCTGAAAGCGGCATTAAGCGGCAGTTCTCTGCATGAAAATGCCGTGTTGATGTCAGACTGCTTCAAACTGATAGGAAGGTGGCAGTAACTCAGGTAACCACTTGTTACAACAATGGCATCCAGAAGAGCATCTCTGAATGCACAACATGTCGAACCGTGAAGCAGATGGGCTGCACTGGGCGCAACTCCTGTCAGCTAAGAACAGGAAGCTGTTGGTGGTGTAATGGCATGGGGGGGAATTTTTGTGCTACACTTTGGGCCCCTTAGCGCTAACTGAGCATCGCTCATCACCATCTTCTGATGTTTGCTTCCATCAGGTTAACGCGACATGTCACAAAGCTCAAATCATCTCAAACTGGTTTCTTGAGCCAGTTTGTGTGCACGCGTGTGTCAGCTCAGCCTCTGAATAATAAACCTAATTTCTCACTAATATTTTCCTTCAGACTCTGTTCCTCTCATTCATAAATTGAAGCATTCTAGGCAACACTCTTCAGATATGAAGAGTTCAGGTCTGAGCAATAAAAATTTAACATAATCAAAGAAAATTCGGATCTTCTTTGCAAACTCACACCTTTAAATCTCACTAATTTGCGTTTTTTATTTTGTTTATTGGCTCACCAACAGAAACGTAATATTCAATCGGTGACTCCAAGTCACTGCGACCTGTGGCACAGTCACAGCAGAGAAGTCCTTATTAAAAAAAACAAAACACGTAACTTTTTATTTGTATCTTTGTGTTTATGTGTGAGCAAATGTCAATTAGTGAGGTTAAGGGAATGTTCAGATAGAAACGTGATGCAAATGTTTAATGCAACATAAGTGCATACAAAATTAATGTAATGTCACAAATAGATGCAAATTTGCTCTACACACTGAAGACTGAGGCCCAAACACATTCATGCAGACTGAAAGGGTTTCAACTTGAGTGAAAAAAATTAGCAAATAACCAGATACTTTATAAACCAATTTCATAAACGAACAGAGATGAAAAGAAGAAAGAGAAAGTGGCGGTAATGTTGAGATCTAAGTCCACCCAGCGGCTGAGATGGAGACTGACACACACACTTAGCTCCAGAGGTTGACACCATTACTTGTTACTTTGTATTATGTTCCTAATTACTCCCTGAGGGAAATAATTTGTTGCACTATATGTTACATCACTTTTGCTCACACCCATTAACAAGATGAACCTCAGGCTACAGCCTCGTGCTTCTGAGGAAACACCAAAGTGCCTTTTTTAAGCGTATGAACAGAAATCTACATCTAAAATCAACTTGAAGGACACTTCACAGCAATCACAACAATTCTACTGTAGAAAGAGTTAGAAAAAAAGCAGAAAAAAAAGGTTCATTGCTACTTTTGTTACCTGTTGCATATCAGGCTTTGGCTGCTTGCCTGGGCCTGCTTACATTTAGCTTTAACATCCTTCTGGGTTCTTCACTGTTAGCTTTGTGTTCTTTACTGAAACATTCATTTACCTTTGTGCAATAAAAATAAAAAAATAATGTCCACACTCTACCCCTCAAAAGCGCTTCACCACTTTCTTTCTCCTTCCCACATGAAATGATATCAGCTGATCAACCCATGATGCAGATAACTGAAGAAATTCAGTAATGCATGAAATTACTACATTAAGAAAGTTGTAATCTGATTAAATAAAAGGTTACTTTGCACCACCCCAACACTGGTTAGCACATACATTCACCAGCCACTATATTAGGTGCATGTTGCTGGTACTGCTTGGACCTCTTGTTGCCTTCAGGTGCTAGAAAGATTCCTCAGATCAGCCGTTTCAGCAGTCACCTTTCTTCCCCATTCCAATGCTTGGTTTGAACTTCAGCAGGTCATCTTGATGATGTATACATGGTTTAATGCAATAAGGCATGTAGGCCAGTGTGATTGGCTGATTAGATTTTTGAGCAGGTCATCTCCTAATTGGAAGGTTGGTGGTTCAATCCCTGGCTGCTCCAGTCTGCATGTCTAAGTATCCTTGGCCAAGACACTGAACCCCGAGTTGCTCCTGATGCATCCATCACAGTGTGAATGTGTGTGAATGTTAGCTAGAAAGCATTTAAAAACATTTTTTTAAAAAGTGCTTGTATGAATGTGTGCATGAATGAGTAAATGGTTTATTCATGTTGCATAAAGCGCTTTGAGTGCTCAGCTAGAGTAGCAAAGTACTATATAAGAATCAGTCCATTTAGCGATTGGCTGTACTCCTCCTCCTCTGTTGGATCCTGGGTATTTGGGGTTTCCAAAAACACTGCAGCAATTGTATTTGCATGAATAACTTTGCTTTGTGTTTGCTGTGAACACATCACTATACATGTAGGTGTTAGCTCTTTTTGTTTTTTAACTCAAAGAAAAACTATCTGCTTTCCCCTGGTCTTAGTCTCTGCTAAACTAACAGTTTATGTCCAGCTTTATGCTTAAAACACACACACATCAGAGTGTTTTGTTAGTGAAATTGTTTGAATTGTTTTTGCGAGTTTAAGTCTTTGAAGTAAATGTATTTATATATCTGAATGAAATCATGGGTCACAGCCTTTTCTCAGTGTGACAGCAGCCTCATTACGGCTCTCATACAAAAAGGAAAGGTCAGACTCATCAACCTCGTCTAATTAAACATCCATTAGTGAACGGTATGTAAATCGGCCATTCAACTCTGCATGTACGCTGATGCATTCAGGTTACAACCCATCTGTCACAACCCTTTAATTCAGCAGCGTATGCACACTCTTCGGTGGGGCTCAGTTGCAGTGAACTTTCTCCAGCGGTAATATCACCTTTATCTTCATCTGTCGCTGTAATTATAGCCTTTGCAGCCACCCTGCATCATACCTCCAAACTGAGAACCACTGATTTAGTGAATCGAATGTTGGAAATTCTCCTGTGCAGCAAGGATTGTGAATTTCTTTCCTTTGTTTAGGTGATGCAAAAAAAAAAAAAAAAGGACTCATTAATACCAAATTTCTACATAATATGTTGATATGAGGTTGATAAGAGGGTTCTGGGTTCAAATCCACCACATAGACACAGGGAGAAAATGCAGACAATGTATGTGCTGCCTGAGTGTGTAATAAACTGTGGTGCAGATCAGACTCGGGATGTAGACTCGGAATATAAAAGTTAACACGTTTATTTAGATTGACAGCAGAAGGAATTTCAGGCCCACAGAATAATTGCTCCTCAGTAACTCACTCAGATTCAATCCCAGGTTCCTGTGCAGGGGAGAACAAACAGGTGAGGCTAAGTCACAGAGCCCAAAGGATACAAACGCACAGGTCGAAGGAGCCACTGTCACTAAATGTTTCCAGTATAACAACCAGGCGTTGACTGAAGGTCGTAATTGAAATTGTGACCAGCAAATCAGGTGAATTCATCACTCTCAGGTGTGCAAGACTTCAAGGATGGGAAACAGAGGAAGGCTCGCCCCTGAAGCACAAGGTGTGGTTATCTCACACACACACATGGCGACAGAGAGGGGGAGAGGAGAGAGACAGAGAAAACAAATAGGAGTGATAGAGATAAAAAGGGTGAGGCAACACAGGAGGACTGGAGTCATAAATGGCAAAAACAGCAGTTTCTCAAGTGTTGTCTAAAAGTTTCCAGCACCATCTCAGCAACAAAAAACACGAACCAGACGATCCAGGCTCTCATTTTAGATACAAATTTGATTTATTTCCATCTCTCTTTATAGCTCTCTGCTGTATTTTTAAATTTAAATTAAGCTTATTTGTAAGTTCAAAAAGGAAGATCTGTAATCACCCATCCGCCTGCTTTCCTGAGCGTTTGGCTGCTAGTCTATTCTTTACATCACTTCCACTTTCCCCAATGCTGACATCACTGCTGTGGTCCAATCATTTCTCCCAGCCAATCAGCCTCTACTCTGCATGCTCTAAATTTCACTGCTCTTCTTTTGAGTAAGAAGAGCCTTTCAGACCCTTGTGTGTGCGACCCGCCTCACCTCCTCCCCATCTCCGCCTCACCCTGGTCACTCAGCGCCCCATCCAAGCTTCTATCTTCATCTTCACCACCACCAGCAGCCTCTAGACTCCAGGGGTCCTGTCCTAATTCCATCACTGCTGGGAGTCCATTCTGCTGTGATGGGTCTCTGGAGTCTAATCACCAAGCAACTGAATGTGAAAGTGATTATTGAAGTGATTTGGGGCTGCAGTTTGTTTTTGCAGCCACAGTTTTTCTTGCCCTTTTATTAAAAGAACTGTTTGCCGATGACCTCCAGTGATTGATCTCCTAATTTATATTAATCTAATAATGCAGTGATGTGCAGTTGTACACCACAGCCATGAAGTTACTGCTGGGTGTAGTCATAGCTGCAAGAAAGTGAGGGCATGCCTCGAAAAGTGATAAATGCAATAATCCAAAGAATTAAAATGTGTTTAAAATAGTGAAAGTAGTGAAGTTCATGTTCAGTTACATCAGATTCCATTCTTCTCATGATGTCTCTGGTTGCATCTCTCGGGTTTTGTAATTGCCTTTAAACTTTTTAGCTTTAAAAATAAACAGAAATAGTAATAGCCACGATCCCAGAGAGAACCAAGAAAAAGCAGGTGGGCACTTATAGAAAATTGCACCATCAGAAAATCCAGTTCATCGCTCCAAGGGAAGCACATTTAGGAGCAAAGCCACCGTGCATGTCGAAATTACAGTGAACATCTGTGCTGTTTACAAGATGCTAACAACCACAGGACCAAAGGCCTGTGCAGATAACGATTAGTCTATTTAGAAGAGATATTTTTCTAAAGTGTGATGGAACGAAGGACACTCTTAATACATTGTTTGTTCTTGAGGGTCTTTTTGTGTTTGTTTTTTTGAATAATGAGAATGACACAAAAAGTTCAAAACTTATTATTCCACTGTGATCATCAATGTAAAGATGCTCGAGCCCTAGTGACCAATAAACTTGCATGATAAATGTTACACATCACTAATAAAATCCATAGATTTTGAGATCAGATGGGGAGGTGGGATGGACCAGCTTGAGGCTGAGCTCTGTTGACCTTTTCACCATCCGTACAGGGTGGTTCACTGCTCTCTTTAAGCATGAAGACAGTGTAGCATGGCTAATAAGCAATAAGTAACATTAACATAAACTAATAAGATGCATTCCTCACTTTGAATAAATGACAGAGCTTTTTATGCGTTTCACTTAGCACCCTTGATTAAATTAATATTTAATATTAATAACCGTATTTCCAGTGATAGCTCTTTTTTTATGTTAAAAGCTAATAATAGTGTTTGTAATGTTTTGGCTGTGTAAAGCTACTAGGTCATCAGTGATTTCCTCTGCGTGTCATGGAGGGCTGTGTGGCAGGCAGGAACTGGACCCCGGAAGATGGGACTGAATGTAAATGCAGCTTTTTTTCTGGATCACACAGGGAAAAATATACTAAATATGCACTGGGCTGGACAGGACCCAGAAAAACACTAACTAGGGGACTTGGAGGAAACTATGAAACAATATGGGAAAACACAGAGCTAGGGAACACAAGATGCAACAAGGAACAAAGAAGGACTCAGACACATAAGGTAATCAGGGCGAGAAGGCACACAAGGGACCACAGCTGAAACTAATCACCGAAGACAAGACAAGGGAAGTAAAACTGACCACAAAACACAAGAAATAAGAGACTATCAAAATAAGACAGGAAGCAGCTAATACCGAGACCAGGACTAAGACTTACAAACTTGAAACAGAGACAGAAGATAAACACGAAAAAAAGAGACTGATTAAACACAGGAGACAGTAAGGACAAAACGCACAGAAGAGACTAGGACTGAAGGGAAATACAAAAAGGAACAAACAACCAAACAACAAAAGCAGGCAGGGAACTAAAGGCACGGAAATCAAAGAGAGAACAGGATGGAAGACAAACTTGACACAACTAAATGGGGTGACCAGACAACCATAGGAAGAGGACACAGAGACACGAGAGATTCAGGAACACACAGGGGCTCAAGAAATATAACATATGAACATAAACAGCAACCACGAGCAGAACTAAACAACCCCAAACCCTAGGAAAACAAATATAAAGAAACAAACCAAGAAATACAAGTGACCCTGCATGCCAACTTAACGCTCATAAACTATAATATTTAGTCATATTTACAGCTGTGTTTCAGGACGGCTTTGAGGTGAAAACTCAGAGTGTTTAGAGGCATTTGTTGAACTCAGCACTGCTTTGTTGAACTCTAGCCTTTGACTCACCTCTGAATATTTATGCTTCGCACTGCGTAGGAGACCTGGCCAGTAAGAATTACATATATTAATTGCCACTGTGCACATATTTCAACCTCTCCCAGCGGGAGATAATCTGTGATTGGAAATGTTACAGTTCGCCTGAGTCTCCTGCACTCAGATACATGTTTATTGTTCTTCAGTGAATCTCAAGGAAAGAGAGAAGCAGGGTTGGAAAGACAAAAAGAACGGCATAAACGGAGGACGAGCAGCAGAAAAATGGAGGAAGGGAGAACTGAGAGGGAGATAAACAGGTACTGAAAGGGGGAAGGGAGGGCAGGAAGGACAGAAAGTGCCAGAGAGAGAAATGATTGACATAAAACACTGCTGCCATGCCGCCCGGGCCCAATTACAACGCCATTATGGAATCGCTATAATGACGCATCATTTAGTGTGCTGTACAGCTGCTCTGACTAGTGATGTTGCACCAGTCCAGAGCGCCATTATTCCCACTTCCTCCTGCGGCTGTGGACCCAGACAAAGGACAAGAACAAAGGCTGTGTGTGGGTCTTATTTTATTTATTTTTTTCACTCTTACATTTCCAACCAGAACCTTTTTTTTTTTTTTTTTTTTAGTTTCTTAGCTATGTTAAGATGAAAACAAAACAACAGAAGTCACAACTTTACAAGCATCGAAAGAGAACCGATAGAAAAACAGGCTGGGGTAAAGTTAAAGCAGACTAAATGCTAAAGGGAAGTGTTAAACACTCTGGACACCTGGTTCTCATTAAAAATGAAAGTTCTCGGGTCTTCTTATATTATGCATGCGGTGTACATTTAGGAGACTTGAATAATCTATTTTAATTTAGACCGCAAGAGGAGCCAAGCATTGTTCCTCGGCACAGTGCAATAATGTGATGCTTTAGGCAGATTGTTACCCAGGGATCCAAAGTGTGTGGCACTCAGGCTCTCTCTGGCTCCCAGGTGTTAGAATAGTCTGGTAGAAACATCGGCCACTGCATACACACCATCTGTCTCTGTAATACTCATTACTCCCCTCAGAAAGGAACCGAAGAACTCCTGCAAACTCCCAGCAGCTTCGAGGCTAAATAGGCAGTCACACACTGTGGCTGCCGCACAGAAGTAATACAGAGAATGAGAAACGGACTTGCTGACTAATTCACTGGGTTCTTACTTTGCTGTTTTTGCCTTTTTTTCTCATTTTGGCAGTTTGGCCTTCTGGTTATTTTGCCTAATATCTAATTCATATCATAAGCCTTCCCCTGGCAGAGGTGCAGATGAGAACATTAATTTTGTACGCAGTTATTAAACGGTCTTTAACCTGACAGAACCATAGCACAGAGTCTGGGTAATGTTTGATTTGCACTGATGTGAAAAAGGTAACAGTCCAGTGAATTCACAGCTAGCGAGTGGCGCTAAAAGTGCCAGACAGTTAAGTAATGTGAGGTGACAAATGAAGACTAGAGACCTGGTTTAACTCAGCAGTCTGGCTACATTTAATAATACAATCAATCAAAAATGTGCTTTTTTTGATAGCTTAGTTTAATTAGTTAGGCCCTTTGCCTCTCTTGGAATACTGTCCATCCTGAGTTGGCTTTACCACCCATCCCAGTCCTGTCGCTTTGATGTCTGATGTTTGAAGTTCTCTCCTTCCATGGATCATTGCTCTGTCTGCTGCATCAACACGAGTTCATGTTGCTAATGTTTTCTGCTCATCAGAGTGAGAGGATCCGGCGTGGGCACTGGTTCACGTAAGTCTGGACTCTGTTGCAGGTTTTGTAGCTCTCCACGTCTCTGCTCCATGCTGCAGCACTGCCTTGATGTTTGGCTCGGTGTGTCGGCAGATCTGCCTGGAGCTCCGGGCTTTTTTCATCACGACAAATGCTGCCGCCTTGCTGATTCTGGTCTTTGCATCACCATAGATTTCTTTTTTTTTTTTTTTTTTTGATCATGCCAAAAGTTAAGTGCCACTCACTGCTCCAACCAGGTGGCAGTAATGCCTTCTCTTTTCTGTGCTTGAAGTTTTTGCTGCCGATCTTCCTTCCTGCGGTTTTCCATTTATGTGCACGGAAGGACAAGGGGGTCCCAGTCAAATATTTACTATTGCACATAATAAAATATTCTTTTCATTATATGAGTCCTGACTGAACTACAGATTGTGGTTTGTAGCACACTAAATGCCAGAATGATTTCATGACGGGGTGTAATGACTTCATGGAATCGCTGCTCATTGCCTGGCACGCTTAAAAAATTCACATGGCCACAGGAAGTCACTGCATCGAGCCAAGAAACAGCAGCACTGACAACAGATTTAATTACCAGGCAGTAATCCACACTGTCAGACCACAACCTAACAAATGTGGTTTGGTGCCCTGAGGTCAAATGAGAGACACTAAATGGGAACACAGTAAGGTGTAAAAGTTTAATTCTTCATATAGAGCCATTCTTTGTTCCTGCTCTTCCTCATAGATGGAGATTTGAAATCTCAGTTTTAGAACCGCCACCTCCCCAAACCCTCCAAGCCCTCTATGCCATTTGATGGTGAGACAAACTGCACCCTCTTAGACACACTCTAAACTGTCTCATAACAACACTGCCATGCAATGGACTAATCATAATAAGGGGTAACTTACTTGGAACACTGGGAAGAAGAAAGTCAAAGTCAAAGTAGATTAAAAGGCCATGAAGGGATGTTTTGAACTGAGCGCTCGGTGGCCACAAATTGGCATTAAAAACCACAAAAATCATGGCACCAAAAGGATAGCAGAATATATATACACTGCTTAAAACTTCACGTCCCCCTCCAGTGTAAAACCTTCAGCGAAATAAGAAACATTTATGCAGAAAATCGGAACATTTCAGAGTGCTTAATAAGATCTTTAAATTCTAAAGAGAGCCCCTGGAGGAGGAGCTACTGTTAATGTGTCATAACGCTTCTGTTGTCCAGTATTTAAACACTAATTGTTTCCCAAATCAAAGCCGTATATTCTCATTTAGCTCTCAGTAAAAAAAATAAATATATAAATAAAAATAAAATTCGAACTTGTCAGGGCTCCTTTGGGAAATGGGAAACTCTTTTACTTTAAATGCCCGAAGATCTCTGAAAGTATGAGCTTAATTTGATTTTTGAGGGCACACAAGAAGAGAAGATTAGCAGTACATGTGAGTTTGTGATAGATCTCCCTCATAAAAATGAATTCATTTTGGGGAGTATACATGAGACAAAACTATCTATTCAAATCTATTCAAGCAAAAAAGAGCAGCTTGGCTCTTCTCATCAGGAGTGTGAGCAGTGGATCAAAACCCCAAAGCATAAAAAAAACATAAAATTATTGTACGGGGTGCCTTTTAGGCTGGTAAGGGAAGAATTTAAGCCTAATCAGCTATTGGAACACATCATCAGCTAAAAGCCCCATGGTAGTGGCTTAATTGTGCTAATTACTACAAATGAGTGCGATGCCATCCGTCTACAAAGAGGATGCAAACTGTGTGGGTGCAAAATCATGAGTAATTATAGACAAGTAAAGGTTTGAAAAGTAATTAGGTTATGAAAATAACAAAAGAAAAACATTGCAGTGAAAGTAAAATGTGTAAATGTCAAGGTGCTGGCTGCACAAGGCTTTACTTGTGCATGCATCCCTTTAAAATGCAAAAGCTTTTTGTGTTAATAAGGTATGCATATAGAGGTGCAGAAAGCATCTGTGAAGAGCAAGCTTTAGTTTTTTTTCATTAAAGACTTCGCCCCCTCAAGAAGCGTCACGTTCTCCTCAGCCAGTAATGGTCCAGGACAGAGAGGGAAAGCGGCGCTGTGAAGTCCTCCCTGAGAACAGATGTTGTCTGCGTTTTCCACATGCACTGCGGAATGCAGTAATTACCTCTATCGCATTTCAGGAGGCTGTACAGTACTCACACAACGAGAGGTTTCACGTCCCCTCAATAGCTTTGACATTCAATCACATGCGTGTGTCAGATGTGGAAATGACATGAATGTATTCGCATAACTGCACACACACCGTACAAGAACATGTGTATGGACACCTTTTGACGCTGTAGATGTAAAGATGCTGCCGTTCTTAGTCTTTGTCCTTCTCTCGGTATGAAGTTTAGCATACCCAGGATATTTTTACATTATCAGGCTTGCTCCTAGCACTGACAATCAGACTAATCGGTCATACAAAGGTAGGTATCAGTTCAGGAAGTTAACCCAGGGCTTATTGAGGTAGCTATGAACACATTGACATGAAAGGGTGGTGGTGCTGGTTGCATCTGAGCAATCACAAACATGGAGCAGCAGAGTGGCTGATTTGAGAAAGGGAGCTGTTTAATGGTCTGAGAGTAAAGATTAAATATAAAAACTCCATTTAAATAGAGGCTTCAACTGCGTGAAATTCATTATAAGGTCCACAAGTTCAAATTAATGTCCTGTTTAGGGTCAGATATTCACACTTAAAAAAATAACAATTAAAAATTGTTTTTAGCCAGCAGGTCAAACTAAACAAAGTTGCATCTCAGAATGTATTTTTGTTACTGATGCTCATCAGGGGACGACAAAGACTTTAGATGTTGTTAAAAAAACCTTTACATCCGAGGGTTCTTCCAGGAATCGTAACAGTGTTTTCTACAGAACCGACTGGTCAGAAGGCAGTGACTCCACACCTGCTGGCCTCTAATCTAGAACATAACCTGGTCCAGAGCTGATTAAGTCTGCAGCATAACGCTGTAAGAAGTGAACCAACTTTACAATCCTGAAAACCCAGGGTTAACCCTGAAGTTACCTGGACAAGCCCAAATCCTGCTTCATAGGCCTCTGATCTACTGTGTGTTTTCTCTGACTTCATTCTGGCTTTCCGCATAATTCCCAATTTGAATTTGCCTAGCAACCTAATTAAAGGTTCTCTTTTTGTTATCTTGCCTGGAGTCCTGAATTCGGGTCCTACTCCCCCCTCACCTTAACACTTCTGGTTCCAAAAAGTCAGCACGGCCGAAACGCTAGCACTGAAAGTGAGAAACAGTGGGCGATGTAACCGTTACTGCAGCTATCTTTGATACAACTTATGGCTTTGCTTCGTGGCAGTATAACATGAAAAATAATTGTCAAAGACTCCTTGGAATGGACATTTTGTGTGATTGATAAGCCGAAACCTCTGTTACTGCAGGGGAACACTAATAAAATTTATGTTTGATAACCACCTGACACCGATTTTGCAAAACACGTACTTGCAGATGATGGGAGGTCTGAGGCGTAGCAACAGGGAAGTAAGGAACAGTGAGCACTCAGTTGTCTGGTGTTTTTGCCAATAAACATGATGTCCTTTTGGGGAGATTTGAGGTGAGAAGCTTTTGTTTATGTGCAATCTTGCAATTCTAATGAGTTTGCAGATTAAATGGTCTGAGAATAAAATTACCTCCCCTAATGATAAACACACATTTTCAAACGCTCCCCGCCATTTCACATAAACCGGGTTACACTTTCAGATCACTACAACGGAGCGCTTTTAAAGCATTCTAGAGACAATGCATTCCCTCGGGGACAGGAGTGGGCCAAGGAGACAAAAACCTCACCATTTAGAAGCGCCAAGCTGCTGACCTGATGCGGATCTCATATCTTGCCAGCGTCTCCCCTGGCTACAAATATATGTGTGTGTACTTTTCCATTTGATTTGGTGTCAGCGGTCAGGGACGATAATGGGGTAAACAGCGTATTGCTCACTGAGTGTCTGGCCAGCTGGAAAAGAAAAAGAAATTTGTGAAACTTTGCTCTTAGATATGGGAGGAAAAGGTGGAGGCAAAGTAGGCTTTAGATACATTTCTATGTATACGTAATTGGTAATTCTGTGCGAGTGTATGTGATGCTGTAAGATTAAGCCCCAGGGGAGATAAGAGCACGATCTGCAATCTCTCTCTCTCTCTCTTTCTCTCCCTCCCTTTTGACTTGTGTTCCATTAGATGAAGTGATCAGAGTGGCACCCTGCAGAGTGACAAAAAAAGAAAGTAGAAAGCACACAGTGCTCTTATGATTCGCGAAGATATCACAGCAGCAGAACAGAGCTCTATTGTCTATTACATGAAAATACAGAGGAAATGTCTGAGCTGTCAGGAACAACCGGTGGCCGACTGACAATGCTCTAATCACTTAAATATCAGATTATCATATCAAAGTCTCTGGTGTAAAATGCTGGTGAAAAGTATTTTTCTGACATTTATTCTGGAGTGTTACTTTCCTGTTTTGCCTCTTCAGGCCCCTGAAAAGGATTTAAATAAAACCGGAGCAACACCACTGTGGCGTTAATGAGTCACGAGCCAAAAAAGGCATTACGTTTGCGGTGTTTTTGCCCCGAACGCGCTATGTTTAGGTCTCGTTCTGAAAGATTTTGAAGGTTCGAAACACTTCACGTCTGCTTTCAGCTCAGATCTGCAGTAGTAGACTTAGAAGGGAAAAGAGCTCAGCCTGTGTTCCTGCGTCACCTCGCTGCCATCATTTAAATGTCTAACCTTCTTGCCTCTCTGTATTAGGCTGTGTTTCAGCAGCCTGTCTGCTGTTGATTTACTTTATTAAATTGTGTTTTCTTTTTGGATCGAAGTGCTTTTTGTTTGTGTTCTCCAAATTATTTGTGTTTTTTGAAAACTATTATTCAGATCAGTTTTTTAACGACGCAAAATGTATTTTTTGATGCTTTCATGGAGAATAAAGTTAGTTTTATTAAACCATATCCATCTTTCTGTTGTAAAGCACTTTGTGATGTCAGATAGAGCGAGGTGCTATATAAATACTTCCCTTACTTGCAAATGCCTTTGCTCTTTCACAATAAGGACATTCTATTTCATCTATTTTATCTGACACCTCAGATAATAACTTCTTGTAAAGAATATATAATTTTATTTTAAAAGGGACATATTCTGCTTCTATATTTCTATCATATTCATAAATTCATTATAAACATGTATCAGTGTGTAGTACTGGGCAAAAGTCTTGAGCTACCCCTGTTTTCTTCATATTTCAACAGGAAAATGGGAAATAGGTGCAGCGATTTATTGAAACGTGCAAACATACACTATCTTGCCTCTCACATGTTCCTGGATAAAGGACTTCTTAACCAACCGGCCCCAGACTGTGAGACTTGGCCCCCATCTTTCCTTCACCTGCACACTGAGCACTGGCTCCCCCACAGGGCTGTGTGCTGAGCCCCCTCCTGTACTGCCTCTACACCTATGACTGCAGTCCGGCCCACAATAACAACCTCATCCTCAAATTTGCTGACGACACCACAGTGGTCGGGCTCATCTCATGAGGCAGCCTACAGAGAGGAGGTCCTGAAGTTGACAGCCTGGTGTTCCAAGAACAAGTCCAGTCATGAAATTTCCTCTCCACTAAGTATTCCACCGTCAACTGTTAGTGGTATTTTAACAAAGTGGAAGAGATTGAGAACAACAGCAACTCAGCCATGAAGTGGTAGGCCACATGACAGAGCGGGGTCAGCAGATGCTGAGGCGCGTAGTGCGCCTTCAGATTAGCTCAAGAACAGTGCGTAGAGAGCTTCATGGAATAGGTGTGGGAGGAGAACAGTACTGCATTGTGCCAAGTGTAAAGTTTGGTGGAGGGGGGATTATCGTGTGGGGTTGTTTTTCAGGAGTTGGGCTCGGCCCCTTAGTTTTAGTGAAAGCAATTGCTTCAGCATACCAAGACATTTTGAACAATTTCATGCTCCCAACTTTGTGGGAACAGTTTGGGGACGGCCCCTTCCTGTTGCAACATGACTGCACACCAGCGCACAAACAAAGGTCCATAAAGACATGGATGAGCGAGTTTGATGTGGAAGAACTTGACTGACCTGCACAGAGTTCTGATAGAACACCTTTGGGATGAATCAGAGTGGAGACTGTGAGCCAGGCCTTCTCATCCAGTGTCAGTGTCTGACCTCACAAATGCTCTTCTGAAAAAAATCATCAAAAATTCTCATAAACACTCCTAAACCTGGTGGAAAGCCTTCCCAGAAGAGCTGAAGCTGAACATCTTATTAAACCCTATGGATTAAGAATGGGATGTCACTCAAGTTTATATGTGTGTGAAGGCAGACGGGTGAATACTTTTGAAAATATAGTATACATGGAAACTCCGCATATAAGGCAAAAACACAGTTTGTACAATTCTTGAAAGTCAATATTTGGTATGACCAAAACTGGCCTATGGTTTTATGGAGCCTTAAGCAGAATTAGATTTGGGATCCGAGCTTAACCCACCCACCACGGTAAATGGACTAGTTCTTATATAGCGCTTTTCTACTCTCTTGGAGCACTCAAAGCGCTTATACAACACGTTTTTGCA
>JAVDPK010000883.1:290698-320056 GCA_034780415.1 Cichlasoma orientale | reverse complement strand
TAGATAGATAGATAGATAGATAGATAGATAGATAGATAGATAGATAGATAGATAGATAGATAGATAGATAGACTTTTCTTGTTGCAGTGGACCATTCAATGTACAATGTACTGAAACAACCAACAATCAACAACTGAATGAGTGTGACATTGCAAAATAAATTCCAAAAACCTGATTTAATGTACATTATTTCACTTATTTATCATGAGACAGGTTATTAATATTTTTAGTAATAATGAGATGTAGATCTAATTTTTCGACCTTTCTAAAAAATTATGAATTAATAAGCTAGAAATATGAATCTTTTACTTTTGTAAAGCAAAATTAAAGCATCCACTCCCCAGAACGTTTCACCACCTTTTAGGTCACTGCTTTGGTCTTAAAGGAAAAGGTCTAAAAAGTGTTACCATGCACAACTTGCTCAGCAAAGAAAAAAACAAAGTTAGCAGATAGCTGCAGAGCAAAGATATTTTTTCTCAACATATTATTATATGAATATTACTTTTCTTATTGCTAGACATGTGACTCCAAATATATATGTGATTGTTTGTGACTGCTGGATGTGCAACTGTTTACTATATGTTTCTATATGTTTACCACAGCACCTTTAAAAGGTGGTATATGCTGCTGTTTGCTGCCTATTCTGCTGTCCTCAAGCCCTGTCCACACCTACATGGGTATTTTAGAAAATGTTGATTTTTATGTGCGTTTTGGCCTTTTGTCCACACATAAACTGTGTTTTAGGTCACTGGAAGCAGCTTCCACGGTGAAGATTTTCAGAAACTCTGTTTTAGTGTTTATGTGAAGAAGGAAAACAAATATTTTGTCTTGGCAACAGCAAAGGTGTGTGCCTTTATCTCCTTTTTTGATGTCGGACTGTGCACCATGCTACTGTCTTCTGACTGGCCAGCATTTCTATATGGTTCTGTCAAGGTCAGCTGTGTGGCAGGCAGGATGAGGACCCAAACGCAGGAGTCGGGAGACTGACAAACTTTAAGCAGCTTATCATCCCCAGCACTGATGAGTGGGGGGGTGGGGAGCCGGTGTGTCTTCCCACAACCCTGTTTCCTACACCCTGCCCAGGGCAGAAGTAGGCTGGTGGTCCGGGGGGGCCGGGTCAGCGGCATCCCGGTGTTGCTGCTGACTCATGGCGGTGTCTGTTCATCCACACTTTGTAGGAGGGGTTCATGTGGCCAGGTGTCGATCTTTGTGTGTCCTTGTGTGGTTGGTATGTGGGTGTGTGAGTGGCCTATATGTGTGTTTGTGTATGTGGTCTGTGTGAGTTGGTGTGTGTGGGTGTGTCTATGTAAGGCTGGGCCTGGGGCTTGCTGAGACTTGACCCCTGTAGGACATGATCGTGGGGGATGTGGGTTATCCCTCCCTGCAGGTCATTGCTGCTGTCCCCAGGATGTGGGTACCTGGTGGCTCCAGGATGCGTGGCCGGATGTTTTGGTATGGTTGTTGGCCTGCTCCCTTGGGGGTTGTAGCCCAGGGTGCTTGGGCCAGTGCGGCATGAAGGGGGAGGCTCTGCTGGGTTTCGGGTGGTTCTCGAGCACCTGGGGCCCGAGGCTCTGTTCTCAGCTCATACCAGGATGGCCGGCCTCTGTCCCTTGCCTCTGGGTCGCTTGCCCTTTGGACTTTAGGGCTCCATGTAGGGCCTCTCTCCTTCCTCTTCAGGGGTGCACACTCTGTTGCCATCGGGATGTGTGGCCTCGGGTCTTCTGTACTTCTGGGGGGCTACAGATGGTCCAGGTCTCCTGTGTCTTTCTCTGTCTGCCTCTGGATCCCAGGGGGCATTGTTGCAACTTTTCACCCTCATTATCAAGTACGCTTCGTGACAAAGGCACAGACATTCACACTGTCTCACTTGCTCTTAGACACACACACACACACACACACACACACACAAACACACACTTGCAGGTGAAGCAGTTGATGATGTACTTGTATTCTCTTATTTTCTCCCCTTTTTTCTTTTCTTTCTGTCTTTTTTTTTCTCCCTCTCAGCTGTGGTATAGCTTTATTGCACGTGTATACATGCAAATAATAATAAAAATGAATAAATAAATACAAGAAAAACACTAACAAGAGAAGCCTATAGAGTTCATCACTGAAAAGCAAATGTATCTGGCACAACAGTGCATTCAGATCATAATTCAGATTGTAAAGGACAGGACTTGTTATTTTAAAAAAATAAGCAGCTTTAATGCTGAGCTCTTTCACAACATAAGAAAAACCAAAGTTACTGAACAATAGCAAGTGATCCAGAAACTAGGAATGACCAGGAAACACAGAACTAAGAAACACACACCCACGAGGGAGCACGCAACAAAGGACGAGGAGAGACTGAGACAATATATGCACACACGATGACGAGGGACCAGGCAACAGGTGGGAGAGCAGCTGAAACTAATCACAGATAAAGAGACAAGGGAAGTAGAAATAAACTCAAAGCATACAAAACGAGACGCTACCAAAATAAGACAGAAAGAGAGCCGCAACTGAACAGGGAAACAAGATTAACTTGGCAAAGCACAAAAGATAAACACAGAGATGAGGGCCAAGCCAGTCACGGAAACACAAGGGAAAATACAAACAATAATGCACAAACCAACCTGACACCAAGAACAGAGCTAGACATGAAACCTAAACCTGAAAATGTAAACAAGTTGTCTTGTCAATAGAAAACATAAAGTAGCATGATAAGGAGACTTTTTTTTCCATAGGAAGCGCCAAAATGACCCGATACAGACCTGATTATAAAATATAATTAAATACTTTCTTAAATAGTGTATCCACTTATTAGCTTATCCCACTCATTAGCAAAAAAACATCACACCCTTACAGGAAATGACACGAACCACAGTAAAACTGCAAAGTGACTGTGAGACTCAGGTTTCCACTATGCAGTTCATTACTGGGCTCTGAGGCTGCAGTCAAATGGAAATGAAGTGCCTGTTAGAGAACCACTGAATGAGAAAAAAGGTTGATTTATGTTCTGTTACACCTCAGTTTGCTACAGTTATTATTTTAGTATTTACTGTTTGCTTTCACTGTTGTTTTAGTGCCCTGCGTTTTTGATTATTGTCATACTGAGTTCTTGATTCCTATTTTGATTTCTTTATTATTCCAGTATACTGTGAGTCTTAGTTCTTATAAATTTGGCTCCTTGGTTCCCGTTTCTACTTTATGATTATTTTAGTGATGAGTTTCAGCTTTGTAATCGTGTTTTGGTTCAGGTCTCTAATTTCATTTTTTGTAGCTTTTGTGGGCAGCACGGTGGTGCAGTGGTTAGAACTGCTGCCTCACAGCGTGGAGGTCCTGGGTTCAACTCCACCATCTGTGTGGCGCTTGCATGTTCTCCTATATGTTTGCATGGGTTCTCTCTGCTCCGGATTCCTCCCACAGTCCAAAGGCATCCGGTTAGGTGAATTGATTATTCACAGACAGACTGGCGACCTGTCAAGGGTGTGCCCCTCCTCCTTTTGCCTTACGGCAGCCAGGATAAGTACCTCCCAAACTCTGAATTGGATAAGTGAAAGAAACTGGATGGATGGTAGTTGTCGTGTCTTTGGGTTACTTTCTTTCTTTGATTCCCTCTCCATCTTCCCTGATTGTTCTCATCTTTCTCATTGTGGCTACTTGTGCCTCGTTCCCCTCCTATACAATCAGTCCTCTGTGTATAAATAGTCCCATCTTCCCTTTGTCAGATATCCAAGTGTCTGTTATGGTTCCCGTGTGTTGTCCTCTGTGATTGCCAGAGGTGTTTGGATTTCTCTTGGTTTCTGGGCCTAAATAAAGCTGTGCTTTTTGTTATTTAAGTCACCATCCTGCATTCTGACAAGAAGTGCAGATGGGAGAACACGTCAGTGCAACACACTTAAAATCATAGTTTAACCATTCGGCAGAAATGACTGGTGGTCTTTGGATACATTTCATTCATTCAGCTCTTAGAGGAAACTAAACTATTTTTATTCTGCAAAGTACTGAAAGACAGGCAAATAGTTCTCCCGTCAAACTGTGCTGCAAGAAGTGCTGTAAGTGCTGAAATACTCGTACAAGATGTAAGACTGGCTGATCTCAGCTATCGTGTCTTTTTAGTACGCCAACAACACCCAAAAAAAAGACAAGCTCATTTACTGTCACAACAAAACACTGCAGGAAAGCAGCAGCATAGCTATCATATCGAGACGTTGTGGTTCATACAGAGTTGCAGGAACAAACGGTTGATTAACTACTACAGTATCAGACATTTTGAGAAAAATTCCATATATTTATTTCATTTAACTGTAATCTTCATTTGGTTTTGGTCTTTTGGCAGCATATTAAGCAGAACATTAAACAGTCACAACAGCCAAAAGGCCAAATTAAGTTTAATCATTAGCTATTCGCATACTTTGCTGTTACTGTACAAATAAAATATAGGATTTATTTGTTGCTTTATCACACTTGGATAGATGAATGCATTTTTTCTTAACCACTTATCCAATTCAGGGTAACAAGGTTTGGAGCCTATCCCAGCTGTCATAGGTCAAGAGGGAGGGCACACCCAGGACAGGTCGCCAGCCTGTCACAGGGCTAACACACAGAGAGACAGGCAACCATTCATGCCCACATTCGCACCTACGGCCAGTTAAGCTAACATGCGTGACTTTGAACTGCGGGAGGAAGCCAGAGAGAACCCACACATGCTCAAGGAGAACATGCAAAGTCCACGGGAAGGCCCCAGCATGAGCCAACAGAGGTTCACATAGGACAAATAAGGATAATTATGAACCATGAATCAGACTAAGCTATTCTATTAAAGTCTAAGAATGAAAATGTTGAGCATAATATACTGGTAATTACAAGGGTGTAACTTGCTTCCATATTGCCCTAAAATATGGGAAACCTTTCTTAGACCTCTTGTTTTAATGGTTTTCGCTGTTTGACACAAATAGTAAAAAAAGACAAGCGCGCATATTTAAATTGCTTGTTTTGTCTTCTAAACAGTAGATTAATTAAATGAGTTGTCAACTAATTTTCTTTCTGTCGACTAAACCATTTATAATGTAAATATTTCACCTCTGATTTCTAATCACTGTAGCTTTTGAGCCGTTCATATCCTCTCCCTGAAAGCTGAAATTATCTGAAAATCCGCCAGTCAGCAACTTGTTAAACTAGCTGTTAAAAAAACGGACCTGTAGGTTTCTGGGCTGTGTCTCGGGTATTTTGAGGTGTATAACCAGTTCCAACCTAGAAAATTCTTCACATTCTGACATGGTGACACATTCATTACATGGTTTTGCCACCAATCAGACCAAACACTCTTGATTTGTATGAAGGGTGTACCTTAGGGTGTCTTGTCAGATTTCAGTCTTAATTGTCTAACCTGTCCTCTTTTTTGCATGAACCAACAGCGGTGTGTGGTGCTCTACTGACCCAGCAAAAGGATTTTAATTTCTCTCCTCTCCTTCTTCTTCTGCTGCTTCAGGATCCTCTTGATTTCTTTGTCCACAGCTATGGTTATCTTCTCGTCCTCTGACAGACAACACGCACAATTGCGGTAGCACCACAACCAGCAGCCCGCCATGGCCAAAAACACTGAAATCAAACTGTTAATGCATTATTAAGCAGCCATGGACCCACAATAATAAACTCATTATTAAGCAGCTTAGTATTTATTTAGTATATGAGTCATTAAAGCTGTCAGGATTCAGACACGCTAGTTCTCTTTATTTGTACAGACGCGCACCTTAAGGTTAACTTTAAAGGGTGTTTCATACTTGCAGTGTTGGACGCTCATTTAAAGACCTTCACCAGCCTTTATAAATCAGTAATCCCTACCAGCACCTTTGTCAATAAAAGTTTTGTTTGTTTGTTTGTCTTTTCAAGATAGACAAAATGAATCTCTTACCTCCAGTCAGTCTGTCACACTCTCAGAAGACGTGCAGGTACAGGCTCAGATTTGTTTTCCCGGGCCATTTTTTCCCCTCCGAAACTCCACCTGCTGACAGCGGCTAACAGCTGCTGTAGCGCAACAAGCAGCTTCGTTAGCGCCCACTCCCACTGAATTTAAACGCCTTTTTCCCAGCCCACACGAAACAAAGTTCACTTCAGGAAAGTTCACCGCGCCTACACAGGAATGTGCCGCCTCCGTGATCCGCTCGAAACGCCGTAACCGGAATGCGGTCCGAACGAAGCTGCAGCAAGACAGCGGCAAATAAGCGCAGGCGCGCCGGAAGTTGAACATTTGAGCCTACAAAATAAAAGCATGTCGTCACAATTTACTTTAAAATATAAAACAAACTGAAACATTAATACTCATATTTTTCCTGCTTCATGCATATTATTTAAGTGGTTACTATTTGCTTTTTAGATTTCTCTAATAAACCATCTATGGTTAATAACCTACAGTTACTCGGACCCATCTCCCCTTAAAGGAAAATTATGGGGGAATATAAAACAGCCCAAATAGACCACATGAAACATCCATCCATCCATCCATCCATCCATCCATCCATCCATCCATCCTCTTTCGATTATTCTGTCACATGAATCATATTTATGATTTTTTTTTTTAATTCTAAACCCTAGTGTCAAAGAACTGTAAAATCACATATGATAAATTGGAAATTGATGTAAATTTTTCAAGAATTTAAAGGGTTTATGACACTCCTACCATCATGGGTTCTTATGAGATGCAGCCCATACTGATATTTTGTATACAACATGCAGCTTCACTGGGTACAGTGTTAAAATGTTGCTTGCACATAAATCTATTAATGCTATTAATCACACTAACATTATACATAATACAACTCTCTTGGAGGGCAATTTATATGTATGTATTTGCTCTGAACATTTTCTACATTTAATGTACATTTTGCCTGCAATCTTTATGTCACTTTATGTAAGTAATATTTTGAAAGGATAACGTGTATAAGGCATTTTTTTGAATTGTTTAATTATCTCCTGTCTGTTTGTTCTGTTTCGGGGTCTCAGTAATAACAGACATCCAGGTGTTCCTGTATCTAGTAACTTCCTCCAAGTGTTCCCGTATCTAGCAACTTCCTCCAAGAGTTCCCATATGTAGAGACTTCCTTCGTCTCCACCTGGGGGATCCATATCTGCTCACAGGCCAGTGGAGAGATGTAATGTCTGGAGTAAATTCTTGGCTGGCCCCTGAGCCAGTTGGCCTCTACTGTTAAAAGAAGGATGCACAGAGCAGGTGTCTGAGCCACCTTAGTGTGTGGCATTCTTAGCTCCAAATGTCTCACCTGGTTGGTAAATCCAGCCACCCTACAAAGAAAACTTCTGGTCATTGTGCAAGTTTCATAGCCATAGAGGAGAGTAGGAATGTAGGCCGACTGGTAAATCAAGAGTTTTGCCTTTTGCCTGGCTCACGCTTCATGTCCAAAGTATTGTACAGTGACCGGATCACCGCAGAAGCTGGATCCAGCTCGCAGTGGATTTCATAGTTCCTTTGTTACTCATAAACAGCACAATGAGATACTTGATCACCTCCACCCGGGATAGGCTCTCCTTCACCTGTCGGGAACATGCAGTTGTTTTCCAGGAGAGCAGAGAGCTCAGATTTACAGACGATTTGCTCGACATTCCTGCTGCATCCTACTCAGTAGCAAATCATTCACGTGAACTCTGCTCTCCTTTGATAGAGCAAGAACAAAAAGACCCACAAAAAAGCAGACCTCTGAATTGTCATGAGTCATGCCTTCCTCAGCACAGTTACACACAAAAGCATTTAAGGATAAGTTTCAAAATCAGTTATGGACACACAACGTAATAATCTGAGATTGTGTGTGGGGTGAAAAATATAGCACTTTTAGGCAGACAGTCACTCTGTAAGAATATCTTCTAGCTGCTGATTATGGGATTTTCCAGGTAAAACAAAGGTTAAATACAATAAATAAATAACTTCACGATTACTATCATTATTACTGTCACTGATATTTTATTTCTAAGTATTGCACAACAGGTATGGAACAAGAGGCAAGTCAATAGTTGCATTCTCATTATTATTAACCATGTCAATCATGTCAGTCCTGCAGCATTGAAAATTTTATTTGCATTTACTCTGCTGTGTACTCTTATTTTTGCATCTGTCCACGACACCTGCTGTTATGGTCACAACACTGATTACACTGGGACTAAAGCTGCAACATAAGCTTAAGATGCTGAAACCATGCATGGCAAAGCAGCCCCACATTTGTGCGTGTGTGTGTGTGTGTGTGTGTGTGTGTGTGTGTGTGTGTGTGTGTGTGTGTGTGTGTGTGTCTGTGTGTCTGTGTGTCTGTGTGTGTGTCCTACTTTACGTGATTCATTGCTGATACTGACCACTCCTTGGGTATATTGTTCTAAAATAAACAACCTGGTCATGAGGCTTCCAGCTGGGATCATGCGTGACATTTACACCTGACAGAGTACACAATATGAAAGGTGCTGCCAAAAACCACTGCATGTGTTAACAAAGTGTAATGTAAAAATGCATGCCTGTCATTGATTTACACCAGCCTTGGCTGTTTTAATGTTTGTTTGTTTTTTTTAATGTCTGCAAGTACTTTGCTGGCAAGAACTCATACTGATATAGAAAAAGCAGGACAAGTGATGCGTTATTAATTATAAATAACAAAAATGCTCTGTCCAGTTTTAAAAAGATTTCAGCAAAATAACTTTTTTTTTTTTTTAACTTCGTTATTTTGTATAATGCTGCAGGAGGACCTTTGGCCTTGTTAAACAAACGGTATTATTTTGAAAAGACATGACCGGAAGTTGGCACTTCTTGTTTCTGTCTGCTTTGACAGTTTCACAGAGTCCGCGGATAAAGTTTCAGATGCCGCAGAGGCTCCCCCAGCTTCATGTTTCAGATGACCCGGTGGCAATCACTGAATCACAAACTTTTCTTTTTCCTTTTCTTATTCTTTATTGTCATGAGTTATTATATAATAAACATTTTAATTTCACACTTTTACATTTCAAATTGATTTCGGGTCCTTAGTGCACCTTTTGATTTTTTTTTTATTATCTATCATTCATTTAAAAACAAATCAAATCATAGCATTTTCTTTTTTATCATATTATGAAAATATTTGAATAATAAATATATTAACAGCTAAATTATTACATGTAATTATTGCAGATCTAGTACAGTACAATAGAACACACCTAAAGTACTACAACCATATCACGAATCCCTATAGGACACTGGAGTAATATCAGTGATTTTTCACAGTGCAAAAGTTTTTCAGAGTAAAGATGAAGAGGGCAACAAGTATTTTGTCACTCCTTCTTGGCTGCTGTTTGGATGTCAGTCTTTTGTCTCACCTGGCAGAACCAGTTTGTCCAGGTTTTCACAGTTTCATATATTGAGATCACCTGAGCCCTACATTGCCATGGCAACAAGGTGAGACGAGAGTGAGGTGTTTATAGAGGGGGTCTTCTTTTTTGTTAGTGTTTTCAGCTACAGTAAGTGAATAAAGCTTAAATATACACCGGCAATGGTGTTTGCTATTAATAGATTGAACTCTTACAGAGGTCTCACTCTGTAAACAAAGCTGTGAGATACTTGTGATGTCTTTTGTGTATTGTGTGTTTGTGTTTTAGTTCTTCTGCTTTTCGTATTTTTGTTTCTGAAGATGATTATGGTGAAAATATTGTAGCTTGAAAAACAATTTAGGAGAAAAACAGAGAGTGCAAAGGAGAGAGAGAATAGCGAGAAAAAAGAGAGCGAGCCCAGGCAAAGCGAGGAAAGAAGCAGAAAAAGGTAGAGCGGTGGGGAATCCTGCATAAAAAGGTGGGCCTAGAATGAAGGAGGAAGAACCCACCTTCCTCGTGCTTCCCCTTACAGGCAGTCAGACACATGTAGTGTTCACCTGTTGGCAGAGATGGATCTAATTCTCTTAGTACAATACAACACTTTGTGTAGGACCTGTATTATTTATGTGCTTGTTTGTTGATTTTACATGCAGCAGCAGTAACAAAGACTTTATCCCCATGTCACCGGCTGCTGGGGGGAAACACAGAACGATCAATTATTAATCAGACAGCATCTATCAGACACTGTCGCACACGAACAACGATGGAGCGCAGCAGACAGCTTCTCATCAGGTTAACACACAAACAGGAGTCTGTGCAAACTCTTGTTCACAATTGTTCACACTGGTGAAAGGATCAATAGAATCAGAGTTAATGCTGCCTACTACATTTACTCAAGTGCTTGCACTTTTTTTTTTTTTTAACTGTGTGTATGTTAAGCTGCTTTCCACTTCTGCTCCACTACATTTTGGATGCCAGTATTGCATTCAAGCTATTTCTTTTAAAGCTATAGCTACTTACTGCTGATTTAAAGTGAGAAATCTGCTAATATATTATGCTGTATTGTTATAGATCAAGCTACCCAGATGAATATAGGTTATTAAAATCACCTCCAGCCTGTCACACAGTGATGCTGAAAAACAAGTGCACTATTGCAGTTTCTTATGATGAGGCCAGTCTGAAAGCTCTGTGGAAAGTTTTCAGTTAATCCAAAATGCTGCTAACAGGGACTACAGAGAGATCACATTTCTCCCATTTTAGCTTCACTTCATCGGCTCCATATATATTTTCAATCAAACTTAAAATCCTTCTCCTCGCACACCAAGGTTTGAATAATCAAGCCCTGTCCTATCTCAAAGACCTCACAGGACTGTATTATCCCAACAGGCCACTTTTCTGTCAAACTGCTGGCTTACTGTCGTTCCTAAAGTTTCTAAAAGTAGAACAGGACACAGAGCCTTCAGCCATCAGGCCCCTCTTCTGTGAAACCAGCTCCCAGGTTGGATTCAGGAAACAGACACCCTCTCTATTTTTAAGATTAGGCTTAAAACTTTCCTTTCTGACAAAGCTTATAGTTAGGACTGGATCAGGTGACCCCGAACCATCCCATAGTTATGCTGGCATAGGCTCAGGCTGCCGGGGGACTTCCCATGTTGCACACTGACCACTTCTTTTCCACTCACTCCCATTCACTTTTGTTTTCATTTGCCACTACTGCATGTCATTAACTCGTGTCTTCTTTCTTCCAAAGTTTGTGTCCTTTTTTCTGTGCGCTCCTTTTTCCTCATCTCCTTCCCCCTCACCCACAACTGATTACTGCCCCTCCATGAGTGTTGTTCTGCCAGAGGTCTCTTCTTGCTTTTCTCCTGCGTGCTCCTCATGGGGGGATCGTCTGATTGTTGGGGTTTTCTCTCTAATATTGTAGAGCCTTTACCTTGCAATATAAAACACCTATTGAATTATACTCCTACCTGAACATTACACAGTTTTTAAAGTGTTATGCAAATATACTCATTTGGGACTTTTCATTTAAAATCAGATAGTCCAGGTTGGTTTACAACTAGGCGAGCTGCACAAGAGTAGTTGCGGCTCAGGTGTTGGGTTGTCTACCAATTGGAAGGCCTGTGTATCGATCCCTGACTCTTACAGTCTGCATGCCAAAGTATCCTTGGGCAAGGTACTGAACCCTGAATTGCCCCTGATGCATCCACCCTGTGTGTGTGTGTGTGTGTGTGTGTGTGTGTGTGTGTGTGTGTGTGTGTGTGTGTGTGTGTGTGAGTGTGTGTTGGGTGAATAAGACTTGTAGTAAGAAGGTGCTTTGAATGTTCAAAACTGAGTGGAAAGACGCTATAGCGCCAGTCCAGTTACCATTTACAATTTCAAATAAATGGACCCCTAACCCTATTACAGTATCTATATATTTCTTAACATGTTTTTAAACGAATATTTAAACTTGACATAAGTGCCACATAACTTCAAATCATCGCTGATATTATTCCATAAATTTAGACCTCTTAATTCATAATTGGTTTTTCTCGAGTGGAACAAATCCTGGACATCTGGAGATAACAGGTGCTTTTTTTTTTTTTAAACTTTGTACAGTGGTGTGGTGGAATCATAATAATTTGCTCTGCATACTATTCTCATTGCTTCCTTTTGTAATAAAAATTTAGAGTTGGTAATTGTTTTATATGTATTTCCCCATACTTCCACACTGTGTGTGCATTACTAAAATACTTATAGAGGTGTGTTTTAATTGGTGAACTGCTATTTAGTATGAAAGGTTTTACGTTTTGACTAAGTTCATAGTGAATGAACAGGATTGCGAGTAACTTCAGTAGGTGGAGGATTTTGGCAGGATTCCAGCCCATTAAAGATGTGGGCAGTCAGGTTGGGCTGTAATGTCATGAGTCACATCTGACGATTTTCCTGTGAATACTGAGCATATCAAGTATGTTGATATCTGACATTCTTTCTGATCTCAGCTCAGATCAGACTTGAACACTGCAAGACGGAAACCGCAATTACTCAGTTAAATTAGCGATGAGAGCGCCTATCCTTTCAAATATTTTATTTTGATCCTTTAATTTGTCAGGCACAGTTACTCATCACAGCTTATCCAGTTCCGCTTATTTAAAAGTATGACTCAAGTTGTGTATGACTCAAGATTTCAGAGTCATCAGCCTCTTAATTTATTCTCTCTGTCAAAATCAGATTAAAGATATCCAGGTCTGAAGAGGTGAAACAGGGCAAACAGTCGGAAGCACTGACAAACACTGCAGCGTGTTACCAAATGAGTTTGAAAGAGTTTTGCTTGTTCTCGTTTTTAACATGACTCGCGCAAATGCATCTAATGCCCACAAGATGTCACTTGCCTCCAGAACATTGTCTGCCGGCTCATTCGCTGAAGAGCTTAGACACAGTGGTTGCAGCTGAGAAGGTGATGACACTGAGCAGTGAAGGAATATTTTGTCTTTGCTTCCGTTATCATCACCATCACAGTGCTCCTCATCCCTGCATGCTCAGAGATCCATCAAATATCAACAGAAACAGAAACAACAAACCTTTAGCGGATATAGCAGACTAGAAAGCTACCAGAGGTGTTTCCCTTTGGGATCTGGGATAGATTTATCAAAGTAAACCTTATTTTCACCCCTCTATTTACTTGAAAAAATCAGCTACATTGTAGACAAGCTTTACTTTTTTTTAATGCTTCTTTATATGTCTATTTCACAAAATGTCTGAAGAAAATATTGGAGTTTCGTTAGAAATTTTGGAGTTGAACCTGGAAGGCAGACTAAATTCCAATTATGGCTTCCATATAACAGTAATCTGCCGGGTGGATCAAACTCTACCAATATTATAATATATTCAGTACATTACTATATTAAATCCATTCCATTCACTTTTATTTATATAACACTAATTCACAGCAACAGTCAATCAACAGTATATTAGAGAGAAAACCAACAATCTAATGATTCCCCATGAGTAGCAGTTGGAGACAGTGGGAAGGAAAAACCTGGTTCAGGGTCACCTGATGCAGACCTAGAAGTTTTATCAAAAAGGAAAGCTTTAAGCCTAATCTTAAAATAGACAGGCTGTCTGTCTCCAGACTCCAGGAGAGGGGCCTGATAGTTGAAGGCTCTGCCTCCTATTCAACTTTTAAAAACCTCAAGGAACCACAAGTAGGCCATCAGTCTGAGGTATGATATGATATGATATGATATGATATGATATGATATGATATGATATGATATGATATGAAGTCTTTTATTTAAGGTGTGGCATTCCTACTATTTGCTCCATTGTTCTTCTGTATGGAACATTTAGATGTGGATGTGGCATCTGATTAGGATGCCTCCTGGCCGCATAGTACATGTAGTGGATTTTGCAAAAAGGATGGAAATAGATGCTGAACACGTCCTTTAAGAAGAGGGAGGAACATGGGGTAACATATAAGAGTGGCGGAAGGTGGACACAGGTGGACTACAGCTTATGCAGAAGGTTCAATCTGAAAGAGAGAGGAGACTGCAAGGTAGTGGCAAAGGAGAATGTAGATCAGCAGCATCTAATGGTAGTCTGTAGGATGGCTTTAGCCGTCAAGAAGAGGAAGTGAGTGAAGGCCGAGGCAAGGATTAGATGGTGGACATTAAGGAAGGAGAAAAGGACTTGTATTCACTGGCTAGGCAGAGAAATTTAGCTGGAAAGGATGTGCAGCAGGTTAGGCTGATTAAGGATAGAGATGGAAATGTACTAACAAGTGAAGAGAGTGTATTGAGCAGATGGAAGGTGTACTTTGAGGAGCTGATGAATGAAGAAAATGAGAGAGAGGATGGATGAATGGAAGGAAGACAGTTAGTGAATCAGGAAGTGCAGAGGAGGATGTGAGGGCAGCTACAAAGAGGATGAAGAGTGGAAAAGGCAGTGGGTCCAGATGACATACATGTGGAAGTACGGAGATGCCTAGGAGAGAGGGCAGTGGAGTTTTTAACCAGGTTGTTTAACAGAATCATGGAGAGTGAGAGGATGCTTGAGGATTGGAGAAGAAGTGTACTGGTACAGATTTTCAAGAACAAAGGTGAAGTGCAGCGCTGTAGTAACTACAGAGGGATAAAGTTGATGAGCCTTACCATGACGACATGGGAACGAGTTGTTGAAGTTGGTTGAGAAAAGAAGTGATGATCAGCAAGCAGCAGTATGGCTTCATGCCCAGAATGAGCACTACAGATCTGATGTTTGCTTTGAGAGTGTTGATGGAGAAGTATAGAGAAGGTCAAAAGGTATTGCATGGTGTCTTTGTGGATCTAGAGAAAGCATATGATATCCCAAGTGCCAAGAGAGGAACTCTAGTACTATATGATGGAGTCAGGTGTGGCAGAAAAGAATGTGAGTGTGGTGCAGGACATGTATGAGGATAGTGAGTAGTGAGGTGTGGAGTGGGGGTGGGATTACATCAGGGATCGGCTCTGGGATTCTTCTTGTTTGCTATGGTGATGAACAGGCTGACAGATGAGGTCAGGCAGGAGTCTATGTGGACTATCATCTTTACAGACAACATTTTGATCTTTAGTGAGAGTAGGGAGCAGATGGATGTGATCCTGGAGAAGTGGAGATATGCACTGGAGAGAAGAGGAATAAAAGGCAGTAGAAGCAGGGCAGAAAGCAGGTGTAACAGCGAAGCTGTAAGGAATAGAGAAAGGGAAGGTGGATGAGTTTAAATACCTGGGGTCAACCATCCAAGAGAGATGAAGAAGAGAGTGCATGCAGGCTGGAGTGGGTGGAGATGAGTGTCAAGGGTGATTTGTGACAGAAAGATAGAAACAAAAGTGAAAGGGAAGATTTACAAGATGTCAGTGAGACCTGCTTTGATGTATGGTTTGGAGATGGTGGCACTAACAAAATGACAGGAGTGGAGCTGGAGGTGGCAGAGCTGAAGATGCTAAGGTTTTGGTGGATATGCTGGACAAAAGATGCCAAATATGGACCTGTCAGGCAGGAGGAAAAGAAGTCGACCACAGGGGAGGTTCATGGATGTCGTGAAAGAGGACATGAAGCGGGTTGGTGTGACAGAAGAGGATGCGAGGGATAGGGTGAGATGGAGGAAGTTGATGAAGAGGAAGAAATGCTCTGATCCTTTGAGTAAAATACCTGTACCTCTTGCATTCAAAGACCCACTGAAGTAAAAGTTCAAACATAAGATGAACTAAATATAATAAGGTTTCATACTGAAAGGGGAGTTGTTATACAGAATGTAAGTCACGTGTTTCCTTTTTTTTAGGTAGTTAGTACTGATGCAAACTGCTTTAAAAAGAAGGTAAGGAAAGTACAAGCAGCCCATCTCAAAACTGCACAACTCAGTTACAGCACTTAAGTAAATATAAAGCTGCTTAGTTTATTTCCACTGCATGCAGCTCAGTGTTTGAATAGTCTCATAAATGACCTGGTGAAACTCTTATAGTTGACTGCACACACAGGCAGCTCTGTATGTGTATGTGCTGGTCTTTGACAGGAGATGGGCGTTGCCCATCCAGTCAAATATCAGTCGCTTCCTCCGACACGCCTCCAAACAGGATGACTTCTTCCTCTCAAGCAAACTTGGAAAATTAACCGTACGGGAAAGGCCCGGCCGAAACGCCCACACGCACCGTTTTGATTCGCTTTCCCTCTTATCAATCACATGTATCCCAAGTGACGAAATCGGCAGCGCCACACAGGAGCTGAGGAGTGGGTGATGAGGAGCGATCAGCACCACCAGGAAAAGGAAAAAAAAAATACCAGGAGCGATAAAATGCTCGGACGACAAGGGTTTGTTTGACTGCCAGTAAGACGTTTTGGCACTCTGGGGAGGGGAGTTTTTGGTGTTAGGGAGGTTATTTGGGAGACGCTGGATTAATGCAGTCGGGATTCTCTGGCTGTTTTTTTAGGCTGCAATTCCAGGGATGGCTCTCTGAGCTAACCTAGCTAGCTAACAATTAGCTTTCCCATTTAGCTGCCTATTCTGGTCACTTGGTGCCTCCGCCTGCGAGACATACCTGCTCTGGGCTCACACTTTCACTGATTGGCACAGGTGCCTGTGGTTCGTGGAGGGCTCGAGGTAGTGAACCAGCCTATCTGGATGGACATACTGGGGCTCGTTGTCACTGCGCGAGCGTAACTTGGAGCGTTGATTTCAGGGCGGCTAGGTTTGCACTCGGCCGGGCAACCAGCAGAGGGATTGTACAAATGTGGTGGTCGCGACAGCCAGTTGCGTCCCGCTGTGTCTGGGACCGAAGTTAGTAGTTTTGTATAAAAATAAATAAAACTGATTAAGATGAGCAAGAATTAAAGTGCGCTGAAGATAAATCGTGTTAGCTTGGTTATAACGTTAGCAGCGTTTAGCTTTCAGGCTAGTTTACGAACTAATACCAGTCCATGAACAAAAAATGGTTATTCGCACCCTCGGTGGTCCCTCAGGATATTTGCAGACATGTTTTATTGCTTTCTTTCTGATGAGCTCACAGTCACTGTAGCCTGAGGTTTTACTCGAGACTTTGACTAACGTTAAGCTGTCAAATATTTAACACTTGACAGCAGTTTTACCATCAACAAGGGAGGCCAGAGTCTGCACCAAGCAACGACACTGTCGAGCTCCATTATCAGTGTCCGGATATAACCTGCTGGACTCGGACTGTTGCACAGAGGAGTGTTTTTTTTTTTTTTTTTTTAAATTCTGGTTCTTTGTGTGAGGTGTAAGCCCGGCACCCCTCGTCAGACGGGCTTTTTTTCCTGCTCATGCGGTGATGACTTTAGACTCCATGATGGCTTGTTGCCTGAGTGAGGAGGCGAAGGAGTCCAAACGAATCAACGCTGAGATCGAGAAGCAACTCCGACGAGACAAGAGAGATGCAAGAAGGGAGCTGAAGCTGCTCCTGCTGGGTAAGTGCAGGTTTCTCACTGTCTTACACTGACTTGCTTGCTTCTGGATACACGCAAACCAGATGGCTCGAAAAACCACTGGTGTGATTGTATTGTTGTTACAGCTTTCGCATGCAAAACTGCGCCCACGATTGCTCAAGCTAAATTACCCAGATCACCACAGAATTTGCGTGTGATGTTATATGCAAAGCAAAATGAACTCATGTGGTTCAGGTTGTGTTTTCAGTCTAACGGGATAGCTTAGGGCAGCCACTCACCCAGGAATTCAAACCAGCGACTGAATTAAAGTTCGCACTCTGCAGTCTTTACTGCATTTCTTCAAAGCTTCTGTAGTCTTGGATCTTTGTCCGCAAAGATTCACGAGAAACAGCTCTTCGGCTCTTTTTCTTTACATTAGAAGACCACCCATAAGAGAACAGATGGAGGAGACTGGCTAAGGTCAGTGGATGTAAGCAATCCTCAGAGGTTTTGGTTGTAGATGACCATGGGGGTCGTCTGAGAATTAATTTTGGCCAGTGAGTTTCTCTTTTGCTCTCTACACAGACTCTTTACCTGTATGCAGCTTGAACAGAAACCAGAAAGCTTACACTACTAAACATTTTGTCCCTCTGTAGATTCTGCTTATTCGTTTGCACACACACCTGGCAGTCAAATGTGTGGCTTTGGTGATGAGCAAGAGTTAGATTTTAATTAAGTCTAGCAAAGGCCTTCACTGAGGTGGCCTGCTGTGGGAAATGACTCCTTTCCAGAGAGCTAAAAGTGCCATTCAGACATTTTTATGTGTTAAAGGTAGATTAGCAGAACCATTATTCCTTTGAATGTCATTTGCTGTTTGTTTATTGCATTGTACACTGAAATGGAGTTTAAGTAAGCTTCACAGTAAGTGGCACAACTTCACTGGCATGCCAAAGAATATTTGAGAGAGTGTGTAGTTTGTCACAGGTGACTGAATACTGAGTTCCTGATATTAAGGGTGCTCTTACAGACAGCTGTGTCAGCATCTAACACTAAAAATAAGCTGATTAAAAAGTAACTGTCATCTTGTCTACTAACAGTCCTGCTTTGTGATCAATATTTTAAAGAAAGATCCACAGAAACACTGGAAGTTTTAGCAGTAACTAGTCTGGTGCTGGGTTACTCACAGAGTTCTTCCCTACACACACACACACACACTTTTTTTTTTTATACTCATATGCAAAAATTGATTCCATTGTCACTTTGATCTACTGGAGTCAGTGATTCATGGTAATGAGATAAATGAGGATAAAGTAAATAGAGGTTGGCTAAATTGGGGTGAGGATGTAGAAACTCATATCTATTGCACAGGTATGAAGTATTGTAGATGATTGGCTTGCAATGTAAAGGGTACATAAATGCCCCATCTCTTAATGTAACACACTGGACAGAGATAAAATAGCAGGCATTTTTGTGTCAAATGGTCAGAAATAACAGGAAAATGTGGAGAGTTTTATTAATTAGGGTAGTACAGAGTTATTGCTTTTTACTGTACGCAGACTGACCATGCTTGCTGTTTATAAAGGCCCTTTCAGAACAAGAAATTACCTGTTTACTTAACCCTATGTGAAAAGGTCCCAAGCACTGTCTAGCTATAGCAGCAGTTTTTGCACAGTTTGGTTGTCTCTCTTCATATGGAGCCTATTATGGACCTCTTTCATCCCTTTTATAGATAGCCATGCCTAGTGCAGCTTTTATTATGTTTTTGACTGCATGTATAATAGGCCTTGGATCTTTTATCTCCAGTGGCTTGTAACATCTTCAATTTAGTGTTAGATTTGAGATTTTTGTGACTGCGGGGGAAAAAAGTGACACTTGGCATTTACTCACAAGTGTTGCTGCTAAAGCAGGAACATTGCAGCTGTAACCAAGTCTGAGTTTTAATTTTTGCTGAATTGGATACGAAGCTCAAAAGCAGTTAAAGGCTGTAGTTAGGGCTGGGCAATATATGGACCCAAAAAAAAAATCTTTTTTTTTTTTAAGCTGAATGGTGATATATATCTCTATTTTTTCTTCCCAAAAGGTATAAACAAAAAGGCACTTCTGAGTCAAAGCTGAATGTCCCAAATGTCACATGGGCACTTTTATTAACATTCAGCTGTAGATGTACAGGAGAAATTGTTCAAAAATAAACTATTGGCATATTTAAATAATAATGCTCCTCAGATAAATTAATGCTTTTTTTCCCTTGATAACAAAACACTCACAGCTGTGCTAGTAAAATGCAAACAGAAAAGATACAGAGCAAAAATAGCAAAAGGCTGACTTATTCTTGAAAAAGCCAGTCTCCAGTGAATTAGACTTCACCAAAGTGCTTCCTCCTGTGTGTACTCCTGTACATCTAGTACTCTGTGCAAATAATAAAACATGTAAACAGACTGAATGAACAAAATTCCATCCTTCAGTCAGCAGGATTCTAACCAGCTCGGTAAATAGACATATGCACTGACGTATCACAGCAACGGGCCCACCCGCTCATTCCAGCGTCTATGTTTCCGCCGGCTGCATCACAAGCACAGGAAGAAGACCCACTTCCGCTATTAAGGTCACGTGACTTACGGTACAAACCAACTTCTGCTATGGAGTTGCGATTTGGCTCCCTCTTGCCTGTAGCCAGGTACTCTTGGGGTCCGGGCGATGCTGAAGCGTACGAACGGACACAGTATGAAGGCTGTATGTACACAAAATATGGCGACAGCGGAGGATTTAAGGTTTCCGAAACTCTCCAAAAGTTGCCCGACGTCACCGGAAAAAGTCGCTAAATTTGTTGCTAGTTGCTTTTTGGGAAAAAAAGTCACCCGGGGTCTGAAAAGCCGCTAAATATAGCAACAAAGTCGCTAAGTTGGCAACACTGCCATGCTGTCGCTTCCTCATGATTTATGGTGAAGCGGTGAGGGAGAGAGGCAGGGCAGTGTGAAGTTGTGCAGAGAAAAATTAGAAGAGAAAAGCGAACTGGTGGATCTACAAGTATGATTGTAACGCAGCGTAGACTATATCAATATAAACGATACTGTCTCATATTGCGTATGAAAGTATATAGATATTTCTTAAAATTTTTTAAATATATATAATATAGAGTTGGGCAATATATCGCTCAGCCCTAGTTATAGTTATCTGAAGTTTGGTTTGATGCACTATAAAATGGCTGTTAGCTATTAGGAGCATTGGTGTTTTAAATAAAGTCAATTATTCCAGCTGTTTATCAGCAACAGGCCTGCTTTTCTCTCTGGTGTGGTTAGCAAGTACATGGTGTAAAAGTCAGGGTCAGAAGGGCGCTCTACTGCTTGCTCTGTAGCTAATGAAAGTCACAAGTAATTAAATGTGTAGGGTTTATGGGCTATCTTTAGTAAAACACAACCTTTTTAAATGTGGGACTGAGAGTTGTAGCGCAAATGCTTAAAAAATTCTTATGATTATTATAAGTGATTATAAAGGTTTTCTTTCTGAGCATTGGCAAGGCTTGGATGGATATCGGTAATGGGACAGGTCATCTCCCGATCTTAAATTTGAAAGTAAAAGATCTATCGCCTTATATCTTTATGTGAATGTGATGTGCTATTCTCAGAATTAGAATGTGAAATAAATTATGACCAGAGAGTTGAGTTGTGATGGGTTTAAGAACAGTGTTAGGAAAAAATAAAAGTAGTTTATATTATGCAGTTTGATATGCATTACTGCAGTGTGCAAACAGTGACTGGAGACATTCAGGCATTTGTTGATTGACTGTTGACTCAAGGTTAAGTGAGTCATATGACTGAAAAACTTACCTGTAAATCTACCTGTGCCCTCATGCAGTAATACTGCAAACGTGTTTAAAATAGGCAAAGCAGGAACATTTTAATCTCATCTTAAACTTACTGCTTGTATCAGTTTTTATTCTTTGGTTTTGTATTAAACATAACTATATTATTTAAAAATAATGTTACATGCATATACTGCTAAAGTATATTTGTAACAGCCTTGCACAGTATTAACACTGAATACCATCATATTTTTAGTTTTTTCATTTATACTATATTGCCAAAAGCCCGTCTGCCTACAAATGCATATGAACTGAGTGACATCTAGGGCTGCAACGATTCCTTGAGTAACTCGAATAATTCGATTTATAAAAAATCCTCAACACAAATTCGTTTCTTTAGTGCTTCATTTAAACTCTGCAGCATGAGGATTTCACCCACATTAGCAGCATAAAATTCTCCATCACTGCAATGGATTTCCTCATTTAACACAGAGTTTATTGTCCCTGACATGTTTTTCCACACCTCCGCTACTCTCTACACCCGTTTGTGTGTGTTGTGCTCACTGTGCTGAGAATTTCAGCTTTTAGCTACCAGAACTGCTATCACCACAGTTTGGTAACAGCCGTTACCAGTAGCGCTCATTTGGTATCGAGGGACTCCGTCAAAAGATTTTTATTTTTTATTTTTTATGCTTTAATCCCTGACTGGAGATTAAAAATAGACTTGCAATAGAAACGTATGCGTGTGAATACGAAGTATTACAACATTAAGCGAATGCAGCCCCCAGTTTTTCAACAAAAACACTTATATATGGAGTATATATATATATATATCCCTTGATAAAATAGCAGCACTGTAGGTGCTGACATCAGCAACCCATTCTTTCATAAATGTTTGTAGAAGCAGTCTGCATTCCTAGGTGCTTGGTTTTCTACACCTGTGGCCATGGAAGTGATTGGAACACCTGAATTCAATGATTTGGATGGGTGAGTGAATACTTTTGGCAGTATAGTGTATGTGCTGAAGGAGATGGGGCAGTTTTTCCTGAGACTACTAGTGGTGTGTGTTGTATATTACAGATCATGTTGTATATTGTATTATCTTGTATTTGTTGCATTGTTAAAATGTCATGAGTTTGTATGGCTGCTATATTGTCCAGGTTTCTCATGTAAGAGACTTGATCTCAATGTGACTTCCTGGTAAAATAAAGAGAAACAAATACATCTGCTTAAAATCTAAATTGGTGTAAAATGAAAATAAAACTCACTCAGCACCTGTTACCCTGCTCACCCTCCCTTTCACTCTCACACCCACCCACGCACACACGGATGATGTACCTGTGCACACTGAATCAATACATGATAATGTACAGCCGGAAGCACTGTTGTCAGCTCTTCTCTGAAGAGAAACTTGACAGCCAAATCCCCTTCAATGCATTCAACTTAATGTCTGCGTTATGATACTGATCAACCGAGACACACCTTCAAATAAGTTACCAGTTAGTCCCCCTAAATGTTTGCTAATAATGTTAGTTGCTGTGCAAAGCTGCTTAATGTTGATTCTTAAACTCTGTCGATGAATGTTTGCTCTCTCAATCCAGGTGAATATGCACCTGCACGCTCAACATCAGCTGTTTTGTGTTTTAGGAATTGTTGGCTCAACCACCTTGCCTCTCTTTTCACTTAAAAAAAATAAATAAATAAATAAAAATCTGCTATAGATGCTAACAGCGAAATGGATCGTTTCATGCATCAGTGTGCGCACAGTGAACATGCAGGCGGACACAAACTGAGAGTTGGTGACAGGTATTGCTTTCAGCAACCGTGGATAACACAGTAGCAACTTGCGCTGAAAGTTCACAAGCCTTAACATCTTTATGCACTCCTACTAATATGACTACAGGATATTTTAACCAACACACTGAATTTTTTTTTGTTTTTGTTTCACATAATATAAAAACATCCCATGTTGCTGTGGTTTATTGAAAGCTTATAGATGATTCACCTGATGGAATTATCAAAAATAACTATTCATCCACTATTTCCAGTTATTTTCTCTTTTTGGTTTCCTTCAACTCCTGGATATCTCACTGTTTAGCTGCTAAATGCTCTATTGCACTAGCGTCAAAACATAAGGCTTTCCAAATGGCCCAATCTGTTTGATTAGATGGCTTGGAAATTCTGAAAATGGCAGGGAAATCATTTATAATTGCACAGGAGTGGAAATGTGCAGGAAGTTAAAGGCATTTCTTGATCTTGACAGTTTGTTTAATCATAAAGTTTAGCTCCAAAATGTGTTTTTAAGAGCCACTGACCTGTAAACTGTAATCAGAACAGACTGACTTAATGTGAGGCTTTTCAGGCTAGCCATCTGTTTTGTTAATTGGATGGTTCATTAAACATTATCAGAAGGAACTTTTTTACAATTTAAAAAAAAAAAAAAAGTTAAAAATGAATTTTAATTTGTAGTTATACGGTTTTATTGGTCTAGCCCCCTTGAGATTGGCTGTGTGTAGCCAGTGGACTTAAATGAATTTGAGACTCCTGCACTAGTATTACTGTGATAAGGAATATTAGTAGATATGGTGGCTGCCTAAATATCTTGGTACTAATACTGGAAAAAATACCACCACAAAACATGGAACATAAAACTTCAGTTTTTTTTTTTTTAATTTAAAATGAATATATTTCTCAGTTTGATAGCCTTAATAGGCTGCAACCACTTTCAGTTGCCTTGTCATTTTAAAATGTAATTTGACTAAATGGAAACTGGAAATGCACTGTGCAGACCTACACTGAGGAATAGATGTATGATTATGAGAAAATTTGCATTGTGTTGTAACCAGGATTTCCATGGATTTCCATCAGTGTATTACAAGCCTGCTAGCCTGCTGATCATAAGCGCTGGTATTTTTTTATTTGTATGTATTTATTTTTTCAATGAAAAGCAACAACTATCAGGTTAATTTTGCATCTCAACAGCTTACTCTTCAGTCCTCAAAAGATTTGGTATAACTATAGAGATGCCATACAGATAAAATCTTGCATATCAGAAATAAACGTTTTTGTTTGTCTCATAACTCTTCATTCATATAAGCAGAGCTGCTGTTCTGTCACAGTTATAGCATAGGAATAGTTCTATAGGGAACAAGTACAACATTGATATTAATGCTCCTAATTACCTCAAAACTCCAGAAGTGATTGCTCATCTCCAAAAAAAATCATACACGTTTGACTTTGAACCTGTAATTATTTTTCATCTTGTGAACAGGCCAGTCTGTGAGATACCGTGCTAAGTTGGTTCTCTTTGACTTCCTGGGTTTAAAATATAATTTACAGGTGGTCTTTACAGTGACTTTCAACTGAGGCTGCTCGATTATTTGCTATATTTGAACAGCAGTAATTATTTCAATTATTTTGCCCAGTATTCTTCTCTTGAATATTTAACATGATTATTCATAAACCTAAACATGAGGCAATTATTGAGCTTTAAAAAAACCCCAACTCTTTACAGGGTATTCTCTAACTTTAAAATCAAATCAAGAGAGAAAACAAATTAATGAAAAAAGAGGTGGGCATGGTGGGGGAGACAGGGTCATCCTTAGAGAACTCATCCCTGATTTTATTTATTTAAATTGTAAAGCTGTTCTCAAAAAGGAGATGCTTACTCACTGTCAGCCTGTATCCCAAAATGTGGGAAGTCTACAGACATAGATTGGGGGGGCAAACAGAAACCCAGGAAGCAGTAAACTAGCCACAGGGCAAGCACAACACCATCAACCAACTGCTGCTTATCACAGACAGTGGCCCAAGTGAGAAACCCTGAGAGATCGTCAGACCAAAGCAGCTGCAGGCATCTGTTAGTGGCTCTTGTACCAGCTCACCTACTGAAAGCTTGTTTTCTTCCTTTAGATGGCTCGTGTTGACCACAGGGTTCCTTTTAATCATGTTGGCTCAAGCTGCATAAACGGCAAGTGTGTTTCATTTAGAATACGGGGGGGGGGGGGGGGCCGTGCTTATTTGCAAAAAAAAAAAAAATTTTTTTGCAATAATCCTTTGATTATGTCATTGCTATTAAAATGCAATTGCTCAGCCCTAGTCAGCTGTGTAAAGTTCTTACGTTTGCTTTGACAACAGTGGCAAATTTATTTAGAACCATTCCCGTTTTGTCACTATCACAGCTATGTTTGCACTGCAGCTCTCCTGCAAATACACACTGCCCCGCTGCAGCACATCAGCATAAATCATGGGAAATGCAACTCTCATTAAAAAACTGCTACTGGTATTATAAGAACGTTCAGAGTATAGGGTGAATTTTAAAGGCAAGCTATCACATTTCTAGTCTTGGTATGCCCTGCAGTAAAATGCTCCATTTCTGCTCACCAGTTAGTCCATAGCAGTGTGTGGCTGCTGTGTGGTGTTGAGATCGTGTTCAATGAAGCCTGGATTCAGAAGCACATTCTGTACACCTGAACGCTAAGACCCCGAAGCAACGCAGGATATTTACCTGAATACTTACCTGAAATGGGATTCAGGGCACTTTACGTATGCATGTATGCACATACACTGAACACACAATTCATTTGTCAATGTGCACACTGCTCAAACAGGTCAGTAGTATCTGGGTTAATGAGTATTTGTTTTTTGGCAACACCCAAGGATGTTTTATGTATGCAGCCTACCTACGCCTATTATGGTTTCCCTTAGCAAGGCTTACATTAAGCCAAGGAGATAAGCCCTGTGTTAGCCATATTTATTTGTATCCCTGTTAGCTGCTGCCAAGGTAACGACTGGCATGGCTGGGTTTGGTAGAAATAACAAAACTGCAGACAGTACAGATGAACAACCCACACACAGAGAATAAAATGACCCAAAAGAGAGATCTGTGTATGTCTGTGTTTATACAGTAGCATTGTGGGCCATGGTAGGGATGCACTGGTTTACCAGCTATAGTCAAAGGCATAATAGAATTGCTAAAGGCAGCATTGCCTTCCTAGATCCTCAATACTGCAACTGTATGTCTAACAGTGCTGAATGGTGGTTGATAACCATCACCCTTATCAGCTCAATTTCTAGAAATATGGCATAATGGCAACTACCAGCCATTCGTTTCCTCTAAAATTCACCCGCTTGGATTTCAGTTCTTTCAGTTCACTTGCACTTGGCTGTAAGCTGTGATTAAACCAGTTTCCCTGGCAGCGTGTCACACCTGTTAGTAGGATGCAGAAAGAGTTGTTGCATTGCTCAATAAATTACAGCGAGGACATCTGTGTACAGCTGGAGCTGAGTACTCAACGAGCGTTGTTTAATCAGTTTTGAGTTCTTCTTTAAATAGTGGAAATTTAAACAATAGGAGTGGTCACACTTCAGTTCACCTTATTGTTATCAACTTTGACTTTACGTAAAGATAAATTATCTTGATTAAAAATAAATTATTAGGGCTGCAACTCATAATTTTATTTATGAATTTGCAATTTATTTTCACATTCAACCACTGAGAATGAAATGTTAAATGTCTAAAAATGCCATTTACAGTCTCTTCTGGCCTGCATGCTTTGTTTGTAACCAGTAGTCCTAAACACAAAGTGTCTTTTTCAAAGTTTCACATTGTCATCTTTATCTGGCTCGTATGTGGATTAACAGTGTGATCAAAATGCATAGCTGGCCTCTTGGATTTCTGGGCTCTTCCTTAGAATACATTAGACATTGGGTGAGGAGCTCGGTCATGCAGGAGGGGCTCTGAGTAGAGATGCTACTCCACATTGAAAGGATATCGTAATGGTCTGGGCATTATGGTAAGATGACTCTTAGGTGAGGTGTTTTTGACATGTCTATCTGGGAAGAGGGCCTGGAGCAAACCCAGTGGTGATATTATGTCTCCATGAAAATGTGGTGCAATCCAGTAGATGAGGTTAAATACTGTGTGCACTTAAGAGCCATTTGAAAAATGTTTATCACATTCTTCAATAAATTATATTTTAAATGTTGCTTGAATGTGTGGCACTTTGCATACACTGTCAGATTTATTTGCTGAGTGTTGGGAACGTTATCAGTGCTAGTACCAGCAGGTTAACATCCACACTTGTGCAGAAAGTAGTTACTCTGGATAAATGGTTATATTCCACTTTACTCGGAAAGAGCCAACATACAACGGTTCTATTTTCCGGATTAAAAAAAAAAAAAAAAAAAATTTCCACCTTGTTTCCACCTTGCCATCATAGATGTAGGGAGGGGTGCTCCCATCTGTGGGGACTGCACTCGAAAGAATGGCTGTGTAACGTCATAGACCTAACGGTTAACTGGCACTGTGCATCAATAAAATTTGAATAATTATTTTAACTAACTAGTGTTTCTAGGGCAGACCTTTTGATAAGCAGTATCTGTAGTCTGTCACAGACAACTGTAATAGACTCAATGATCTATGCGTGTTCTGTTGTAAAAGGATTTATTAGTCCACTTTGTGTCATGGGTGCAGCTATGCCTGTACTGCATCAGCCAACCCACTCATCTTTTTCAGAGGTGTATGTACGCAGTCCTAAGCTCTTATACCTAGCAGAGGGAAAATTGAGTTTCACAGTGAGGTTTGAAGGCAAAACAGGTAGGTGTTTGTAGTTCTGCACTGTTTGTCTGGTGGCTCTGTTAGTTTAGCAAACTGATGTTGACACACCCAGAGTTTCGGCAGTGGCATTCAGGCATGTGAAAGACCGCCCAGTCCTTCTGTCACTGCCTGCTTGCCTGCTTTATTGTTACAAATGCACATAGCACTTTTTTTCCTAATGTCTGAGATGCATAGCAGACAAAATATTGATTATTTTCAATAGAACAGATCATTGGTGGGTACAGTTATGGATGGTTTGAATTTATCAGAAGCTGTGGCACCTACACAAAGAGCTTGTTTCAGTTTGCTGACTGACTTGATAAATGCTGATGACTTGAAGTTAATGGCATGTGAATGAAATAAATATCTGTAGGTAGCTGTTTTTTATAAGTGCTCCCTTGTGTGTCTATGCATGCACTCATACATTTAATTTTCTAGTGTAGATACTCAAAAAGACAAAATGGTTTTGAGTTCTTTTGTATGTTAACACAGCAACACATCAGCAGTGGGCAAGTTCCTGACAAAATTTTGGTCTGGGAAGAAGGAAGTGAAGTTGAAGATGAATCACAATTACTTGAGTGATTGAAAACTTGAAACCTTTGTCCAGTGGGAAATACTGCTCTTCCAGTCCAAGCGTCTTGATTTAAATGGGGACCAAAATAGGCAAAATGATTAAATTGATATGTAAGTCCTTTAGAAGGAAAAGTATGCCAGGAATTTTCTCAAAACTGGAATAGAGATCCTGTGCTTGCTGCCCCCCTCCTTTCTGTCTCTTTCTCATTCTTTCTCTCAGCGAAGATCTTGATGTACTTTTACAGTCCACTTGTTTCGTGCAGATACACTTCAACCTACAGGGCACAGGAGAGGCTTGGGTTCTTGTTCCTCTTACCCATTCCTTCCAGTCACCCTCTTATTTGGAAGGCATGTGAAAAATGACAGTCATTTGATCCAGCTTGGAAGTATACATGTAGCTGTAAATTTATTAGCAGTCAGAGGAATGGCCTGGCAGGTGTTGGGTGGGTATGTATGTATGTATGTATCTGCATTTTTTTTTTTTAACTAAGAAATGGATGGATTTTAAGTTTAAAGTAAATTTAAAGGTTTTTTTTTTTTGGGGGGGGGGGGTGTTAATGAGATGTGGCACACCAGAGGCAAAACAGATGCACACTTACAAATAACTGGTTTTCCTAGTTGGAGAAATGGGCAAAACTCCAAGTGCATCTCACAGTGCAGTGCTGCAGTCCAAGATCATAGAACCACAAATTAATTGTCACAGTGTGGAAATGTCACCTTCTTTTAAAATGAAAATTAAAGTGAACATGGCTTTAATACAAAATTTGAGCTAAAATGAGCTTTGGACTCCAAAAGTGCAGCACTGTAAAGTTCAGATAATTCCTTATTTTATTTTTTTTTATGCTGGGCCTTGGTGCATCCCCTCAGTTTATCCACTGTCTGAAATGAACCATTTTAGCTCCTTTCATTTAAGGTCAACCTCACTTTAAGCCGGCTTCTTTCTGATTGGCTGTCTCTCGTAAACACGGGCATCTTGGCTTTGTATGACATCATCATACAAGGCCAAGAGTAGAGAAAACAGTTTGAAACTAAATGTGTAGAGCAGTCTGAAGCCTGACTTGTGACAAATGGGAATTACTTCAACATATGCAAATTATTAATTGATAGTTTGCATGTGTGTGTGACTGAAAATGAGAAACATAATAGGATTTTTTTTATAGTTCTTTGCGCGGGGGGGGGGGGGGGGGGGGGGCGCGGG
>JAVDPK010000883.1:256575-270973 GCA_034780415.1 Cichlasoma orientale | reverse complement strand
AAGCATTATTATTTAAATATGCCAGTAGTTTATTTTTGAGCAATTTCTCATGTACATCTACAGCTGAATGTTAAAAAGAAAAGTGCCCGTGTGACTCAATAGTGCCTTTTTGTTTATACCTTTTGGGAAGTAAAAATATATTGTATATATATCGTATATCGCCATTCAGCTAAAAAAATATTGTGATATTATTTCTGGTCCATATCGCCCAGCCCTACCCCAAACACACTGCCATAGATAGTGTTCTACTATGCTTGTCTATCAGTCATGGACTGACCTGTGCATTACTGAAGCAGTGTGGGATCATCTTGACAGAGAAGAGAACAAAAGGCAGCCAACATCCAAAGAAGAGCTTTGAATGTCCTTCAAGAATCCTGGAGAACTATTCCTGAAGGCTATTTAATGAAATTACAAGGAAGCTTGCCTAAGAGAGCTCAAGCTGTGTTGAAGAATAAAGGTGATCATACCAAATACTGACTTTTAAGCTCCTTAGAATTTTACAAAATCAGTATCTTGCCTTATATACTATATTTCCCTGCCTGTTTGAACATGTTTCAATAAAACACTGCACCCATGTCCCATTTTCCAAGCAAAATATAAAGAAATGACGGGTGATTCAGAACTTTTGTATAGTACTGTAGCATTAAGGAAATTTTATTCACAACGACATTTATAAAAGTCCATAAAATACTCATTGTGATAATGGACAAGTTCTATATCCATAACTGTGACTTTACAGGTAAGTAACCATTTACTCCCAGTAGAAGACAGCTAAAGACAATTTATTTCTTCAACTCAGCACTTTATAACTAAACTAAATTTTTATATAAATCCCCACTATTCTTAGAGTCAAAATATGGCAATAAAATCTGCTGTGTGTGCTGACCTGTCCACATGAGGCGCTGCTTGCTCAGACATGGGCCCCGCCGCTGCTGTAGATCCGCGGGGTGTAGATCCGCTCTCCGCTCATCTATCCGCGGTGCTTCTGTGTGGGGGCGTTCAGCCCCGCAGCGTCGCGTCTGCCTACCCCTATCTACCTACCAGCTCCCGGAATGGACTGACTTTCTGGCTTCACCGCCGCAGCCAAAGCCGCTCTCGATTCTCTCGCGCCCCTCCGTTCAAGAAGGGATACACACTGAGAGTTTAAATCAAGCTGGGGAGCGTAGCAGTTTCAGCTTCAGCAGAGATTTTTCTTTTATTTTTTACTTCCTACCACCTACCCCCACCTTACTCACACGACTAATTTGTTGCTGTTTGACCAAACAGGATTGAACTTGAAACGAACCCGCAGACATTTTGTTATTTCTGAGATTTCTTCTTCACTTTTTCATCAGCGTGGTGGCAGCTGACTGCGGGGAGCGAGCTGAAAGCTGCGAGGGGCCAACAGCACAGGGCGAAAAACAGACAGCGCTATCCTCCGCTCCGCTCCCGGGCTGCATCCGAACATTACTGCATGCACAGCGTCGTTAATTTACCTGCGCTGAGCTCGCGACGCTGCCGCTCGTGTGTTAAGGCGGAAAGCTCACAACAGCGATGAATCATTTTGACTGACAGCTTTTGAAGAATTAGCTAGCTTTAGCCAGTGAGAAACCAGCACTGATGGTGCTTTCCTGCTCACATTCGCAGTAAATACGGGGTCAGGACAACGCGGATAGCACACCGACTCTTTTACCTCTCGAACGGCCGCAAAGTACATCACTTATAATCAGCTTAATTTCTTTCTTTCTTTTTTTTTGTATAAGGGGGTGAGGGGGAGTCCCCTAGCTGCTGTTAGCTAGTCATCCTGCTAACGCTGGACAGTTCCTGTGTAAGGCTGGGCTAGCTTTGGACAAAAGAAAGAGCAACGCAAGGGGAAATATAAACACCGTGTTTGGAAAGGAGAAGCAACAAACAAGGAATTGACATGATGTTTCCACAATCAAGGCACTCAGTAAGTGGCTTTTTCAGCTCATTTCAGCAGTTGGGTTTACTAAGTGTTTACCCGTGCAGGTTAGTTAGATAGAGAGATTAGGCTTGTGACTTTCTTACTGGCTTCATGTTGCAATTAAATAAGAGTTGGATTTTTAGTAATAATAACTGCAGTAGTACTGTTAGTTTGTAACTGCACTGTTAGTTCTGGTAGGTTCTGCAGAGGATGTGCGGACTTGAGATGACAGTGTTTGTATTATTTGAACTGAAAGCTGTTAAACTTTTTTTTCCAGACGATTCCATTGAAATCATCCAAATCAAACACCTCTCTGGTGAATGCTGTCACATTTCATAACCGCCTGCGGCTTTGCTCCCTTGTGTCTTTTAGTTTCAGTCTCCAAAAATGCCAAAAGCAGACAATCTACTCAGATTGAGCTGTGCACTGTGACGTGCAGGTGGTTGATTTTTTTTTTATTATTTTTTTTTTTTTTATGAGTGGAAAATGCACATCTGTGTTCCCTAAATCCCAAGTTTCCATGGTAACAGATACTCAAGTCCAGGGCAGGCATGCATTCATCAGTGAGGAGGACTCAGCCCATTGGCAAACATTTATGTTTAGTGACTGGCAGAACTGTGTCACCTGTCACTGAAGTATCCAGTTGTGTCAGGGCGGCTTTAGAGCCCTGATTCTATTAGCTACAAGCTCAAATTAAATAGATGACTTCTTTTTTTTTTTGTGGTTGACACCGAGGCTTAAAATGACACTGGAAACATTCTCCATTATGTTATGAGAAACCTTTTAGGTGGCCTCTAGTTTTTGCCCCCTGCAAAGGTAAAAGTAACAGAGAGGTAGATTCAGGTAAACACAAGAAACAGCAAAAAAGACTGTTTTGCTGTTATGAATCGTGCCCTCTGTTTTTCTCTGGCAACGTTTTGTTGCCACTGCTAGTTCTCTTACTGTTGAAAGGGTAAGGGTTGTTTGCTGAAGCTGAAACCAGAATGTCTTCTGACACGAATGCTTTGCCCTTTGGCTGTCTGTGTGGCAGCCTGATTATGCTGCACTGTGGTGCTGCTGCTGATGTGAGTCTTCAGAAGTAGGATGGAAGGATTTGGGAACCTCTGGTTGCAGTCTGGCTTGTCAGATCAGTGAAAACCCTGCATAAGCAGGCCCAAGAAACCTCCGCTAAATTATGTTATTTTCAATGCCATCTACAAATACAAAAAACCCCCCCAGAAATCTCTGTTTTATCCTCATGAAAATCCCCTACAGCAGTGTTTATCAGAGATATGACAGCAAGAAAAAAATTGCATTTGTCTACAACCATTTTATTAGCATAATAACTGAGTTAGATGCAATTACAGCCGCTTACATTTTGTTTGTCCTTGTGCTAATTAATATATTGCAGTTACAAACAGACCTTTCACTGTTGTTGAGAGTTGTGTAGCTGCAGTGTGTAGTTACATTTCTGGGAAGGTGCATATCCAGCTACAGCAAAGCATATGGAGCTCTGCTGAAATCTACCCTGTAGATTTTACACAGTACTATAAATCAAGCATTAGGCAGGCCACAAGGTGGTCATCCGTCATTCTTTATCTGTACTTAAAATTGATGAATTTCATGTGAGAGAAAGCAGACGTGAATTATTGGTGTGCAAACCGTGCTGCATTTCAAGGTGGATCTTCTGATGTTGGAACACTTTTTTTCCCCCAGTAGTCAGTTTCCAAACCCTGCATTTATTGCCAGGTGTTGTACTGAATTAAACCCTAATGTAATCTCCCATTGTTTACCCCCCCCCCCCCGATTCTCAGCAGCAGAGCAATCCAGGTTGAACAGTTATGCAACTTTATAGCCAATACTTGCATCAAATGGAACTGCTATGAGGCTCTATGGATTCAGCTTCAGTATAGCGCTGCTCCTGTTCTGACAAGATGTTTTGACCTTGCTCCTCATAACGTGCACTATCAAGCAGCAAGAAGTCATTGACATTAAAGTTCTGCCTGCATGCGAGGATTCCCTCAGGTCACAGCGTGGCAGCCTACTTGACATCAGTTCTGGCTTGCTTTAAATCTGTTCACTGCACTGATCATGGTGATTTCATCTTTATCCTTACCCCGCAGTTCTAAATTAAAATCATCGAGCAGGTCAGTCATATCTGTCAGGAATGCTAAATCCAAAAGCCACTGGCAGTCCTGTAGCTGTGCATGTTTTTAAGCTTCAGGAAATCTTTGATTTCAAGCGACATCTCGCCAAGAATTTCCCACTACTTAGCCATCTAACATCTGCGGGAAGCGGTGAGTCTTTCAACCAAGTGAGCATAGAATAACCTACTCTGTAGATTCCTGGCCTGAACCTTTAAAAAAATGTCCACCACAATATCTGTCACTTATTTTGTGTTTTCAAAAATTGTCACACAGGCTTTCTAGTAATTGATGCAACGATAATTTAGGAAGCTTGGAAAAAAATATCAACATGTACTTGAACAGTTTCTTGATGCTACCATTGCAGCCTTGCCTATGGTGTTGGGCCTGGTAAAAACTGAATGCTGTATTAATTCAGTTAACTCTTTTAAGGTTCCGTAGCGCTCGTACCTCATAGCATTTCTTCAGTAAGGACAAACAGATTTAGAATTTGACAACTTCTGGTAATTTTTAACTTTGCACACAATTACTTTTGTGCTAAAACATTGTTTGGTATTTCCTTATTGTGTTTTTCTCATATAAAACAGTGGAGCTGTGTATCTGCACTTCTGTACGCAGGGAAGCTTATTTTAATTCCCGCTTTCAGCATGAAGAGAGGGTAACATGTATAAACCAACGGGAATGCACAGAATGAGATTTACCCTCTTTTCACAGATACAGGTGAATGATTGAATCTACCTTGATTAGAGGACAGAAGTGTATGGATGTCAGCACAATAAGTGCAGTGTTGTCATAACATGTAATTGCATTTTTATAACTTTTTTTAAAACTTTTTTTTAGGTGTTTGTTCTGTGGAAAAAACAGTTAATGGGATCCATCAGCTTACCTGTCTAAAAGAAAACTTAAACTTATTGGAAGCATCAATAAAATGTTCCTTTTTTTTTTCATCTTGTCAGAAATACCATTATTGCTAATTTTCTTGAAATCTCGTGATATAATTTTGAGGCTATATCGCCCACCCCTAATTGCAGTTGTGGATGTGGAGGAGAAATTTATTATTATAGCTTTTGTCTTTGCCTTTGCCAAAGTGCTGGTTAGCACAACAACATGTATATTCTCCCAGAGTTATAGACTGTTATTAAATACTCCTAACGTTCGGTGAAGGACAACTTGGATGCTTTGTTTGCCTCTAGTGGATCTCTGAAGATACTAATTAAGAGATCCTTTGTCAGAGAGTACACTAAAGGTGCAGTTTTGGGAAAATCTAAAACTTGTCAGACTGTTGTTCTTATTATATTTTTAATATTAAAACTTACCTGCACGCCACATTGGGCAATTACTGGGATGCGATGCCATCTTCAGCTTTCCTTATCTCTGGGTGAAGTTGTAAAGCAGTCACCTCTTGAATGGGGTGAGCCCTCATTCACCTTTTCAAAGGTGAGAGCAGCTGGGCCACTCCACTCCTGCCTGTCTACTTATCTAGGAGGTTATTTTTCTAATCCAATTGAGTGCTCTTATGCCTTATTGGAGTATTAAGACCCAACTCACAGGATTAAAAATGGGGTTTGGGAATTTAACATCTTTTCACCGGAGCTACAGCTGGTTCAGTCTTAACTGACTACAGTCAGTCACGCCTAACCTTTCACATGTACGCCACCCTCCACTGTGAGTTTGCATATACATAAATTGTACATACACACACGTGTTCCCTCTTCAAATCCTGCCTGTCTTTAGACGCTGCTGCTGTCATAAGTGTTCAGGGATGGCAAGTATATGTGACACTGATATAGATATGAGTGTCACAGATAAGGTGCCAGTGGATGAGAGAAGCAGCGCTGCAATATAGCAAAGTGATGGGCCTTTAAAACGAACTCCGTTACTTACACATTCAACAATCCTCTCATGTCAGATTTGGCTAATTTCCAACAAAAAAGGATTTTCAGGGGAAGCTGTTATTGGTGGAGATGGTTATTGAAATATTAAGGCATTTCCTGTTCCGAATTTTTAAAACTGGCATTTTATTTCCTCAATGCAGGGTTTCAGCTAGCGGTTAATTGCCCGACACTGCACAGGGCTGAGAATTTCACTGGCTCGCCATCGGAACTGTTCGCTACCACAATTAGCAAGTGGGTGCAGCTAATAGCACTATGAAGTGGTTGTCTGTTGGCAAGCCCCCCCCCCCCCCTTGCTATTTGGATGGTTCTGTTTTTTCACAGATGGCTGATATGGATCCATGGGTTCAGATAAATCAATAACAATATAATTTTATCAATTTAAGTGTCATTTATTGTCTTTGCTGTATTTTCAGTCCAGTCTTTCTTTGTAAAGGCTAATTGAGTTGAACAAACTTATTCCAAAGGGATTCATAGGTTTCATATAACTTGAAGTAAAGACTATCATATCATCTGACCCTGGGTAACTGGGTCTTGGACGCAGTTTTGATCCATCCTTCACACAGCTTCAAATCACACTGGGAGCATTGCAGAAGCAGTGTTCAGTCTGTACAGGGTCAGAAAATTGTCACTTTTTTAAGCAGCACAGAGTGGAGAACTGCTTTGGGAATGCTTCTGAAACGTCTGCTGCAATTGCAAGCATTGTCTTGGGTGAGAAAAAATGTGATCTTGACCTTGACAACGATGACAAAGAAGAAATTGCTAAGCTGCTTTCAAGGGGGTCGCCACAGCGGGCAGCTCCGCATGTTTGATTTGGCAGTTTTTACTCCGGATGCCCTTCCTGATGCAACCACAAAGGGATTTGTGTCTCCTCCTGGGATCAATCTGGGGATCTTTCGCTTGTTAGGCAAATGTATAAACACTGAGTTAGGGTGAATGCCCATTAGCTGATCAGTAATATTTTAGGAGGAATAGTGATTCTTGTGAATTGTAGATGGCAGACGCGTGCCTCGACATGACATGAGCTCACCGGATGTTTAGCCATTTAAGTTAGTCATACACGATTTTTGTTCAGCAGGCCTAAGGAGTGCCCTGCTTGTGGCCTGTTGCTTTATCGCAGACAGTTGATTGCTAGTAGACACGGTTGCCTAGGTAACCCTCTAATTTATACTAATACTAATGTATTTACCCCCCGCTCATATGTCAGTCAAAGATCTCTTGAGATGGCTGGTCTAAAATGTCTTCCAGTGACTAATTTGATGATCACATATCAGCTAGGCACTCAAATATTTTGCCCTTGCAGATAGAAAACGTAAATTTCAAAGTATTCTCTGTGCACTGGAACATTTATAACTTTTTAAATATCTGGCACAATGCTCATTGGTTTGGTTTCTAAGCTTTTTGATGCCTGAGTTTACAGTACATAGTAGAACATTTCAGCTCGTACTGTAGCTTAAAAATGGTGTACCACAGTGTTAAACGTAAATGTACCCAGTTAACCTTTACATTGTGTTAGTGAAATTATTTGGTTCAATGCTTTATAGCATCAGAAATAATTGTTTCCCATAGAAGGGTTAGAATGAATTTGGGGACTGTTGAAGGTGCACCATTCAGCCAGCTGCATGATGATGCTGGGGGAGGATGTCCAGCCCAAAGAGCTGCATCGTGGCTCTGATTCAGTTGTTAGAACCAGTGGGAGAGTCTGGCACAACCTAACTGTGGACAACTCAGATCCCATTTGCACTAGCTTCAGAGCAGAGAATTCATGTCTTGTCAAAACCACGCGGTTTAGCTGGCTTATTCAGCGTCTGTGTAAAATATTGCAGCTGTGGCCGAGAGTAGAGTTGACTGCTGTAAGTCAAAGATGTTGTAATTAAGCTCATGTAGTGCTAGCTCAGCAGTCGTTGGAATATTCAACATGTTTGAGGGGAGTTGAATTAATTTTTTTGTTTGCAGTTCTTTTCATTTTGATGCTGGTGATCTTTATTTGGTGCTGGAAGGGTGCCAGATTTTCTCCATGCAGGAAAAACCTTCGTGCCCGAGTGTCAGAATCCTTTAACATATTGATAAAGCCAGTGATGTTGCATATCCCACATCTGAAAAGGGCTTTAGAAACAAAGAAGACTAAAGTTTCCAAGGTTTAATGGGGATTCACTTGTCATTTTATGTCAGTGGGCACATTTTAATTCCCCATTGCAGGTTACAGGCACAGTTCATTGGTTTAAGAGGGAAAAGCCTCATCGTGGCACAGTGCCTGACCCAGTTGACAGCATTTGCCATATTGTTTGGGTGTTGATTAATCCTAATGCAGCTTCAACAAAGCTGGCTGTGGCGTGAAAGTGGAGCAACAGAAAGGCCTGGTGCCAAATCCAGAGAGTAGGGCAAGTAATATGGAGGCGAAGTCCCCAGAGCCCATGCTCGACTGTAGAGATGGCCACAGGTTGTACACACACACACACACACACACACACACACACACACACTTCCTCCTCCTCCTCTTGCCTGTCTCCCTTTATCATGTGTTTCCTCCCAGATCTAATGTAGTGGTGGGAGGGTCAGGGGCAGAGGGTGCACAGGCATTATTAAGCCCACTTGAATTAACAGAACAGCCCCCAGCCTTTCCTCTAAAGCCTCCAGCTGGGGGGAGCTTAATCCCCATGGTCCCCTGTCTCGCCCATTAAACAAACTCCCCCCACCCCTGCTCCATCACTCTGCTGCGCACACACACCGACACAAGTTACTCTGTGTCTGTGTGTGTGATAGAGAGAGAGAGAGAGAGAGAGAGCAACAAGCCTAACTGTGTGTATCTGATGATTGGGGGGTACTGGACATTAGTGAGTGCACACTAATACACACAGACGCGAGCATGAGAACGCACAAACATCCACGTCGGCTTTCTTTTCTGGTAATTATTGCTCTAGCACATGCATAGAAATAAAAGGATTTTTCCCTTTCAACGTCAACAAGTAGAATACACACACACACACACACACAGACACGGACACACGGACATTCTTACCAGCCTCAAGGGTCTTATCTGCTTTTTTGTATCTGGGGAACAAATTGAATGTGGGGCTTGACACACGCAGGCCAGCAGATGTCTGGGTCATTGAGGTTAGGCCAGCTGATTAGCATGACAAACACAGCCCTGCATGTGCTCCCCACCCACAAACCCACCCAAACATCACCAACCTGCAGGAGGCCCCTCATTTAAGTGGCCGAGTTGAGGCCATGGGTCACAGGTGATGTTGATTTTAGTGAAGGGCCACAGTGGATGATTGTCAGAGTGCTTTGGGGTTGGTTGAAATGGAGGGGTGTAGACTGGTGCAGCCTTTCTCTTGTTGAACACACACACATACTGACTTAGACTCAAGTAGGCAGAAAAGATGTGAATACAGATTCAAACACTGACTTATACCTCCTGCTGGTGACTGTCTTCCCAAACTCTGCAAATGCACATTGGGGACCAGCTAGCTGGGTCAGTTCTTTTTCTTCCTATTTCCTAAACAAGAGAACTGCAATGCCAGCATATTTTTCATGTGTTCTTCTTTTGTGTGTTTGCTTGTAGAAGTTTATACATTGATTGTGATAGGCAATTTTTGTTCACCCTCTTAATAGTTCATATGTGGGAGCATGCAGTTTTGGGGCGGACCTGTAGACAGTATAAAACATGGATATAACCACAGCCACAACCACTGGACTCATTAGTTTTGGATTCTGCACATTAAAGCCTCAAGATTCGTATTTTAGCTTGTGCCATGTTGGGTGTTTTTTTTTATTTTGGAGCACTATATTTGGATTAGAGATACACAGATTGACCATCCATTGACCCAAATTGGCTGTTTTCCAATGCTCTTGGCCTGGACTGGTGACCGGCCGGTCAGCTCCCTTATGACTTTCATGCCACACAGCGGCACAGGCAAATGGTTGCACACACACTCTTGCTAAGTTGTGGAATTGAGTGAAGACACAAAGTTTGCAAAAGTAAACTGCAGGGGGAAACCGCGAAAACATTCGTAAGCACAAATCTAATGAGACACTTAAACATTTAGAGAAGTTAACAAAGGAAAATGGCTATAACTAACGCTGTCCAGAGCCAAGCCAGCAGCCTCGTGAAGAGCAAAGGCTCAAAGCAGTTATGAGGGAAATTATGGAGACGAGTGAAAAAGAGAAATAATGCTAATTGCTAATTGCAGTGATAGCAAAGAGTTCCGATAGCAAATCAGTGAAATTCTCAGCCCGGCGCAAGACGACCTCGGCATGGCGCGGCGCTGGGCGATCAACCGCTGGCTAGAACCATGCATCTGCTGCACCAGCTACTCATTTTCAGTCAGTTATGTGTACCTCCTTCCAGAGAACTTTATTTTCAGTTGTTTAAATGAGAGAAGATCCTGTAGCTTACTGCAGTTTGGGGAAAATTCTAAGAAAAGTTGATTTCCGGTTTAGTTCTTAGAGAGAAAATCTGTCTGCAAATCTGCTAGAGCTCGCTTGGGTCCGAGTGACTTGCAGATGTCTGCATGCCTGCAAGTTTTATATGACCACGCGGGCTGAGAAACTGCACTACATTGTATCAATTATGCACATGGACCCTTCAGGCAGACTTCCAGCAGAATTCCCAGATGTATAATAGGAATGGCGATCGGTCCATGGTGTTTGCACTGCCACGGGTACAATGCACAGGCACATCTAATTAATCTAATTAGTAACAGACATACTAGAATTTAACTTAGCAAAACTTCTTACATCAACTGTACACAACAAGCAATATTATTAGTTAGATAATTGCATTAAAAATGCCCCAAAAGGCACCAACAGCACAAACACAGTCAGCAGACCCGGTTCAGTGATTCCAGTTAGTGGAGGTGAGACTTAGCAGGCACCGATAGGCTACAGCTAGTTGTGTCAGCACATCGATCAGCCACACCCATACCTCCAGTATGTTCCTGGATGGTAAAAAAATTAACTTACTGTAGAATTGCGATGAAGGCAGAAACTATTCTTATAGGCCAACCACACATTTTTAATGCTGTAAAGTTGTTTTAAATGGGAGTCTCTAGGGATCGACTATTTTTGGGGGCAGCCTCAAGTGCCCATTAAAGGAACTACACTAAAACAATTTTGAACTCTCTTGCTTCATTTTTCAGATCTGGAGGTTGCTGCTTAGCTGGGCCGGTTGGGCATGGATGGAAAAGGAAGAATATGAAGTTAAACTAAGCTGAATAAAAAAATTTTTTGTAGGGGGTAATAAAAATATATGATTTTTCATATAAAAATTCAAACCGGATTTTTTTTTTTTTTTATTGTTAGGGATCGAAGGGGTGGGTGTAAGGCTTGAAGTGGGGTTTGACAGAACAATTTTTTACAACCACTGGCCTTACACAGAAGACCTGTGTGTGCATTATAATTCAGGTTTGCCTTCATGATAGCATCGGGGTAATTTAGGTTCTGTGGTTCATGATTTTGAACCAAAAGCTTTGCAGTTCCTCACACGTATGCTTTTTTCTGTGTGTGTGTTTGACTCCATACATAGGTAGTTTTTTGCATGTCATCAGTTGACAGGTTTCTATCCAAGTATGACCATATTTTTGTGAAATTTCAGATTAATGAACACTTCAGTTCAGTGCTGTTATGCAAAGACTAGGAGTTGAGAGCATTGAGATAAACTGAAACCCAAAAAGATGACATTATAAACAATGTAATAATGGACTGGCATTTATATAGGGCTTTTCTAGACTTACTGAGCACTTTAGTCTTCAAGCCACATTTAACCACACATTCACACAATGATTTGTTCTATACATTTAAAGCACTTTGTCTACTATTCATCAGTGGCCAATTTAGAATCACAAGTTAATCTAACATGCATGCCTTTGGGCTGTGGTAGTAAACCTGAATACCCAGAGGAAACCCATGCTGGGACAGGGAGAACGTTCAAGACCCCAGCTAGGATCAAAAGTAGGGATCTTCTTGCTGTCAGGTGACAATGTTAAAAATGACGTCACTTCAGTTGAGCAGAAGGTGTAATGTTCAGATTCTTCATCAACATCATGATTTATGTTCTGAGTCAGTTTCTGTCACACTTTGCTTTTATCAGTACTCTGTTTCCACCACAGTTGAGATAAAGCTATAGCATACTGTAGATTTTATGATTTTTTTTTTTAGCATTTCCACACTGATTATTTTAATATAATACAGGATTCATATGACTCCAAAGAGGAATATGCCTAATAACACATGCACAAGCACCATCCCCCTGGAGTTTATAGCGCCCTAGAGAAGCATCTGGCTTGAACGAAGTACTGAATCAAGGTGATGGAAAACATGTCCCTGCTGTATAAATGATGCACTTCCCTGCTGGGCCAATCAGTTACAAAACTCTCACCTTGTGGTGATTTTATAGAAGAAAAAAATGAATAAAAATTAACACGAGTTGTTTGGAAATCCAAGATTCTGAGAAAAGAAATAAACAAGTAGTGGCATATTTATAAGGTACAAGCAAGGCTAAACTTTTAAATGCTGGTTATGTACTGTATGTGTCACAATTACGGTCATGAAATCTACAATGAAGATACTGCCAGTTATAATATTAAAAATAAAAATAAAATTTGCTGTAGTGTAAATAAACGTTTTAGCAGAGAAAATAGTGCAAGAATCACAGGAATTTTAACTTTTCATGAATTGTCATATTTTGGCATGAATTTTTAATTTTCAGCTTGTCTAGCCAAAGCACCCATGAGCTTCTGTGGTGGCATGGTGTCCATTCTTCATCCATTTGTCCATCCACAATTAACAAGAATCATTATTCCTCCTAGAGTATTGGCCAGATTTTGAGAGTCTCCTTGACTTCTCAATGGATTGTGATGGATCATGAACCATAAACTACTGAGACAGAAACTAAAGATTTCACCGAAACATAAGACTTGCAAGTTGAGTTGTCTGTGCATCACTTTGTCAGCTCGGCTGCTTTGTTTTACACAAAATACCGCAGTAAATTTACCAGAAAGAATGTGAATATAAATAAAAACAGATGTCATGTTTTTGGTTTTGCTCAAGTCTGCTGGAGCTACTGGTGTGTGTGTGCGCGCGCGTGCGTGTGTATTTCTGCTGCATTGCGTTTATGAACGAGGCCTGCATGTCAATGTTACAAATTCACAAGTAATAGATGGCTTTGTTCATGTGGCATGGCCTTTTGTTGTCTGTATACCTTATTTTCTTTTAGCATGTGCACAGATTGTATGTGTGTGTGTTTCCACACAGGAAAAAAAAAAACGTAGTAATGACTCTGTGCTTGTGTGTCTTTGCATGCATGTTCACAAGTTCCTCTGGAAGTGTATGTGTGTTTTTGTGTGGGAGTTAATTTTGGGGTGGAGGTGGGGGTGGGGGGTAGTGAGGAACTGCATCAGTATTCAGCAGTTGCTTCCTAGGAGGAGAGTGTGGGAGGTGGGAAGAAAGGAGGGTGGTGGTGGGTGGAGTAAACCTTCCCCAGAGCAGAACGGTGCGATGGGCTGGAACAAAGCGGCTCGACGGGAGGCGGCTTGATTGCCCCTGCCTGGCCACGGCCCGCAGATCTGCCAAAATGCAAAGGAGAATTAGCTGTTTTGTTTGTGTGCCTAACAGCAGTAAGGCCATGACTGAAACAATATGTTACCATGTCCCCACTAACAGCCCTTTCAGAGACCATTCACAGCAAGGCAATGAGATTCTCCTTTGCTCAGTCAGTCCTAGGCCCATTATTAAAAACTAATTTGGATACTGTGACATACAGTTTAGTATAAATATAATCAAAAACATACTGGCATTTATAACTTTCCACCATGATTTAAAGACTACTCATTAGTATTCACTTGAAATTACAATGCTAGGAATCAGGGAAAAAAATATATGCAAAAGAACTTAGAGTTCCCCGGTGTCACACACAAGTTGGTTCTCAAGATTTCTGCTTTCATTGTTCGCTTACTTGTTGCAAACTTTGGGACTAATCTTCCCTTCTTCGTTCCCAGTCTTTCCTTCTTATCTGGCTGTTGTAAGTAATAACCTTGGTTTTTACAAGCAGGCATCAATCATCTACACAGCCGTACTGGGTGTAATCTTAAAGCCCCCCTTCTGTGAGTCTGGCTTTAATCTCAGCCATGGTTTCCAAACCCACAGTACTGTCGGTCTCACCACTTTCCCCACTTTTGACAAATTGCCCATTTCCCTTGGCTTTGCAATCTCTGCACTCTTTTCCTGTGGTGTGTGCGTGTGTGTGTGTTACAGTATGCCTCCCCCACCTTATGTTAGCTGTTTTTGTGTACAAGCCTCTGTGTGTGTGTGTGTGTGTGTGTGTGTGTGTGTGTGTGTGTATAGTGTACTTTATTTTTGTACACAGGTGCATCTGTGTTTGCAGGGCAGATTGCCGTAAGTATCATGTTTGTGTGTGTTTGTATTGTGTACTTGGCTGGCCTTGCACGGGGGGGGGG
>JAVDPK010000883.1:229976-251691 GCA_034780415.1 Cichlasoma orientale | reverse complement strand
GTCAATGTGGAGGACTAATATTTGTCAGACACTGCTTGCTTGCCTGTTTAGGGAAGCCGAGCCACTTGTTCTTATTCTTTTTATACTTTTTCTTATGTAACATTTTCATTATCTTGCTTGATGATAGTCTCTCAGATCTATCATCACTGTTACTTTACTGAGTTTATTTTCTTAATTGAAATATTATAACTATAGCACCCAAAAGCTGATTTCTTATTTCAGTCTGCAGGGAGTTATATAATATAAATTTCTTGCTGCCACATCCAACATTTCTGACTTGTTTCACAAGACAGTGATGGGGGAGGTTACACAGATATGGTATCCGTGTAATAAAGGTCCTAATCTGGCCCTCATGTGCATTGGTGTTTGGTTTTATGGTGTTACTTATAAAGTTCTTGCTCATTTTCTTGCTTGCAGGGAGGAAATCGGATCTTGAGCAACAGCCTACCCTCTGGCACAGGGGGCAACCTGTACATAGACACACAAACATGGACACACAGTGCTGTGTGAGCTCCATGGCTGCCTCTAGCCAAGTGCCTTGTGTTGACACAGGCTCTGTGTGGCACAGGCCCATATAGCTGAGCTGTTTGCTGAGTTTGGTCCACGCCGTACTGGCTAGAGAGATAATGGAAAAGGTTATTCTTCTTTACAGTCGAAGCCTCTGTCTCTGAGCAGCAGCTTGGTTTGTTTGGGACTGGGGGTTTTTGTGTCTGTAGGCAGAATGATAATGTCAGGCCTTCTCGTAACATTTGAAAGTGTAATGGCTGAGGTCACTGTCAGAGTTTTGCAGGACTGCACTTTTTTCTAAATAAATCTCTAAGTAATCGTGCCTCTTCCAAACTTAAAGCTTCTGATTTTCCCAAATGTCTCGTGACCATAATATGAAATACATTTCATACACGTATGTGTACAGATACAAATGTAAGGATACCATATGCTTTTACACTGAGAGAATTCCTTCCCAACTCTTAACTATATTGGAGCCAAGTACTAACTTACTGAACCATAAAGCAAAAAAAAGTTCTTCAGCATTTGAAGGAAGAAGATCTGATCTTACACCCTGAAGCTGTCTTGTTGCTTCGTGTAGTCTCGGTCTATTATTCTGTGAATGCAAAGGAGGCTATTAGTAGTTAAAAATGAGACTAAGCGGCATGTCGTGGGGAGCAGGGTAAAAGTGACAGGTCATTCTTAACAGTCAGACTAGCTTCCTGTAAGTGCTGCAATCAGAATTCTGATGGGTTTTTGAACCTGCTCTATCATAGTGGGAAAATGTCTTTTTTTTCCTCTCTCTCTCCCCCCCCCCCCCCAACCTGACCCATTATGCAGCCTGCTGAGAAATAATGAGATTTTGTCCCTATTTGGGTTTGATGCTTGCTGTGCTCCAACACACAACCAATGCATCCACTGCTGCCTGGGGAATGTAGTGTTGAGAGAATTACAATAAGGGCTAATAGCAGCATCTGGGCTAGGCAATAGAACGATGATGATGTTTGTTAAAAGGCCCAAAGCCTCTTTGACATGACATGGGTGCCATTTGGTGCACAGTCTATCCAAAATGCTCTTATTTTCTTTTTCAGTATGGCAGGTTTGTTTTGAATGCACAGGCCCACAGTGCTGTGAGTTAAAACAGTTTAAGATAACACAATTTACTTTCTTTAATTGTCTTTTACCAGTTAAACAAATGAACAACCCATCTAACTTTGACTTGCGCTATGCCATGCCATTCATTTACTGACAGAGCTGCAATAGCATACACTCGTGTAAATACCAACAACTAGAATTTTATATTTTTACCCTAGATCTTTATATATTTTTTATCTTGCGTGCCGTGGTGTGTGAATTACATATTTAATTTTTATTTATATATTTCTATAATATGTGCATTATTTTTTGTTCTTATTTATATATTTTTACCACTTACTATCGGCTGCAGGTACAAAATACATTTCATTGTGCATTGTACTGTGTATAACTGTGCATGTGGCAAATAAACCTTATCTTACAACTTTTGCCTCCCATTACATACACTAGTGGGCAACACTATAGTTCAACAAGCTGAGCTAATATGCTGAAGGCTACTGCAGGGGCCTGGGTTTGAGTCTGTCCCCCCCCTCCGTCTGCTCTCTGTGCTTTCCTATCAATGCAAGATGCCACAAATAAATCCTTAAATTTAGTCATCTACAGTGAAAACCTGGGTCCTGAGCTTTGTGATATTTACCTTGAAACCTACCACCCACCTAAGCTTTTTTGCAAGCTGGGGCAGCAGCCTGTACCAGCAAGACAGTCCTCTGAGCCACAATGCTCAAGAATGGCTTGGAACACAGCAAGAGTTAAAGGCATTGACTGAGATCCCAGCATCACTGAACATCCAAATTGTGCCTTTTCATGGAAGCTGATCAGTGGAAGCCCCACCCACAGCACTCAAAGGATCCGCTTCCAATGTCCCTTTTCCAAGATAACACGGGAAGTTCCCAGACATCCTGTGTCTGTGCCCTGCTAGGTCATACCTTGTTTTTGTTGGCACAAGGGTAACCTACACAATATTCACTGCAGTTATACATATAGTGATGGTGTCTTTGCTACCTATTCCTGCTCCACACATGCTTTACAGAAAGTGCTAGCACTGTTGCAGTGTGGCAGAGAGATAACATCAGCGTGGGAATTTAAGTTCCCCATAACAATGCTTTCTAAATGTATAATTATTTATACAAGAAGCAGACCTGTAGGTTTACCCATGGCTACTCAGAGTGAATGACAATGAATAACAAAAACAAACATTAAAATAATCATTACACACTTTTTATTACAATTTTGCCTCATGCTTCATCAATCAAAAGGATGTTATGGCTCACAGCATGTGCTGTTTTTTATCATGGGCCTGGCTAATAACTCATACGGATGCTTCAGTACTGTATTTAAAAAAAAAAAAAAAAAGCTGCATGTGCCAAACCAAGGACAGACTGAGTCTGTGTTATGTCTATTGAAGGTTAAATAGGGGTGTGTTTTAATCTATTTATGGCTAATTATGGCTGTGTGTGGGTCAGGCTTGGGTGCTGGTGTGTAACAGAACAGTTCGTTTGCAGGAGTTTAAAAACTGGCAGGAACATTAGGTTTACGTGTGTCTTTTGATGTGCATGCACACAGTTTTAGGGTTTTTCATTTGGCCCCTTCGCGTGTGGAAACATACTTGGCAATCAATTTCTTAGTAATGCTTTACTCGTTGGAGTGTGGCAAATTGAAAACTGTTTGATTTCATGTTCGTGTTTTTAATTATTTCTCCCACATTGCTCTCTTGCTTCTCTTTCTTTCACTCCTCATCTAGCCTGTTTTTTTTCCTCATGGTTCTTAGTGTTTCTTCTCTAATGTTTTTCTCTGTCTTTTTTTTTTTGCAGGCCTCATCGCAGCAGCTGAAATTCACGACTTCTGACTCCTGTGACAGAATCAAGGATGAGTTCCAGTTTCTTCAAGCACAGTACCACAGGTGAAAACACTGGCGCACGCAAACGCACACAAAAACAAAATGGAAATGCTTTACATATGACAGCCTATTAAGTTCAACTCTTTATAATAAGGAGCATATCCCCAGGTTGTACATGTATTTCTTAGCATTTCTGTTTATTAAACATACTGTATTTTTGTAGCAGTATCTGCATTGTTAAACAAATGAACAGAGCTGCATTATGGCAGCCAAAACCTACCATTTCTTGTTCAGGAAGGGCTTTTAATATGGATGAATGTCTTTTTTTAACACTTTGCTTTACATCATGCAATCACATACAGTTACACTTGGACACTGCCTGAGTCTGCAGCTAACTAATACTCAGAAACAGTTTAGTAGGTTATATTTGTTGAGCATATTCAGAGAACATTTACTGACTTAATATTAAATAAATTCAAACAGGAGAATGATAATTTATTTTATAGGACTTGGAAAGAACTAGCAAACAGAGGGTTTGAAGATGGCACACATCCTCTTAATTAATTTTAATCAAATACAATGAACAAAATACAATTTAAATATGTAATTCCAGAATTACATATGTATTTAATTTAAAAGATAATAAGCGATATCATTGTTTGCAGGAAACCTTCAAGAAATTATCTGAGAATTGTTAGAAAAAATAGACTTTTAAAATGAATGTTTGCAACCAAACACAGCCTGAACTTGAAGAGGACCCCTCTGTGGTAAGAAAAAATCGAGATGCGTGCCTTTGTTTCAGTTGGATCTCAGCTCTCCCACCATACTGCACACTAAGGAAACCTTTATTGACTCATACCTAAATCAATCTCGTTTACCCTCGGTTATTGATCTTCCTTTACTGCTTAAATACCACTACAACTCCAGAAGTCTGAGGTACTTCCAAATTCCGACCTTCACTGATCTGTTTGATAGCTGTTGTAAAGAGGAGGGATGCCACGGGGTCTGCATCAAAAAATCTGCTCTTTGTGAGAATGGAGTCTTTGAAGCCTGTCTTCCTTCCTGAGGAGGTTGGATTGTTCCTCTGTACCTGTACTCCCAGAACCTTCCAGAGGCTTGCCTCAGCCGGTTACAGACACAGGCAAAGGCAGATGAAAGAGTAACATATTGTGTGTAAAATCCTTGCTCTGGTCTGATCACTGTTGTTTGTAGGGGATTCTAAAGCTGCAGTAATGCCCTGTGCGTCTTTTTCCTCGGCTTTGGTTTTTGTAATTCCCACAACAGTGAGCAGCACCATTTAACCCCCTTCAGAGAGTCACGGCGCAGTTGAAAGAATACCGTTTTTGTCTGAGCATACAGAACATGCATACAGTTCCTATTGACTCAGGAGGGGGGCTAGGAATGGGCGGGGGGGCTTGGGAGCCATAGACGAGGCTTTGTAGTACTGTGCTGAGCTGTGTGTGTCTGTTGCTGAAGATTTTAAAAGGCAAATGTACCGCAGGCGTTCCCCCGGGTATAGTACCGAGCATTGTAGCTATCGCTGTCTTCTTCTCCCCACCCACCATCCCACCCTCCTTCCCCCGTCTCTTCTCCCCTCCCCTCGTTCACATGCATAAATAGATCAGGGAATACATAAATCAAAATAAAGATGACAGCAGGAGCGATTTAGAGACGGAAGGATCGGCAATAAAACTCCATCAAAGTGTCGTTTGAGAACAGTGGCGCAGGCCCGGGGGCTGCTGAGCACCAATCAGAGGAGGCACGGAGCCAATCCCAGGTAGGCTGGCAGCGGGGACGCCTGTTGTCATGACAACCCACCACACAGCCTACGCATGTACACAGGGATAGCAGTAAGGGTTTTATGTAAGTGGGAAGGGGAACATTTTGGGTGAGTGGAGGCTGCTCATACAAACACAGGATTAAGGAACAATAAAATCCACCAGCCAAAAAAGTATCCTTCCCACATGTCAGCGTTATCAGGTTGGACATCTGTTGCATATCATGGTGTGAGCAATCATAATCAGATATCCTCAATTTGGACAAAACAACAAGTGCCTGTTACCTGCACATCTTTTGAATGCAACTCCATTTCTTCCTGTCGATAAAAAGAGACAAAAAGCGTGTTTGCTCCGGAGTGGGATTTTTTTTTTTTTTAGTGGGTCACTGTTTTGTTACATGTTTTATACAAATATATATTCTTAAGGAACATAGTCATGCAAAAAGATGATGTCTTTGTTTTCAGGAACAAAAAAAAAAAAAAAAGTTGAACGAATGTCAAACAAAAGTTAATAAATGGAAGAACAAAGAACTAGGTGAATGCAAAAGCATGGAGATGTGGAGAGAGACAAAGGCAGTAACCTAGACAGGAAAACAGCCAAGAAACTCAGATGAACTGACAAGTAAAGGAGGAAGAGACTATCTATAAATACACAGAGAGGACTAATTGGGAAAGAAGACTCAGGTGAAACTAATGAGGGCAGAGCAGACGAGGGGAAAATGCAAAGACAGTAAGTCAAACCAACACAGACACACAAGGTGACTTATTAACAAAAAAAGGCAAACAGGAAGTAACAGGGTTACAGAGTTGTTAAGTCCAGTGACATAAAATACACACATGAAGGGAGACAGAAAATGAAGCACAGGAGACAGATGGGGAAAAGGTAAACTGTTGGGCTGTTATCATTTACATTAGAAAGAGTTTCATTGTGAGAGCGCCATGAAAACTGAGGTAAGACAGGATAGGGTGTTTCCATCTAGTTACAGAGATCTCATCATTAATTTCAATAGTGGGGAAATGTTTAATAAGATAAACTTTAATATATCTTTGTTTTGATTTTGATGATTATGGTCTTATAGCTCATGAAAATCAGAAATCCAGTAACTCAAATTATAAAAATATTTAAAAAAAAATCTAATCCAAAATAGAATTACAGCACAGTAACGCCCAGTTTCTAGAAAGTGTTTTCATTTATACACTCTTGTATACTAGTACTTGGGGCTTCTTTATCACAAATCAGCTTGTGGCACTGCTGAGGTATTATAGAAGATTTAATAGTGGCGTTCAGCTCATCTGTATTTTTGAGTCAAGTGTTTCTCTTCTTCCTCTTGACATTAGATTATTCATGTGTTTCAGGTTAGGGACAGTTGGCTAGCCAATCCAGCCAAAACTCCTACCAAATAATGTTTGCTGACCAGTGATACAATGGTAAGTAAACATTTTGGTAGTAGTTTTTGCACTGTGGGTTGGTGCTAAGACCCCCGTCACACTGACGCAAAGGATCCTGCAGAGGGCTGCAGACCGTCATCCACAGCCCTCCGCTGCTGATTTTGCATCGGTGTCAGCGATGTCTTTGTAAAGTTTGCCAACAGATGGAAGCATGAAGTACTCTAAAATCTCCTGGTAGATGTTACATTGACTTGGAACTTGATAAAACGCTGTGGACCAACCACCAGCAGCAGATTACATGGCATCCCAAATCACCACAGACTGTGGAAACTTCACACTGGACTTCAAACACTGAGGGGCTTGATATTAGGAATGTGACAGCTGTAATTCCTTTCTTGGTCATGTCTGCATGCAGGGGCTCATAATGCACTGACACCTCAGCTACTCCTTGTGAAACTCTCACAAGTTCTTGAATTGACTTTTCCTGACTGTCCTCTCAAGGCTGCAGCCATCCCTGTTGCTTGTGAAAATTTTCCTACCACGCTTTTCCCTTCCAGTCAGCTCCCCATCAATAGGCTTCAATACACCACTCTGCGAACAGCAGGCCTTTTCAGTTATGACCTTCGGTAGCTGTGGTGTTCACAATTGTCATCTGGACAACAGTCAATTTGACAGTTTCCCCATGATTGTGGTTCCATGAACTGAACTCGACCAAGAGGGCCAGTTCCCGTGCTACTTTTATCAGAACCTCTGTGCTTTCCTTCAGCCTGGCCTTTTGTACCTTTTTTTCCTTTTATCTACCAATGGTACCCTCAGCTTTGGATCAGCTTTGGTCTTCTATGTATTACTGCTTCCTCCTTTTCACCTCTGTCTTCTCCTGCCTGAGGCATTCTCATGCTTAGAAACACTCACCCCAGGGGGGCATCTTACTATTCATGACTGTTCCACATTTCCTGGATAGTGGCATAGACCCTCACTAATCTTTGTTTTCATAGGACTCTGTGAAAAACTAAGTGCACCTATGATTCTAGTTACCCGTAGAACCGCTTTCAACAGCAAAAACTTGAAGTAAGCATTTTCTGTATGACTTTATTAGTCTCATTTGGCCCACTTTTCTTTACAGCGTTTCATCGAGACTGAGCCATTACAGCACCTTGATTCCTTTCTTTTTCAGTCATTCTGTTATAGATTTGTTGGTCTGCCCAGGACCTGTGGCAGCAAAACAAGCCCAAATCATCAACCTTCCACTACCATGCTTGACAGCTGGTATGAGGCCTACTGCGTTTAGCTTTCAGCAAATGTGGCACTGTGCATTATGGCCAAATATCTTCACTTTGGTCTCATCTGTCCAAAGGACATTGTTCCAGAAGCTTTTTCCTGGCAACTCATCAAAACAAGCCGCACTTGTTCACTCTTTTTCTAATTGTACTGTTATGACCTTTAACATTTAACATGCTAACTGAGGCCTGCAGAGACTGAAATGTAGCTGTTGGGTTTTTTGCAGTTTCTCTGACAATTGCATGATCTGACCTTTGGGTGAATTTGCTGGAACGTCCACTCCCAGGAAGTTTGTGGCATTGTGTTAACACACTCCGAATTTCTGCTCTTCTAGACGTGGTCACACTGTCTGATCAGTTAATCAAGTGCATTTTATTAACAGTACTTGGCTGCTTCTTACCCACTTAATTCCTATGGAAGCAGTAAGGGTGTTTTCACAGACCTGCATAGAGTCCTGTGAAAACGTGACTGTATATCAAATAAGACATATATTTTCTTTTTTGTTATTGTCTGTCAATAACAAATCTTTAAGTCATGTCAAGGCTGGAGACTCAGCCAAAGCTGAAGTTCCAGCCTACACTGCAATAGCTGCAGTAAGTATAGAAGAAGCAGCACAATTCTGTATGTATGAGTAAGCTTACATTATTGGCTGTGTGTAACACAGTGTTCAGTCTGCCAGTTAAGACTAACAGCAGCAAAGACTGAGCCATCGCTCGCTGTAATCGAGCTGTCATTCCTGCAGACAGCTGAGAAGAACATCCCTGCATAAATATACACACACCATAAAGCAGGTTACAGACTTATCCTAAATCTGAACCTATCTACCATGTGCGTCTGCATATTTTGATGAGTCTTAGCCACGCTTCACATCGGATGATGCTGTCTGTGACTGACATGTTATAAAAGGCTGCCTCAATCAAAATCACAGAGGGGCTCTTTTTTTCCACCTCTGTCGTTTTTATTTGACAATCAGGCTGACTTGTTGATGCATCCTCCTTTGTCCTGTCGCTGCGTGTGACATCAGCGCTGACATGATTACAGCTAATGGCTGTCGCAGGGAATGGGTCGCAGAGAACGCGTCAACACTATATTTAGACTTTTTGCTTCAGTGCCTCTTCTTTGATTTAGTGAGCAGACATTTTGGCTCGGCTCGTCTCTGGAGTTCAGAGCGAGTTTGACCTCCTGTCAATCGACACCTGTCAAGTGTGGTGAAAGCGCTGCCACTGACTAATAAAGGCGGGCGAGGATGATGATGGTGCTAATGATGATGATGCAGTTGGCAGTGATGGTATAGATGGAAATGGTGGCGGGGGCTGATGAGAACGGAGGTGGTGTTGATCATGATGACGATGATGATGATGAAGAAGAAGGTGGCGGTTGAAGCAATGATGAAAGTGATGACAGTGCCGCTGGTGAAAGTGGAGGTAATGATGATGAAGGGGTTAGAAGTCACCTGGTGTCAGCACTTTTAGAAGGAAGACTGTCGAGCTGAATAACAAGGTCTGACTCTGTCCTCCTCTCTTTCTTTCCAGTTTGAAGCTTGAGTGTGACAAGTTGGCCAGTGAGAAGTCAGAGATGCAGCGCCATTATATCATGGTGAGTTAAGCTGAGCTGTGTGCGCGCGCTTTGCATCACAGATGATGGTTTGTGTATTGTTAAATGTTGTCATGTCACAGTGTTTAAACAATGCAGATTTTGATTGTTGTGCAATTTCTTTGCCTTTTTTTTTTGTTTTTTTTTTGTTTTTACAAATCTTGATTTGCTTATAAACAAAAGAAATTGTTAGTTTTTGTGTTTTCACTCTCTGCTATTTTTACACCTACCCTCCTGCACCATCTTCACTTTGCACAGAAAGTCATTTTTTTATGAGTTTTCTTAAAATTGCTCTCCTGAATTCTGGTTTGTTACATATTGCAGTTGACATGAATTTTTTGTAAAAAGCAGACATGTGGGCTTGCTTATTGTTATGCTTCCCCTGAAAAACGTTTTCTTTGTTTGCAAACCTAACAGTTACATTATTAATTTCCAGAACCCATCTAAATAGTTTTGTAACTCGATGATGTGGTAGGGGCTCTTAATGAGATTCTTCTTCCAAGAAAATTGACAGCATCAGTTGTTTCAGCAAATTCCCTGAAATAGCATGTGTTTATGTTCAAACATATCACTTCAGTGGTTGTTGGAACAAAGACTGTTGTCCATCAGCGAACAAAGAAGGGAGTTGGGTGATGTTAGCACAGAGCCATAAAGTCTGCAGTAGGAGGAGGTTGGACAAAGTGAGCAAACAAAACTTTTGTAATGCTAATGGATCATAAAACATTTTTTTTCCAGCTGTGATTTGAGCAGTTTTGGCACAGATAAATAATGCCATCCTCCAAGTGAGAATGTCATATCTGGGGGAAAAAAACATTTTTCTTTTGTTTAATTTGAAGGACATGCTGGTGAAACCCTAAACAGCGCAGTGCAATCAAATCTGGTTGTTTGACTGGTGTTGATTGTTGCCCTGTTAGACTTGTTTTTAGCGCTCAAAAATCTCAACGCTTAACCTGATTGAAATGACGGCATCATGATGGCTTAAAAACAAAACCAGAATTGAAATAAACCAGAATTTTTCATTCGTTGTTCAATTCCTTTTTGCTTCTGAAGCTACTGTATGTTTTATTTAACTCTCCCCAACCCCCCTTTCATTTCCTCCCCCCCCCCCCCCATCTCTCTCTGTCTCTGTCCACACATACAGTACACATTTGCACACAAACACACACGCAGATGTGCTTGCCTGCTCTCTGCTCCACCTCGGGGCTAATCTCATTGTTGCTGGCCGTAGCTGTGTAGCCGTCTGATGTTTTGCCTCTAATTGATCCTCTGACTGGCTTTAATCTCATCTCATCTGCGCTACCGCACTGCTCTCTCCACCATCAGCAGGGCAGCAGACACATACAAACACACAATTCCTCTGTGTATCTTTCAGGCAGACGCGAATACACACACATACTTGGACATTCTCGTCCTTTTGCGCATAAGCACACAGACGTAATAAAAAACTGATGACAATTTTCTGAAAATAATAGAAATTCTTACTGAAGTGTGTTGTGGAGCCCAGCATATTCTATTTTGTATTTTTTCTAAGTGTAATTGCAGTAAATTATCCAGATTATAGGTAATAGTTGTTGAAAGCATTTAAATGGTTTGAAGAAATGCAGCTGCACAAATTAATAAGGAACATGACTGCTTTGATGGTCAGAAAGTTCTGCTGAATGTTTAGTATCCCGCAGGTTGATATTATCAGCACAATGTTTTCATTAGTCTTTGGTGTTTTTCTGATCAGTTTGTAAGGCACTGATAAGTGATATACAGCTTTCATCTGTTTTGTTTTTTTTGGCACTGTATACATGCAGTGAGTAATTAAAACGCTAATGGAACAGTTTGAACAGTCTGAGTGTTGTGTGTGGGATTTATCCCCTTAAATGTTGTGGTTCTGCCTTTACATGACTAAGAGAGAGGTTATTATTTCTTAGGACTATTTCTTAAAAGTCCCATATTATATGTAAGTCTTTAACATCCTGGGAATGTGTCTTTTTCTAAAACGTCACAGTTCAAAACAGAGATGGGAGTTTCAGCCATAATAAGTAGCTTTAAATACAGCTACCTGCCCATGCTCCTTTCTTGCTGAACCAGAGTCAGTTTTAGTATAAATTAGCAGCTTGGTACTGCACTACACAAAGGACATTGTTTTTCATGCAGTCACATTAGCATTTTCAAAATGCAAAATTGCAATAGTGACCTTTTATTTATCACATGGTTGTCATAGAATGCTACCAGAAAAGCCAGCTGACTTTAGGTTGCACTAAAGCATAAAAGCCAAAATGAAAACTGATACTGAGGGGTGTCTTAGGAAGCTGTTTTGACATAGCTTGGCTTGACAAACTCTAAACCCTAGTTTAAGATCAGCTTTTATTATTAACCCAGGCTTACTGTATCATGCTCTGTCTGCAGTCCCATAAAAGGGGCAGTTTGATGCATTTTTTTTTTTTATTCTTCTGCACAAAATGGACTGATTTGAGTGCTGCCTATAATTTTCGAGAAGAACAGGCGCCATTTCTACATTGTCTACTTCTACTGATTGGATGCACCTATCATTCAGAACAATACTGCCAGCAGTAGCTATATAAACTGGGCTGGAGCCAGTCCCAGCTGACACTGGGCAAGAGGCAGGGTCCACCCTGGAAAGGTTGCCAATTCATTACAGAGCAAGCACAGAGCGACAAACAACCATTCACACTCCCATTCTCATGTGCGGCTAATTTAGAAACAGGAGTTAACCTTACATACCTGTCTTTGGACTATGGGAAGAAACCTGAGTACCCAGAACGGCCCCTTTCTGGCCGTCAGGTTTGAACCCAGAGCCTTCTAGCTGTGAAGCCAGAGTGCTAACCATGTCAACACCGTGCCATTGTGTCAAAGCTAATAATAATATTAGCCACAGCTGCTGCCCAACAAGGTAATACTAAGGATTTCCTAGAGATAGGGCACAATGCTATCAAAATCAATGCTAATCCACAGGGGCTTCAGTTCCATCGATGGCAGGAGTGTACGAAAACGAGACATCAAAGAGTTATTTAAACAAAGCCACTAAAACTGGCCAAACTTTGATTTGGTCGTTGGTGTTGCTTTTCCCCACTTTGATGTTTCTCTATTTGTTGGGTCTAATTCTTTTCAAAAAAAACAATGGAAACATTGATTTTTGCAAAGTATATCCACTTTAAAACTTTCCAATGGTGGGATGTGATACTATTTAAAAACTGGGATAACAGAGCACATTTTTAGACAGTCTTTCCAGGGAAACATTGGGTTGCACACATGAAAAATAGAACACATAGCTGAGTAACATGAAAATGGAGAAAAACAGATCCCTGACTTCTCTCTCACCTCCGCACAGCGTGAAGTGGGTGTGAATGTCGGATTTAGAACATTACAGATAGTGGGTGTGTGTGTCACCCACTATCGAATGTCAGGACGATGCGGGTGAAAGGGGTTTCTAACGCTATCTGACCATCAGACATGCAGTTCAAACAGAGCGTAAATCCTGCTTAACTGCATGTGTTGAACTTTTACTGAAAAGGAGAATATGAGGTAGTTTTTTTTCCTTCAGTCTGCCTCTTGAAAACACTGACACGGGATATGTGCAATTGAATGAAACATGGACACTTTTAAGAGAAAATGCCGGACAAATCACACTTTGCACTGTTCCCAGAGCCTGCTGAGGAGTTGTGATTCTTTGGGTAGATGCACATCAAGCACACTTTTGTTAAACGTGACTAGGTCTCCTCCTTTTTTATTTAAAATTCAGACGTCATATATCAAATGTGGGGGTAAAAGTGAAATCTACCTGCATCTGACCAGTTTAAACCAGTATATAACTGTGAACAGGCCAGTTGTTTTCTTCCAACCCTGTCACAGATTTAAAAAAAAAAAAAAAATCATAAAATGTTGGCTAGAGATCTGTGACAAATTAAAGGAAAACTGTCAGTATTGAGGGAAGCGGGTAGGCTACAAAGTCAAGCTCAACTGCAAACCCAGCTGATCGTCTCATTGCCAGCCCATATCATGACGGCTCAGCTCATACCATTCTACAGATTCAGTTGAGTACCTCAGATACGGAGCACTATTTAGGCTACAACCCAGCTCCACCTCAGCTCCTTCTTTGCTGTATCTGAGTTAATTAGTATCATATGTTCTCTCTGTTTGGTATAAGGGGGCTTGTGCTCCTGGTCTTATGAATAGAGAACAGAGCCAAAATCGAAATTACAGCAGATTAAATTATCACTCTCCTCAGTACAGTGGACCTGACTGTGGGTTACAGACATTATGACCCTGAGGATTTTTAGATATTTTGAGATAGGCAAATGTCTGACATGATCCTGCCAGCTCCACTGAACAATGTCCAAAGTCTGATTGCGCCGATTTGCACCAATGTGAGAATAATGCAGATAACTGTCCGATGTATTTACAGCTAGTGAGTGTTCATCCTACGTCCTTTTTCCAGCACGCTCCACTCAGGCAGCAGCCTCACCTAAATCAGAGTATCTCCAGAAGTGAGAACGCGGCTGACTCAGACTCTCTCCAGCTGTTGCTAATGGGCTGGCATTTACATTTTACTTTTCATGTCTTACTGACCACTCGAAGCACTTTAGACTACCAGCCACATTTAAACATTCATATTTTACTGTAAACACTTTAAGCACTTGATCACTCATCAGTGGCCACTTTAAAATCACCCGTTAAACTAACATGCATGTCTTTGGACTGTGACAGAGTTTGCATGCAAACTTCACACAGGATAGCAAGATGGTGCAGATGATGCCCTGACTTGATTCTGCCAGTTTTTTTGTGAAAACAGCTTTAGTAAGGAGTGAAACTACCTCACACTGCCAGAACAGCTTTGGAGTTTCTTGGCATTTATTTCACAAGCCTCTGGATCTCGACTGGAGGGAAGTAATCATGTTTTTCTAAAAGATTCTTATGATTTTTTTTTTTTTTAATTACAGAAAGTATTCTTTACACCTTGTGCTTTTTTAAATTAATAATTACCATCACTTGCCAAGACACCAGTCCCATCATTATTGAAATTGGTCATTATAGGATAAATGTGATCACTCAGAAAAGTTTTGTACTGATTTGCAGTCACTCTCCTCTAAGGGGACATGCGGACCCTAATTACTGCATAAAAAACCTACTGGATCCTCTCATTGTAGGGGTCAAGTGTTCAGATATTTCCTTCACTTTGTCACCAGTCTGTAGATGCATTGTATTGGAATTAATTGAGATAAATTAGATGTTACCATTTGCTTAAAATGTATTTTTTTTTGTTATATGTCCACAGCCCTTATTGAGTATATGCTGATGAAATTGTGCAGCCATCTTCAGATTTAGCTGAAATAAAATCCTGCAAAATTGAATTGTGAATGCAGTATTGCCGAAACACCCTCCCTCCCTCACTTTGTCTCAAACGCACACCCAGTCATCCATGCACATGCACACACATACATGCGTGCACTTCAATCGCACTTCCACTCCATCAGTGGCAGGCCGAGTCTTGTATCCCCACTACGACCTCCCCACTCCTCCTCTAATAGCATATCAGGTTGCCCCACTCCCCCAGCCAGCGGCAGCACCTCCATTTCCCCAGCGCTGTAATTACTTTAGGGAGCATCTGCGTGGGCACAAGCAGCTATGGAGCTATGTTTTTGTGCGCGCACACGGCTGTGTGTGTGTGTGTATGTGTGTGCGTGCACGTGCACGTGCATTCACTTGCAAGATACAGTCACTGTGAGATTGAACAGAAACAACAACAGTGTGTGTGTGTGAGTGTGTGTGTGTGTGTGTGTGTGTGAGAGAGTGACAACAAGTGAGAGACATAAGTGTGTGTGTGTGTGTGTGTGTGTGTGTGTGTGTGTGAGAAAGAGAGAGAGAGAGATCTCTGTGTTGTTTGTTTTCCAGTGACAGAGCCAGTCCCCCTGCAGACAGAGTAGGTGATTAACAGGGTTGACGCCTAGAAGGTGGCCCTCTCATTAACACTGAACATGAACACACACACACACACACACACACACGCCAGAAGCTGTTGTTTCTCTACTGTCTCTCCTTTTCTCTCACAGTTTCTTTTCCTCTGTGTCTTCTCTTTGTGTTTGTGCATGTGCTTGAACATGCCTAAGTAGTAAGTAAAGGGACTGTTACTGATCACATTGACTTGTCTGGATAATTAATAATTCAAAATAATAAATGAGGCAACGTCTCTTGTTCCATACGCGTAAGTACGCACAGCACAGATGTGGATCCTGCTGCTGTGTGATGATTGCAGAGATTAATGAAACTCATCCTGCACACAAACAGCTGTAAGCGGCGAACAGAACTTCAGTGGGCCCTTTTAAATTTTCAGAACAACTCTGTGTTTAGATTCAGTGGCAATTCATACACGCGCATTTTATTTCTATGAGCGAGCTGGTGCGTACATGAGAAGGAGGATAAAATGACAAACTGGCAGATTAATTATGTAAATCAGTTGATCGGATCATTCTTATTTGCTGTCATAATTTCAATTTCAGCAGTCTGGCATTTTACATCAAATGATGTCAAACAAAGAACACTGGAGTTTGTTATTTAAAAACTAAAGTAAAAATAGAAACGCAAATAAAATCTTTTGTAGTGTTTCAGGATTACCTTATCCCCCATGAATTCATGTTCTTATTAATCTGCAGTGTAATGATGCCTTTCGGGAACCACCTCTTAGAATTAAGAAGGCTTGTATTGTGGATTGTATGATCATCTTAGCATTTGTTGCTTTTGGTGAAAAGGGCCCAAACTGAAGATGCTCCAAGTATACCAGCTGAGCAACAGAATTTTTGTGTGATTTCCAATTACAGTGCAATCAAAATGCACATTAGCTTCAAACATGATTTGTCACACACAGTCAGTGGAGCGTGATAAATTGTTAGCATGGAGCTCCTGCACAGAAGATTTTCTGGCAACAGTTTGGTGGCTGTGTTGTTATAGCTTTTTTCTTTTTGTCTTTTCTCTCCCGTCTTTGTAGTACTATGAGATGTCCTACGGGCTCAACATTGAGATGCACAAACAGGTAAGTCTGTATTTAGTCTCCTTAAAGATAGCTCTTCTATTCCCGTCACATAGGATGTAAAACTGTTGTATGATCATAAACAGAAGATTGCTTGTGTGAAGAAAATTGAAACACAGGAGGATGCCTTTTCTGCCTGCAGGATGTGATGGTTTCAAACTGAGGGGCATGCATGTTTATGAAGTTTGTGTTGTACCTTCTGTGTGTTATGTTGGTTTTGCTTCCTTTCTGAAAGGTTTCTACAAACTACAACCCTACAAAGGGTTCTACATCTAGTTTTTATGTTATTGCTTTTAGCAGTGTTTTAAATTTCTTTCTTTTTTGTCAGTTTGCTATGACATATTGATATAAATACTACAATAAAGAAGCCAAATCTATGAGTGCAACATTGTTTTTATGTGCTGACAGCAGGAATTCAATACTTTCCTCTGCATAATTGAATTCTTTTATAAACCTGTCTACCAGCTGTCTGTCAGCCAGTACTCTCTTTTTACATCTAATGTATAAACCTGCAAGAGCCACAAATAAAAGTTGGAGTAATTTCGGAGCAATTTGTTGTAATATTCACAAATAAATCATCTGTTTACCAATAATCTAGCATCATTTTATACTCCATGATTGAAAAATGTCTCAAGGACCCCCTGTCCATCCTGTAGTTGCTTGTTGTTCATACTGATAATTCAGCTGGGATAATTTCCTTGACTTTGAGGTGCCAGTTAGTTAACCTCATCCATGCAGATAAAAAGACTTTTAATGCTCCCTGAACTTTGAGTCACACACTTCATTAGGGGCTAAGTCTACTAAAGTGTTTTGGTTTTTTCCCTGGTTGAGATGCCTTGGTTGCTAGCATAGGGAATATTATGTGTTGCATGTGCCTGATTGATTGGCAACAAGACGCTGAAAACGCTGTAGTTCCATTGCCAGGCCACAAGTTGGCGGAGTGGTTACAGGAGTCGCAACCATAGTGCACATGTGCCAGTGCCCCCGTTTTCAAAGAGTAGCGTTTTCACCTGTTTACAAGGAAACGGAGACCGGAGCATTTCGAAAACGCTCTACTCTGGAGCCTGTTTTCAAAAAGTATCGATTTCACACCGTTCTCGTGTAAACGGGAGGCCAAAACGCGACAAAACTTTACAGTTTTCATCTGAAAACGTTCTCGTGTAAACGGGGCCTTAGAGAGCAGCAGAGTGTTTTTGTATATTTTTTATTTACCCACTCTGACGGGATAGCCGAGTAAAAAGTAACAGTAACCGGTGCAGAGTTTTACTATAGACAGTATAAAAGATGGACTTAGCTCCAGCATCTGAAAAGTGAAGCTAATGTAGAAGTACCTTAAACCTGTGTTCTTTTTAATGGCCAGCAGAGGTCGACTCCTTTCGATAGATAAGGACTTCCGGTTGTATAGAAGTCAGAGTTGGAGTTCAGTGTCTTGCCCACGGATACTTTAGCACACAGCAGATGCTCATTAGCTAACTCGTCAATCATAAGTCATTAGCATGTGGTTATCCTCAAATTCACGGTGAGATTCTTCTCTCCCTCCGCGTGTGCAGTTTTGAAACACCAAGATGGTGATGCAGAAAACGCCCAGCTCGAAGCTTCATCGCAAGATTTCACTAACCAATACGTGGCATCACTGTAACATCCTCCATCTTCTATACGGTCTATCTCAATTTGAAAAAATGACAAATTCTCAGTACAGAAAAGATGTTTAGGACCTTCTGCTGCAGAGAGTACCAGAATCATAATAGACAAACAACTTTTATGACCTTTGATGATTTTTTTTTTTTCCACGCTTCTTCCCCTTTGTGGCTAACTGCTGCTGTCACTCCCTTTCTTGTTCAAGCCCATTTTTCAACCATGCACTGTTCCACCTACGCATAGAGTCATCACCGTCAGGCTACGCGCTGTTGGTTTTTTGGAGGGCTGCACGCAAGTTCGTCTGTGTAGGTTGCACACCCATAATCCTTCACTCTATATACCGAGATACCTACGCAAACAGGCACAAATGTGGTACCATGAATTCAGCTTTACTCTCTTAATGCAGACGGATTTGTGCACTCCTCACGGTACGCCTAAAGCTCACTGATCAGCTGGTGTGATTATTAAACACACTCTGATGAGTTAACGTGTTTCTAATAGTTTTACTAGTTTTGACCACCACGCAGTCGTTTCATGTAGATGTAGGTGTTGGCTGAATGGCTTTATATCTGTTTGATAGTCATTTAATTTCTGCAATAGTGCATATCTGTCTAAATTCAGTGAAGAGGGTGCAGTTAGAACTAGTAGGGTATTTTGAAACAGAAGAAAAAAAGGCCCTCAATCAGGCAGGGTGGGTGAGGGAGGGGTCCATACATCTGTTTGTGTTGCTGAAGCAGGGGGAGTAATTTATGCTCAGCCTGTAGGAGGAGAGAGCGATGGGCCTCCGAGGGGCCAACCCTTATCGATGACCTCGTCTGGTGGTGCCCATCCACACTCACAAACACACACACACACACACACTGGCTTATGATTGACGGCGCACACTGACAGCCATATTGGAAGAAGGGAGTATGCTTTGACGAATGGACACACACACACACAAAAGTGTAGCAGGTTGCATGATTTAAAGGCCTTCACTTATATGCACCCGCACAAACTCTGAAGTTGGAAGCACAAGACGGGCACTGTGATGCATGCTGAGCAAACACACACACACCTTTTTCCCTTTATCTCACAGGGATTAAATTCACAGGCACAAATGGATTTGTGTGTTTGTGTGTGTGCTCAGCAATCTTTGTGCATTCATGTGTGTACATTAGCTCATGTACTTTCCCATTGGCTGTCTGCAATTTTTTTTAGAAATGTCAGTGTGTGGGTTGAGCCAGCGTGAGCTTCGGTGTGTGTGTGTGTGTGTGTGTGTGCGTGCGCGCACGTGCCCCTTCAAAAACTCCATCACTGCATATGCCTGTGCTTCTGTGTGTGCGCGCGCGCGCATGTTGCCAGCACATGTTCATAAACGTTTGTGTCTTTTTGCTCATGTGCACTGCGGTTACTGTGTGTATGCACACGCCCGTCCTTTGTGCACAGTGTGAGTGGGTGCCGAGAATCGCTAGTTCCATTAGAGAGTTGAAATTGAAGGGGATGTGTGGAAACGAGTGTCGAGGAGCATTCATGTCTAGGCCTATTGTGCAGAGCCACACTCCCCTCTCTCCTCCTCCTTTGCTCCTCCTCCTCCTCTTTCCACCTCTGTCTCTATTTCCCTTTTTTTTTCTCTTTCTTTCTCTTTCTCTCTCTCTCACACTCACACATTCAATTGCTCCCTCTTGATCACTCTGTCCTACTCAATTCAAAAAATGCCTCTCCACTCTGTGCAGTCTGTCTCTTGTCTCTGGTCTCTTCTCTCTCTGTATCTCTGTTTTGGCTTGGTGAGGAAAAGCAAGGTTGAGTTGTGGATCGATCTGGGAGTATGTTGAATGAAGCTGTATTGCTTTTCTTGTTTTCTTCTGTTTTTTTCTTTCTTTTCCTGACAGCATACTTGCGCTTTGTGGTGTATATAGTATAGAGGCTCATTGTGTGGACAAGCAATAATCATCACATGAACTGAACAGTGAAGGCAATTCTGAGTATATTCATCTATATATGCGAGGTGAACTGCACTCATAAGAGTAGTTTTTCGTCTTGAGCATGGTGGAAACCCTTTGTTAGGCAGGAGTAGTAATGCAGAAAAGGCTGTGATTCAGGTATTCAGTCCACAGAAAATGGCAACTATATTCATAATCTAGTTTTAGAGAATTTTAAAACAAAAATGCCCAATATTTTCACTTTTTTTTTTAGACTTTCTTTTGTGAGCATTGCTTCTTTTATTCTTTTTATGTGATAACAAACTGTATATTTATGGGAATTTGACCACAATTTTTTTTATTTTGTAAGCCGTCACAAAACTGTAACAGTTTTAGGAATTAAAAACTACTCCATAAGGGTCAGGGAGTCAAACCTACTCTGTCAATCAAAACTACTCGATGAGGTTTGACGATTAAAACTACTACATCAGGTTTTGATTTAAAAAAAAAAAAAAAACCTACTTTGGTAGGTTTAGACAGTTAAAACTTAAATTTAAGTTAAAACTAAAATTTAGGCATTAAAACATTTTGGCTAGGTTCAGAAGAAGGTCGTGGTTTAGTTGAAATACAACAGTTGGCACTTTTATCAGAGCTCTGGTTACTTGGCCAGCATACATGCTGCAGGGGGGAAAACTATTACTCTTCCTCTTCCTGTTGAAATAAGTTTCAAAATCATGCTTACAAAAAACAGGACAGCTCGTGTTCATAAACGAGAACAAAAAGCTCGCTTTCATATTTTGCCTTGAGACCGGGCTGAATCTAGTGAGGCCCGTGCAGTAGCAAAACCAGGACACTCTAAGGAAGTCTGTGTAGTGTTAGGTTTGTTTACTCTGCCTTCCATATGTCCTCGAACCACATTTTAAATCAGCCTAAACAGATTTTTGTCTCTTTTTGCTCTTCATTTCCAGTTGCGAAAGATAAAACCTGTTTAAAATTGACAAAAGGCAGCACAGGCATCTCCAACAGTGTATTTTGTCTGTAGCCACTCTTGCTATATTGACCCGGTCTCCAAGTGCAGTTTTACGTTGTATAGGTTTTATTAGTGCTTTTGTCAGTGAAAAGTGCTCCAGTAGCACTTTAGGAAGGCCAGAAAGAAGCAGAGTGAAATGTAAAGAGAGCACACAAGAGAGGAGACTGCATTCAGATAGAAAAATCTGAGGGAGAGACAGAAGAGAAGATGATGGAGAGCAGGGATAACAGAATAGACAAAAGCTGGGTTGGGGAAAAAAACAAGATAGACAGAATAAAGGGCACTGAAAAAGAGGAAGAGCCATAGTTAGCGTGGAGCCAGTCCCGCAGAGACATTTTAGAGATGTCAGGGAGATTGTATGTGTAATGATGAGCAGATAGGAGTGAAGCGCTTGATGGGAACTGTGCTCTGCATGCCTAATGTCTGTTAGAAGAGCCTCTCTCTCCTCATCACGCCTTGAATTAGGCTCTAACACAATTACTGCTGCTTTGCATATCTCTTATGGATTGGATGATTACCAACCAAATGTGATAATAGACCTGCATGTGAGAAAGATGGTGAATGTGCACGATGTGAAAGAGAACACGGTGTGTGTGTGTGTGTGTGTGTGTGTGTGTGTGTGTGTGTGTGTGTGTGTGTGTGTGTGTGTGTGTGTGTG
>JAVDPK010000883.1:217013-227616 GCA_034780415.1 Cichlasoma orientale | reverse complement strand
TGTGTGTGTGTGTGTGTGTGTGTGTGTGTGTGTGTGTGTGTGTGTATATATATATATATATATATATATATATATATCTGGATGAATAGCAAAATGGTCAGAGGGGGAGGCACAACACCAGAGAGGGTTGTCGGGTTTCTGTTGGGACTATTGATATTGATCTAACCTCTCCACCCCCCAACTCTCCTTCCCATGTTTCTGTCTCGCTTTTATTGTCTCTCTCACTTTCCTTCTCTTGTCTTTATCCCCACCCCCACCCCCCACCGTCTCCAGCACCAGCAGCAGGTCCTGGCAGCCATAGAGCGGGCCAAACAGGTCACCCCTCCAGAGATGAACTCCATCATAAGGGTACGTTGTTGCGGCCCCAACCCTACCTCGAAAAGTGCAAATATTGATCAGCACCATTAATTCTATTGTTTTCTTTTATGACCTATATTTATTGGCTTATAGTTTGTAAGGGGGAAAAAAACCCTGCCTGTGTGTTATCGCAGGGTTTTCCCACACACTTAAAATCCACTTCTCATTTTTTTTATGTGTTTTCATATCATGTGAAATAGAAAAAAGCCCTAAACCTCAAAGGTCTCCTCCTCCAGTCTGCTTCTTTCTAAACAGAGGAATATAAAAATAAATAAAGCTTTTATTAGCTTCAATTGCTAATGAAAAATGTTAAAATGACCCATAAATCATGATTATATTCAAGCATTTAGTGTGCAGGATAAATCAGCCTGGTAATAAATGCCTGCATGGCAAAACAAACATTTATAATTGTTCCCACTGTTTTGTTTAACCAACTCTGGGGACAATTAATTTTTAAAGGGTTTCTTTAGAGCTATTGGAGTCCAGTAAGGGGGGGAAAACTTTCAAGGCACAGATTTAAAAAAAAAAAAAAAAAAAAAAAAAAAAAAGTATTAAAACTGATGCATCAGAAGTTGGAATATTAGGAAAATTTGTAGTTTAAGTTGAGATAACCACGAGGCTGTCCTCATCGCATTATTAGAGTTAACTTCTCTTCTAGACTCTGGTTTCCTGGGAGTGACCAGTACTCTTCATCACAAGTAAAGTGGTTTTTATGTGTAAAAATCAGTACTGCCCCTTTAAATGTCTGTTTTTTTGCTTTTTTTTTTTTTTGGATTACTGTGGTATCATCCCATCAAGGAGATGAATCTGATTATGCCCTCCGCCATCCAATCCACTGAAACAATTACAGAAGTTATCTCACTAGCTAAAATGCAAACCAGGCCAACTCATTAGCCTGCTATCTGCAGATATTCTTTATATCTGTGGCTTTAATGTTAGCCAGCTACACTTCATCATTATCAGCCTTGTGTTAGCTAGCCTAGCCACTCCATCATTTCACTATTGTCTAGTGTTAGCTAGCCTAGCCACTCCATCACTGTGATGGATGATTCACGGCAGTGCCTTGCTTTTGTCTTTGTGTCTGCAACTTGTGATAAAGAAGATGGCACTCTGAATGGGCGTGTGTGGTAGGGCTTTCTATTGTCGGTGAATCTTTACCCCGCCCCCGGAGGGGAGAACGGGGGAACGGGGGAACGGGAGATTGTTTTTGGTATGTTTGTCTGTTTGTTAAACCTATTACAGCAAAGCTACCCATCCAAATTCATACCAAATTTGAGCAAAAGATGGCCAGTGACCCCTAGATCACCTGATTAAATTTGATTGACCTGATTAATGTGTTGCCAACGCCACTTGTTTCTGTTGATGTTGGTCACATTCTGTAAAACATTAAAGGATTAGCGGGGGCAGTTATATATTAATTATAAGGTCAGTGAGAGCTGCCATAAAAATCTACCCACTGATGTGTCATCATTTTGAGTGTGTGTACAGGAGAGGCAAGGCAATAACAATTTGACTTTCTGTAAATTAAAATCAATGAATGTCTATCCCACAATATTGTTTTGTATTTGATTAATTTTGTTCCAGTTCTGTACTCAGATGCCTCTCTGCCTGCACTTGTTTTCTTGGGCTTTTATACATCTTAAAAATTGCATCTATTATAAATAAGTAATGTGTATCTCCTACTGAGCATGTGTTTTTGCTATGATATGTGCATTCCATCTATCCAATTGTCTCTAAGCTATTAGCGCTGTGCCTCGAAGGTTATATATTAAACATAACATAAGCAGCGATTTGTGCGCTCGATCTTTCCAGCTGTTTCTAAGTTGTGTCTTCTGATTCTCTTCCATGCAGCAGCAGCTCCAGGCTCACCAGCTGTCTCAGCTTCAGGGCCTGGCCCTGCCCATGACCCCCCTACCGCTGGGTCTGAGCCAGCCAACCCTCCCCACCGTCACCACCTCCTCTGGTCTCTTCTCCCTCTCTTCCCTGTTGGCCTCCCAAGCCCAGCTGGCCAAGGAGGAGAAAGCATCACGGGATGGAGTCGACAGCCACCGCGAGGAGGATGGAGACAAGTCTGATTAGATGGTGTCCCCATTCAGCTCTGTTTTTATCCGGAGACCTGAATCCCACTTGGCCTACAGCCTTTTCCCCTGGTCTCCCTCTCTTTGAACCTGCCTAACATGGGCTTCAATTTCATCTCTTCAGACCCCTACCCAATCCCATTGTTGGGACATCTTTGGCACATTCTCTCTTGGTATTCACTATACTTGGGTTGTTTCTATATCTGCTCTTCATTTTTTTACCATGAGACTGTCTCTCTGTTATGGATCTTGTATCTTCTCTTCAAACGCCCTCTTTTATTTTTTTTATTTTTTGCATGTGATTAAGCCACATTTTTCCTTCTTTTTTTTCAGGACTACTTTCTATTTCTGTTTCTTCCTGCCTTCCTCTTGCTTTTTCTCTCACTTTTGATTCCTGTTCAGCTTCTGTTTTTTTTTTTTCTCCATGCCTCTCTCTCTTCCTCCCTGTCTTCCTCCCACCTCTTGCCTCTGTTCTTTGTAAGTCCTTGTTAGACAGGACTGATCCATCAGACTGAATGCACTGTTCTGTAGGTGTTAAAACAGGCAAACTGTTAAACACAGGGATTCGCTGGCAAGCTGTAAAACTTGCCAGACACAACACAGGATTCCTAAAAACTTCATTTTCCTAACATAAAGGTCTCTCAGAGATCAGCAGTGTTGATATTTCATGGTATTTCATCTTGCATGTTTTCATTTTAAGCGAAAAGTGGGCTGTGAGTTTAAATGCTGGATTGATAAAAGATCAGAGAAATGTTTAAATAACCCTCATGCCCTGGCTAAAGACAGAAGCATACCTAAAGCTATACTCACTTTCTAACCAAAAACCTCTGCCTTTAGAAGAGGATCATCGTTATGAGAAGACATATCCAGTCGACAAATTTGAGATTTTGTGAGTAATCCTAATTTTATATAAAGTAAAAGCACGTTCTTAGATCAGACTTAAACCTGAGAGTCGCCAGATTAGATAACAGACCCTCCTCTGTAAGTAATCCCCCTGACGTTTGATCCTTGCCTGACCCTGTGAGGTACGTTGGATAAATCCACCCGGCACCTTAACTGAAAGGCATTATTAAATGGAGCTGAGGTAACACAACATGCAACAAAGAGAAGTAATGCCGCTTCACTTCTGCGCCCGCCCACCATCGTTTTCATCTTTAATGTGCACTAATATCTGAGCAGACACCGAGGGGAGAAAGAGTGCATGTTGTGTGTTTGACAGCAGAGGGCAGCGTGTGTCTTTGAAGAATCCTCCTTGCTTGGTTCAGGCGTGTGCAAAACAAGGACAAGACAATGACAGAGTGCAGAGTGTGTCACAAAGGGAATGGCTTATTTATCCAGCCTGAGTGTACAAACTTAACACACAGACACTAGACTGGTGGCATTAATTACTGCAGTCGCTGCAGTGATCCAGTTCTCGAGAAGTGGTCTGCTTTAGTTTATTTTGCTCTCTAAATGGAACAGCTCCATCCTAGCATGAAACAAAAGCACGGCCTCTGTAAATTCACTTTTAAATATGCTACACTATGATTCACTGCACATAAAGATCTTTCACATATCAGATTAATCCTGCATTATACAGTTGATTTAACGCCTACACGGGGCACTGAGTATGATTGAATATAGTTATATTACTGTAATTCACACAGATGAAGCACAAGTGGATTCCACAGCTGCTACTATGAATAGAAGAAAAAAAACCCAAACAAACAAAAATGCCCCTTTCAAACAGAAATGGTCCTGTATAGTCTCACAGTTGTTGTCAGATCAGACCTCTAGTCTGCTAGAAGCTGGTTGAAACTATACCAGTCAGCCACAGCATGCATCATCTCATTGCAATTCAAAATTCAGCTGGGAAACCTTCTGGTTTGGCATTCCTTTAGATGTTATTAAAAGCAGCACCAGCAGTCCCCGACTACACCCCTGCCACACTGCGCAAACTGCCCGGGAACGGCTTAGAGAACACGACAAAGGATCTACAACCACCGTCCCGGTGCCAGACACCAAAGGATAATTCCCAGAGGTCTTGTTTCCATGCACTGACCAGTCAGAGCTATTTTTTAAGGTGCAAGACAACCTACTCAGTATCAGGCAGATGGCTTTAAAGTTGTGATTCAGCAGGTTTAGCAAGGTTTAGGTTTAGTTTCAGAAAGGCTAGTCAGAGTAAGTTCAGTCAACGCTGTGTGTCGTGTCCCCCCCCCCCCCAACGTTAAGCGCGTAAGTAGAGAAAGAAAGCATCAGTGGAGCTCTGATACCAGGATTCAACCTTGGCAGTGAGTAAATAAAGAGTAGTACGTTGGGGAATTGCATTTTAAGGATTAAAATGTGGAAGCAGGCAGCATTTAGCTTGGACCATACATAATAATAGACAGAATAAAGGTTTGATATAGAATACGTTATTTATTTTTTTTATACCATCAAAGTCTATAAGCCACTGTGAAGGAATCCAAAACCGATCCGGTTAGGATGAGCTAGGAAGTGATCGGGTCCAAATTGAATCAGAGTTCAAGTTAACTCTTTTTCTGGAACAGAAAACCCAGAGTTTCCCTCATCTCTGGTCATCAAACTCAGAATTAGCGGAGCGTAAACGAGTAAATAAATAACTACACCCAACAAATGTTAGGGAAGCTTGTTTATGTTTCATGTGTTTAAACTTCCAACATTTCAATATATGGGCCAATAAAATTGAGCGTTTTTCTTTCAAATTGCCACACATTATCTGTGTTGCTCTAAAAAAAAATCCTATATCAGTTGAGCTCTATTAAACAGTGCCTTTTGCACTGCATACAGTACCTTACTATGATTTAAAATAACAACAAATAATAATGAATCTGTAGCTTTTTGATAAGCTCTTCTGTTTATTTTTCAAAGCAGCATGGCAAAAACTCATTTTCTTAGTAAACAGATGAATCTGATTGCTTTTAGCTGCATTTCAAAATCCTATGTTGCATTTAATTGATTAAAAAAAAAAAAAAAAAGCATAGTGATAGTCAATACGGTCCAAATTCTCAGTTTCATAGAGTAGTCTGTGAAGTCGTATAAAGCCGTTTTAATAATAGCTTCTACGGTATTTGTTGTTTGGTGGTTTTCACATTGGGCATTTTGACACGTCACAGTAGTGCAAGGTGTAAATAGTAAACTGAATGACTTCCATTGAGCTGCCGCCATGTCCCAGTACTGTTCATGCTGTCATACTGTCATTGTTTAGTGGTACATTTCAATTGAACAGAGCTGTAATTTACGTCAGTAACACGCGTATTCTTCCAGTTATTACAAGTCAAAATCTCTGCTGTGAAAAGGCTCAATACAGCTGATGGATAGTGGAAGCAGTCCAAACCAGATGCTGTGGCCACTGCGTAATGTGCGCAGTTGAAATGGGAACGAGCCCCATCTTTACATCCTGTTTTTATGTCACCAGAAAATCCAAAATATGATTGAGCATCACTTTCTTCATCATAATAGGTTTGAATTTGTTTGCTTTTTGGGTGTATTGGAGCTTTTTCCTCACTGTCCTGAGGTCTCATCAGGCAACACAAGTGAAATCTGTGTGTGCGTTACGGACAAAATTTCTGCTTTCTAAAAGATTACACGCAATTTAAGAAGTACCACGTATACCTTGAAAGCGTCGAACCACACTTACATGCACGTACACCTGTGTTGACCTCCTGTCTTTTTCATCACTGAATGGCTTCACTCAGTGTAGCTGTTTCAGTCTTAAAAACAACAACAACAAAAAAATGCTCCTTTCATTTGGGGAAAAAAATAAACTCAGAAAGGCCTCCGGCTTGATGATAAAGCACATTTCATTGCAGAAGTAACCTTCAGAGAGATCCACGTGCAAGTTTGATGTCCAACAGTGAAAATACATGTGAGGGACATTCAGAATAAAACCCTCTGTGTTCTAAAAGTTCAGATGATAAACTGTTGATGGCATTGGCTGAAGGACTCTTTCAATGATCCCCATTGTTGTGTATGTATGTGAATACATAAAACAAGGTGTATAAACAGTTGTACAGATCTAGTAGTCGATGCTAAACGAGATGAAATGCGTTGCTGTTCTTACAACTAAAGCTAACACGCTACCTTGCTTGTGAATTAAGCTCGCGGCACGTCGTCCTCCCATCTAGCTACACACTGTATGTATCTAGTTACATACATACTGTACTTGTTGTAGTGAAATGCAGAGCGTGTAGACAAAGCAGAACACACACACACATCAATGCATGTCTGCGGGGGAACTGAGATTGATTTCTTTCTAGTGGAGACTTTTTTTTTTTTTTTTTTTTAAAGAATGTTTGATCCAAACTTTCTGTGATCGATGCACTTGTTCCTTTTCTCCCCCTTTTCTTCGTTTCTAAATATTAATCGATATGAGCTAGAGGGAGATTTGCAAGGCTGGTGTTTTAGACATACAAATGAAATTCTATGTATTTGTTGAAGTAGTTGGAGGTGCTTGCCTCTGTATACAGTTATACATAGAAAGCTTTATGTGTATATGGCTGCATCTTCTCTTGTCTGTCCTGGATGATTCTTGTGCTATTGTGTTACAAAACTGATGTGACACCGCGGGGGGGGGGGACTGCAGTATGTTGACCTTTTTACCCTTTGATCCCTTTCCTTTTCTCAGACCCCCCACCCTTCCTCCCATTCCCCTGACTCCCGTGCCACCTACCCACCTCTTTGCCCTCATAGCGTGAAGCATTGTAAGCGTTTTGAGCTTTGTAAAGGTCTTTTTTTAAATACTTATTTTGTGTATAATGTAAAACCTAAAAGTGTGTACTTTGGCAAAAAAAAAAAAAAAAATGTTTTGTGTCTGAAATCATAGCTTCATTTAAACAAAAAAGAAACTATAAAAAAAAAAGTACAGCAAACATTTACTATAAATAATATGAAATGTTCTGCAGTAAGGAAGGACTTCTGGTGCCTTACAAATAAAGTCAATCAAATCATGAAAAAGTTTTCCGCTCGTCTTTGACTTGATGCGCACTGTCTCCTGATTGGGATGAGTGGCTTTCAGGGCCTTTGCTATGACTCACATTGGACTCCACTAGCACTTTATTGTCATTTTGAATTAAGAGACGCTCTTGTTTTACTCTGGTTACTGCTGGCAGGATGGGAAAACTCAGCGCCCGTGTCGATTTTATTCTTTGCTTCATGGTTGTCTCGGGGTATGAACATGAACTTGCAGACTGAAAACTTGGCTCAGGCAGGTGATCTGTCACAATCAACATTTCTCAGCCTTAGGTTAAGAATGCATTTGGAACCATTTTATTTTTACTTACGATAACCGATCCCTAGCTTGGCTGCCTGCTGCACCACTGTCATGCCCTGAAAGTGATAAAAGAAATGTTCTGAGTGCTTTTTTTTTTTTTTTGAAAGTTATTGCAGGGCAAAAGTTGAAGCAGGGAAACATATCACCCTTTATATAATTAAAAATAAATTAATCAGGTTAAAAAGCATGAAGATGGCTCCAAAAATAAACATGGAAGCTTAAAAGAAGTGTAAAAGCTTGTGTACTCTGTAGGATTTAGTGGCATTTATTGGTATAGGATGCCTCTTAAATGAGGTGTTTCAGGTATGTTCTACTGGGATGAGATCCTAGGGCGGACCCATGACTCATTGGAGAGATCACGTCTTTTGACTGGCCTGGGAATACCTTAGTATCCCCCCAAAAGAGCTGGAAGTGGTGGCCTGGGACAGGAAGTTTTGGGCATCTCTACTCAGGGTGAAGCGACCCAGATAAGCATAAATAAATAAATGAATGGCTGGATGATTTGATTATTGGCAAAAATGCACATTGTAATCAGCTGAATACCCTTCTCTTCACCCTTGCTTTCCAAGTGCAGGAGTTCCAAGTTAGTGTGCCTACTCCCCCCCCCCCCCCCCCCCCCCCGTCTAGATTGACCGTTTGGTTTAGTGTCGTTTCCGTTTTGTGCCTTTATGACGGTGCAACACGACTGACTCATTTATTGTGAGGTAACAGAAACCCAATAATTTTTAATTTCAGCTGGGTATAGACTAATAAGATTTTGATTATGAACCCTATATCCCAGCTCTGCCAATAGATCCCACTCGATCCTACACACCAGAGCTTTAAAGTGATTTAAAACTTTAATTTCAGCTTATGTCTGTGAAGCATACTTCATAAAGTAACATATTATTTGGAAAGGGGGCAATTTTTTTTTAAATTGATGGGATGAAAGATGCGGAGCCAGTGACATATTTCAAAATCAATTTCGCTTCATGATACTGAAGTGCTCTTTTGCCACCATTCAGAGAGGCCAAATTAAAAACCCAGATTCACAGAGAAACACTGGCAAGGCTGATTAATGTGCGGATTAATCAAATCTCTCTCGAGTGTTTTAGCTTAAACTTGAGCTCGTGTGTCTTTGGGGGAAGCTGTTATTCATCACGCCAGCGCAGATGTTCTTTATAGTTGCAGTAAAAACTCAACATATGAATCACCCATCTTTTAAATTTTTAGGGTCCAACGCCAAAGTCTAGATAATGGAGCACTCAGTGTTTTAAGATCAGTGATGTTTGAGATTTTTTCCAGGCACAGAGTGATTCATTTAAACATGTCCTGATGTCTTCTGACCGCCGGAGGGTGCGTGTAGTTCACACCAGATCCACCAGGAGGAAGTGTTGATTTACGTTTACCAGCCCTTTTCCCGCTGAGGTGAACCCAGCAGGTAATTGCTCTGAGGTATTCTCACATGTGCTCCCAGTGTTTGCGTGTCACATTTGAGGGGACGCTTCCTGTTCTCAAGGCTGCGTTGATGAGATTTTATCTATTCTGCACTGCGTGTGTCCAGAATTGATGTTACATTTCAGAGGCAGTGGATCACGACCCGCTTGGCACCTGTACAATATCCCCATTTGATGCTCTGTTTATCAGTTTTGAGCCATAACTTGGTTTACTGCATTCACCACTCCTCCTTGTTCATTCAGGTGGATGCACATCCAGTGGATATATTTTTTTTCTCTGTGCAAAATTACATTGGCTTCCTTCTCATTTCCTCCTCTGTCTGTTTTCTCTTTTTCTTCCCTGTCACTGTCTCCCTCTGGTTGCCTTCCTCTGTGTGTCCATGCAGCCAGATGTGTGTGTGTGCCTGCATTTGTGTGTGTGTTCAGAGATGAGGGGAGAGGAAGGCTCGTGAGCCCTCTGAGTTCCTGTGGTTGCAGCCCTTCCTCCTCTCTTCCTCCCTTCCTCTCTTATTCTGTATCCCTGCAGACGGCTCTGGATCTGACACTTAAATAAATATGAAAGTGCCCTATTTTTTCCTCTTTCTGTCTGAGGATTCACACATTCCTCACAAGAAGCTACACAGGCAACAGAGGAGGCACGCATCTCTCTCATCCAGTGTTTTTCTTTTCTCTTTTCTATAAACCCCAGTGGGAAAAAAAGTGCCACATTCACACTTAGGTTGTTTAATTAGTGGCACCTTAAAGGATATAGCTGGTGTCAGATTATATGAACAAATCCCATGAAAAGATCCCTATTGTAGCATATTCCTCAGTGCCATTTCAGGCCAATAATAAAAAAAAACAAAAAAACTTTCAGATAATGCAATCCATTCAGTCTTCGGTTCCCTATAGCTCCTCTCCTCACTAACACACATAAAGGAGTCAGAGCTCGGACAGCAATATGCTGCTATTTGTTGTTAATGGTGCTTGGCGATGCAAGCCAGTGCCGACCGCTGAGCTACAGTTATTTAAAGGTGCCCAGCAATGCATCGAGGGAGAAGTTGTGAAAGATTACACTTGGAGCAAATGACACAGCATAAACAGCAAACCAGACAAGAGCCAATCACAATTGTTGTGATGCAGACATAAAAGGAAATGCAGTTGTTTATTACTCTGCTGGGATTGTTTCCAGGTGTCCTTTTTTTTAAAGTTTTATTTTATTAAAGGCAGACCTATCATACTTGACCTTAATTTCTGTCATATATACACTGTTACAGTGTTGGATGGTCATTTTAAACATGGCCAAAATTTCAAATCTTGAAGTCAGGCTCTGTGTAAATCATCCTAAAAGCGCAGACTGCTCTAAACACAGCTCTATATAATGTTAATAAGAGCACATGTACTTAATATACACTGCTCAAAAAAAATAAAGGGAACACTCAAATAACACATCCTAGATCTGAATGAATGAAATATTCTCATTG
>JAVDPK010000883.1:202678-216913 GCA_034780415.1 Cichlasoma orientale | reverse complement strand
TGCTAATTGCCAATAATTTCCACCTGTTGTCTATTCCATTTGCACAACAGCATGTGAAACTGATTGTCAATCAGTGTCGCTTCCTAAGTGGACAGTTTGATTTCACAGAAGTTTGATTTACTTGGAGTTATATTGTGTTGTTTAAGTGTTTCCTTTTTTTGTTTTTGAGCAGTGTAGTTTTCTCAGGCACACAGCTCCACCCACTTCCTGTTCATACCTTTTGCCTGCAAGGGGAAGCCAATCAGAAGGAAGTTGACTTGATCATATAACAAAGTTCTGCACTTAGGCACAGTAAAAGACAAATAACTACAGTAGAGTCCAGCAATAAAAATATGGAGCTGGAAATGACCTAACAGGCTCTCATTTTTTTTTTCAAAAAAATGCCTTTTAAAAACTGTTAAAGCCTGACACAATGTTCTTATTGCTGCATAAACAAATGCACCGCTTTTATTATTGCGGCGTGCTCAGAGCCCTCAGTGCTCTGCTTGCTCTTTTCCCATCGTGCGCTTCTCACCATTCAGCTGAGAGCTGTGTTTCTATCTACGGTACCAGTCAAAAGTTTGGACACACCTTCTCATTCAAGGGCAAGAAATTCAAGAAATTAACTTTTGACGAGGCACAGCTGTTAACTGAAAGCCATTCCGGATGACTACCTCATAAAGCTGACTGAGAAAATGCCAAGATGTGCAAAGCTGTCCTCTAAGCAAGAGGTGCCTACTTCGAAGAATCTAAAATCTAAAACATTTGACAGGTGCTGTATGTAGCTGCTGCTCTTCATATAGCATAAGTTAGTTTTGTCACTGCCCACTTGCTGCTGTGCTCAGCTCGACGCTGACACAGCCAGAGAGGGAAAGCTCAAATCTGCCGCATTAATATTTGAATCCATTCCGTGTGAGTGACGTAAGTTGAGTTTTGATTTATGGCTTCACAGGCCAACAAGTTTGGGATGGGCACGTTTGAAGACGCTGGTTGTGGGCCTGCAGACTGAACGAATGCACCAACTCTGTGTATGTGTACGCAGTCCTGATGGGAATGCGCAGGGCCTGCACTGGAAAACAAGCATCTCTGTGTGTGTGTGTGTGTGTGTGTGTGTGTGTGACTGTGTATGATGATGATGAGTGCGAGCAAAAAAAAAAAAAAAAAAAGAGGGAGAGAGTGGAGGAGAGCAAGAAGCGTCTTGATTAATCATGATTGACTCATTCAGAGCCCACTCGTCTTTTTCCCCTCGCTCCCTCGCTCCAGCTCTCCTTTATGGCTTGATTACGGAGACGTACTCTATCTCTCATTACCTCCCCTCCTCCGTCTCTCACTCCTTTTCTTCATCTTTCTTTTCTCTCACGCCCTCCCTCCCTGCCCGCCACCACCAACGCCTACCCCACTGCGCCACTTTATTCATCCCTCCCCGGGAAAGGAGGCTGTCAATCTCCACGTCTGCCGTGTCTCCATCCTCTAACCCGCCGCCGCACTATCCCTCCATCCATTCATCTTTCGCCCATCCATCACAGTCATTTCCACTCTCCTTCCTTTCTTTCTCCCTGCCTCACTCATTCCTGCCACTTTGTGACTCTTTTATATATAAAAATTCCTCTTTCTCTGTTCAAAGCCTTCCTCTATTTATCTTCACCCCCCAACTGCATTCAGTCGTTCCCTGTGTGTCTGTCAGGCATACTCCAAAATGGAAAGACGCAAACACACAAAGCAAAAACACAACTCTTACTGTCTCTCTCTCTCTCTCTCTCACTCTTTCTCCCCGTCTCTTCCTTTCTCTCGGAAGCCTCAGCTGGAGCTGTGAGTGTTGACACAGCCTGGTCTAATACAGATGCTTCCAGAGATGCACCCTGGGAAAGCGTCTCTTGGCCTGCTTTTCTAATCTTGTCTTCTCTCTATACAGTTCCCGATTGCGCGCGCGCACACACACACACACACACTCACACACACTCACTCACTCTGTTTATGCATGTTTGCATGTGTGTGCCGCATCTGATCTTTTGTGTATCGGTGTGTATGTGTGTGTGTGCAGCTGGTTTTCTAATGCAGAAAGAGAGATGAGAGACTATTCAAACTTTAATGGACTCGTATGAGATACAAACGACCTTTCTCTTACTTATTCACACTCTGCCCTCTCCTTTACTGACCTTCCTCGTCTCTTCTTTCTTTTTCTCTCTTTCTTCTCTTTGATATTTTCATCTTTTAAAGAAAAGAATCACTCTAACCTTTTGTTTCTCCTCTCTGTTCTCTTCTCTCTTTGCTCGTCTCCTCTTTCCTCCTTGCTCATTCTCCATTCTCTTCATCATCTCACCCCATCTCATTCACTTCTCTTTTTTTAGTTTTGTCTTTCATCTTCCACCCCGTCTTCTTGTTTGACTCATAACCGCTCTCGTCTTATCTCTATTACTCAGCATCTATCTCTGTTGCTTTTTTATGTCTGAGTCTCTCTTGTTCTGCTGCCTAACGGCTGCTGTCTTCAACCAAGGCCTTACTTTTTCTTTTTTTCTTTTTTTTTTTTATCCCTTGGACATTTTTCAAATCTTTGTTGATAAAATTCTCAACACTGTCTCCTTTCTTAACAATTGTTGAACTGCTGAGAAAGGAACCTGAGAAATATAATTTTTTGATCTCTTTATGATATGATTGCAAGTTTTATATCACTCTATAACTGTGCTTTAGGTTTGCAGCAGGGGGTCAGGAACCGTTCAGCCTTCAGTAACTGGAGTTTTACATAAAGGGGGGAGAAACGGCGGGCCTGGCTCTGCGCATTTGACGAACTACTGTTTATCCATTTGAGCAACACTTCTGTGCACTGTACCTGATTTAAGAGCTGTTGTGTTTCTGTACAGACAGGGCGTTTCCAGAAAAATGTCAGGATTAGTCACTGCACGCACATGTTGCTCACCAGTGTTGGGTCTAGGATGTAACTTGCCTCAATTGACTTTTTATCATGTTTACACTGGACTGCATTTCTGTCATGCTTATTTACTAATCAAAGTGCTTTGCACCCCAAGCCGCATTTGCAGATTGACACATTTTATACATGCAGCATTATTGGTGGCTCATTATCTTGCCCGAGGACATATGAAAAATATTACTGCACTTAAATGAGTAATTTGGAGTGCAAACTGGTAATAAGAACTTCAGCATTCACAATTATGTACATAATGTATGCCTGTGGCTTTCCTCGGCGTGCCTGATACACATGTAACACTCGGTAAAGCCCCACCTGGGCCTAATTCTTGATGGATGCAGACAGCAACAATCACCAATCCTTAATCATTTATTAATAAATCAAGTATTTGCATACAAACATAATATCATATAAATAGCTGTATATAAAGCCAAATGTGACACAAAAAAATCTTGGTCTTATCTTGGTCATCTTAGTTTATGGACAAAACATCATCATTGACGCATTATTAATTTTGTTAACGCAGATGTATTAAATTCTTTTTAGTCTAATATAGTTTGGGATAGATTTAGGTCCACAAGTATTTGGGCAGTGGTGCAGTTTTCTAACTCTGCCTCTGTACACTATCACATTGGCTCTTAAATCAAACAATTGGATTGAAGTGCAGTCTTTCAGCTCTAATTCAAGGGTCCTAATTAATTGCATTAACTGCTTCTCAGGGCAAAAAAAAAAAAAAAGAAAGGGGAAAAAAAAGGGATATTCTTCAATGGCCAACTCAGTCACCAGATCTCAAGCCAACAGAGCGTGCTTTTCAGTCACTGAAGACAAAACTGAAGGCAGAGAGACCCACAAACGAGCAGCAACTGAAGGTGGCTGCAGTAGAGGCCTGGCAGAGCATCTCAAGGGAGGAAATGCAGCATTTGTTGATGCCCACGGGTTCAGACTTCAGGCAGTCATTGACTGACTGGTATGCCTGGTTATGTCCAATGTTGGAAACCTTGCACCCCGCTGTGTTAGGCTCCATCTGCCGCTTCTTCATCCATTTACTCTGCTGTGCGTTCCTTCTATCCCTCCATCCCTCCATCCATCTCCCACCCATCCCCATCACTCTTTTTCCTCTTTCTTTCTTCTCTCTGTTTCACTCATTCCTGAGGTTTCTTCTCTCCTGCCTGTACGTGGTCATTTCCGTGTTTGTTTTTTCATTCTTTGCTACGCATTGACAATCACTGAAACAACCTCAAGCCATTAGAGAGAAGGAAAATCCCACCATCACTCATCAAAACATTGATCTACAGAGCTGCTGGGGGGGGGGTCAAAGACTCCACATGGTATCTTTAACAGACACGTGCCACTGATGTCTATCTTTCCATCTAATTCTTGGAAATAAAGCAAATAGGCTCCTGAAACAGCTGTTCCATATAAAGAAGAGAAATAAATAAAACAAAAACACTTTTTTTTTTACTCCTCTGTCCTCTTTCCATTTGATTTTCTTCTCTGCCCCCCAAAACCTCCCCACATCTCCCTCTGTAGTCTCCACTGGTTATGTTGTTCAGTGTGGAGCCCTCCCCTGTGTGGTTAGTGGGCTGTTACCCAGCTGCCTCTGATACTTCCTGCCTGTCACTTCCAATCCTAGTGACAGTGTGCCTAAAACGCGCGCGCGCACACACACACACACAAACGCTCGCACACGCTCCTCGGCTTTTTCTGACACACCATAGTTTAGGAACATTATTTAGCTGCCTGTCCAAAAGATATGCATAAACACGCACGCTAATGTTTTTCGCACACAAATCTGCAGAACAATTTGTGCATTAAGATGCACAGAGACGGCCATGCAGAGACACACACACACACAGAAACCGTTGCTGGCAGTCATACGTGTGTTTATATGAGGATATGAACATACAAGCACATGTGCCTACACACACACACACACACACACACACACACACACATTACTGGCGCAGCAGTGGAGTAGACTCCCCATCGCTGAAAGCCAAATTCATTTAGCAAGTGCCCTCTCTCTCTCCTCTCCCTCTCTCCAGCTCTATTTGCAGCCTGCCACGCTGCTCCTCCTCCTCCTCCTCTTTGTCTCCTGGCTGCCAGAGGAGAAACCAGGTCTTCTTTTTCTCTTCCTCTACCTTCTGTCTTCCCATCTTTTTTTCTGCTTTCCACATTTGTCAGCGGCTCCCTCTCCTTCTGTTTTTATATTTGCTTCGAGCCTTTGTCTGTCTGTATTTCTCACAGTTTTAACAGAACAACACTTACTTTACACACAGACTGCGTTCACAAACTCTGCATGTAAATAGATGCATACATTTACGTAGTTTACATAAGGCTCGTAAGTAGCTGGAGAAAAAGGAAGCCGGTTAGGGATGCCGTGCAGGCACTGTGAAGCGTTTCAAACACTTTTAACATCGTGAGCCCGTTGAGGACGTCACAGTTCTAACGTCAGGTTCTGGTGCCAGTTTTCCACCTGTGAGCGCGGCGTTTACATTTTGGTGGAAATGCTCAGAATGGTTTAGGAATCAGGTTCAGTAAAGTGAACTGGACAGTTTCTGTGTATCATGGAGATGCATGCATGCAGGTTACCTGTGACGTTTAAGTAAACTCAAGGGTCATTCTGTCAAACCTGTCAAAAAACCTCTGGGGTGTCCCCATCACTCACAAGTTGTCCGCTTGTGCACCGGCCGCGGCAGTGTGGTATTGAACCATATTAGCAGGTTGGACCGCCTGTGGTTTGCATCCCATTTGGACCTTCGTGTTTACGCTCACTCTTTACATGTCTTTTTGGTTTTAATATGCTTCTTCCCAGCAGTAACTCTACATATTGAATGATACTACTCCATGCATTTATTTGAACTTCAATGCCAGTGCACTCTATAAAACCATTGGGTCACACAAGCACACAAAAGGACAGGTTAAGTGCATGAATGTGACACGTTCAGTGAGTTTGATAAAACGGTATTAAAACATCAACAGGCTGGATGAGCTGTACACTCCCTGATTATAATCAATGATGAGTTTCCTTATACACTATATTGCCAAAAGTATTCGCTTGTCTGCCTTCACACGCAGATGAACTTGAGTGACACCCCATTCTTAATCCATAGGTGTTAATATGTCGGCCCACCCTTTGCAGCTATAACAGCTTCAGCTCTTCTGGGAAGGCTTTCCACAAGGTTTAGGAGTGTTTATGGGGAATTTTTGACTGTTCTTCCAGAAGTGCATTTGTGAGGTCAGACACCGATGAGAAGCCCTCCGCTCTGATTCATCCCAAAGGTGTTCTAAAGAGTTGAGGTCAGGACTTTGGGGAAGGGGCCATCCTCAAACTGTTCCCACAAAGTTGGGGGCATGAAATTGTCCAAAATGTCTTGGCATGCTGAAGCATTAAGAGTTCCTTTCACTGGAACGAGGGGCCGAGCCCAACTCCTGAAAAGCAACCCCACACCATAATCCCCCCTCCACCAAACTTTACACTTGGCACAATGCGGTCAGACAAGTATAATATGCATCTCTCTCAGTGCTTCCTGTTACCACATATAAGGCAGCATGCATGCCACAGTGCTGGATTCATGTATAGAGCACAAATTATTTGTAATTATTCATTTATTTGTCATTTGAATTCACAGTCTTTTATTCTTTGAAGTAAGCTCCTTGTTCCTGCAATGGCCAAATATAATCACAAATATTTCTGCCTCCCCTTTTTTTTTTTGTGATGTTTGCAGATATTAGGCCAAGTTTAGACAACATAAATTTACATATTTAATGTCTCCAGTGTGCCTTGCCGTGAGATTTGAGAGGACGCTTTGTTTCATTTGTTTTAGATGTAAACCGAAGACATTAAGCTGTTTTAATCATAATGGAGAACAAGGTAAAAGACCGTATTTATCATATGGATACAAATCTAATGCAGCTGAAGGGAATAAACGTGTTTACACAGACGATAGAGTCAACACATTGTGACTCCGAGCGCACACATTTTAATGAAAGACATTAAAAGACAGGATTTTTGACAACTGTTTGCCCGATGTTATTTACTGTAAACCTGAAGTGGTTTTTGGACATATGAGCTCCGTTTAGTCCTTTGGAACAACTTGCTCGAGGACCTTAGTTTGAGTAAATGAAGTCACTCCTGAAACATTGCTTCTATATTCCTCACGCTTCTACCTTTTCTTCTGCATTCAGTGTTGTTGTTTTGTTTTGTTTTATCTTCACAGGAGTGCTGTTAAACTGCAATGCATCTGATTTATCAAAGCCCGGCTGATCTCTCAGCTTGTTTTATTTACTGTTAATTGTTGCAAAATGCCAGATTCGAGCTGTGAACTTTTGGAGGAAAATCTTCGAGCAGATGAGAAAAGAAAAACTATGAAAACCCTGAATGCACTCGAATGAGATAACACTCACACTGACAGGTCCGCAGATTGCACTGAAGCTTTGTTGGCATGTGTGATACGTGTTGACAGTTCATGGGTTCACGGCCAGCCCGTCCCGTCTATCACTCCAGCCTCACACCCTGGGCTCACCTGTCCCGTGTGTCCCGGCTCTGTCTGGTCAGGCCTGTTGTTTCTGGAAAGCACTTTCATCCCGATCCTCATCACTAATTCATCCGCTTACGACCTCCATCCATCAGTGCTAGCTCAAGTATGAAAACACCTCAGGCTAACTCACTACAATAGCGGTCTGGCTTCCTCCTTGCACCGTGAAACCTTCTCTGCTTCTTTTCCTTTTCTATCTGGGAAAAAAAATAAAAATAAATCCGTCTCCCGGTTTGGCTTTTCTTCTTCGATTTCTCTTCTCTGTCTATTTGTAACTGTACAAGTTTTTTGTTTTGTGCCTCTTACAGTCTCTGTTTATTCTATTCTTTTGCCATTTATTTCCCTCCTCTCTCTGTATTTCATTTCTTACTGCATTTATCCCCTAAAAGCAAGCACTGCAGTGAGTGCCACTGACAAGATAATGGCCTTCTTCTAGTTAGTCTTCTCAACACAGTAATGCTAATGTTAGATCCTCTCAGCACCTTTGTGTGCATCACAAATATATTCCCGATACCACACACTTCATCATTCTAATTTAGCCGGTTTTCTATTCTTTTTCTTTTGTTGAATTTTTTTTTTTTTTATTCTGTAAAAATTTATATGCCTCGTCTGCAGCACCCTTGCACGGAGATCAAGGTTGCAGACTTTTTCCACTTCATGAGAATTTTTTATATATATATTTTAAATTGTGTTTCTTTTTTCTCCAGCTCTGGTCTGTGGCAGCCTTTTAGAGTCTTTTGTGTGACTTAAAAAAATGCATGTTTGTCAGGCTGTGAAATGTTAGGTTTGCTCAATTGCTGGAATGTTGATTCGTCAGTGACTGAAGTGTTTCCAGCTGTCATCTATGAGAGGCTACCCAGTGTTAGTTTGCCAGCCAGCTTCCCAGTAGTTAGAAAACCGCTGGAGTCCGTCCACACAAGTTTTTATTCACACCGGTAACAAAAATGTAGCGAGATCGCTGTTCAGCTTTTGGTCATTTAGTCCGACGCTTTGAATTTCTCAGCTCACTAATTCAGTGGATTGGTGTGAATCTTTGTGCAAATATTAATGGTCCTCTGCAAGTACTCCAATCAGACCCAACAATAAAACCACCTGCTGGTCACTCCATGTCAATTCATCAAATGCCTCCCATCTGACCATCACGGCTTTGCCTGAAAAAAAAAAATTCCAGGGGTATTTTTAATTGGAATTATTAAAAAAAGGTGTTGTTCACATCTTTCTCGGATGAGAAGTGAAACGTCTTCAAGAATCTTAACGATTTGATTTCGGTTCTTCCATCCATCCTTTTTTGGGGGGTAAATATCCAGTGTTACAACTCTATGAATGTGAACTCAGGAGTGCAGCTCAAGTTATCACAGAGCAGCAGATGCCAAAAGTCTCCCGACAGCAGATTTTGGAGGTCAATAGAAATCACAATTTTGCAGGTACAGGACTGATATTTTATTTACAGCTTCTCATATAAAAGGCACATAATATTCTGTAAAACTGTCCAAATCAGGTAAATTATTTCACAGATATTAAAGCTCAAATATGGAGGGGGGGGGGGGGCGCAGAGTAATATTCCCTTTATATTATACCATGCACCAAATCCAAATGAAATTATTTAGGAAGAGAAAGCTTATGTTAATATTATATCCAACGTGTTTGACGATGTTCTCTGTGTTTCCCAGAATGATGCCAGAAAAATATCTCAAAACAGCCCTACCTAAGAAATCTAATGACAGTAGGGACCTGAAATTTTGCATAATTCCTGTCAAGAAGTGTATCTTTCCCCTGGAGGTTTTTCAGCAAAATCTGTGAAGGTCAGGTTGGACGTTTTTCAAAATTTTGATGAATTGAGATGGAATAAAGTTGCGTAGGACACTTTTGTTGGTATTTTCAAAGGCGGGCATCCTTGTTGCTGTGCAGGGCTCCCTTTTTTGGGCAGATTTTTAGACAACATATGTCAGCAAAGGAAATATGAGGTAACACCACGAGGGCAGGAAAACCGGAACTGTCTCAAATCTTTAGAGGGTCCATTCATTTGGTAAAATGTGCTCACATATTACACATCAATTATGATTGGTTCTCTAGTTTGCATTTGCAAGTCGGCCACATATTATCATCAAACAAGAAAGCCTTTCAGTGCTGGAAAAGTGTTTTCCTTCTGAAATCAGAAAAGGGCTCTAACAACTGTGCAAAATAATACATGATATCAACTTAAGGAAACATCTGCAGCCTCTAGATATCCCTTCTGCTCTACTGCACACTTTAAAGCATTTGATATAAGAGTAATCAAAAAGAAACCAAATGTATTAAATTAAACGACTTTGACAAATTAATTAAAATAGTTCAATTTCTCATGACAAGCGAAAGATCACTGATTCGATCCCAGGAGGAGGCGCAGATCCCTTTGGAGTTGCATCAGGAAGCGCATCCAGCCTTAAAAAAAATATCTGCCAAATCCAACATGCAGCTACCCACTGAGGCGACCCCTGCCGCTGAAAGTAGCTTGTTCTGGTAAATTTGTCATTACTTTTTTGTTAGACAGTATCTAAGATAACAAATGTATCCAATTACATTCCAAAAGTAATCTTCCCAGTTTGCCTGTAGGTGCCTGCACAGGGGACATCTGGGAGTCTGGCACTGAGTGGGTGATTTACAATGTTACAAATGTCAGTGTGACTTTGATTTATATTTCTCTCTTTTTTTATAGCTGCAGATGCACAGCAGAGAGTGGTGGAAGAAGGCTAATTCCAACCACCCATTCTGTATTTTTCAGCGTCTCTGTCTCTTAAAAACTGTTACCTTCAATGTGAGACTGAATCTGAGAGGGAGCAGAAAGGGAGTATTTGCCAGGTAACATGCCCCCGTAGCTTCCTCTCTCAAGTTACCTGTGCAATATAACGTTAAAGATTGCACGTAGGTGGCTATTGAGGAAAATTGTTTACTCGGTTGTCATGGGAGGCTGTACGCAGACAGGATGAAGACGGAAAATTGCTCAAACTGGCTTCTCGGTCTGTATAAATGTCTCCCTCCTTCTTCTCTGTGTTTCTGCTCTTCTTTCCTCTTTTTTCCCTCCCCTGACAGCCTGTTCCTGCCTTCTTAACAGCACTTCATCCCTCTTGCCAGCTCTCCTTCTGTTGTCCTTCTTCCCTGACTTTTATTCCTGCCCTTCCAACTCCACTTTTATTCCTCCATCCTTTGACACTGCCATCACACCTGTCCTTCCTGCCATCACTTCTGCAGTCTCTTCCTTGGTTTTATATATGACTTTTTTTTTTCCCCCTTTGCTTTTCTGCCTTCCCTCCCTCCTCCTTCCTCTCCCTCCTAGCAGACAGCCATATGCAGCTCTGTAAATGGCAGGATGCTGTGTGGTTGTGATGTGGTCTGGCTGTGGTCTGTTTGCACTGCCACTGTGGTTCATTCTGCTTACCAGCCTGCTGCTTCACCCTGTCTGGACCCGGCCGGCTGCCTGGCTGGCTTGCCGGCCGGATGGTTGACTGACTGCTGCGTAATTGAGGCGGTAGAGCAAATGCATGCGCACACATAGATACTACCACTACCGCAAGCCTGTCACAAACTGTTATAAACTATCCTGTCGCTACCGAGACGCAGGCCTGCCATCAGAGTCACGTTCACTGCTCTGTTTTCGACTTAATGCCCCGTTGTCTAAATTCTCTGACAATACTGCCAAATACCATTTATCATCCAGTAATAACAGCCTGCTGAAAACTGGTCAGTTAACATGATTAACGTGATGACTCATGGTCTGTGTTAGCCCACCTGATGGGAGCTGTGATATATTATGTGGAGCAGAGGATACAGTCTGTATCCGAACGTGGGGGGAAAAGTGTGTACCGTCTGCATATTTTGGCAGGTGGATGCACATACAGTCACATTAAACAGTTACATCCAGGGAGACATAAATTGAAAAGGTGACCGTTTTGGGGGTAAGTGCAGTAATAAGGTAATGTGGTAAAAGGACACTTTCCATATGTGTGTGTTTCACTGTCTGTGAGAGAGAGAAACTGAGTCAGACAGAGAGCAGACAGAGAGGGAGAGAGAGGAAGAGGAAACAGGAGGAGGGTTGCTGCCAGAGGGTGAATGTTGGAACATAGAGCATGCTGTGTTGATTTGATTAAATTCAGTTCTGTTCTATTTGCAGTAGGCCTAGTTATTCAGCTATATTTGTACAGTGCTGTCTGCAGAGTTTTAACAACACTGACACAGATCTGTGTGAGAGCGGGAGGCCTGGGATTAGACTGTAAAATACACTTTTGAAAAGGATATACCAAGTTTTTGGGGGGGATTAGCCCTGTTTGTCATTTGTACGGTTTATTTAAATTGCACACCGCGCGTCCCCTGTTAGGACCCGTGCACAGTGCTAACAGTTTGACAGTTTATTGTAAAACGATGGATAGAGGACTAGCATTATCACAATTTCTTTCTTTCTTTTTTTTAAAGACCTTGAAGCTGTGCTATAAATAAACTCCCAGCAGTGTTGTGTACAGTAGTTCTTTATTTTGAATATCAAAGACTATAATTGCATCTGCATGGCTAAACATCAGCATTCATTCATTCTATTGTCATTTGTTTTGTTTTTTATTGTAGTGGATGTGCGTGACAGCAGATGAGGATACCAACTGACTACGAGTGGTCACAGACCCGTCCCCCATTGGAGCAACCGTTTCAAAGGCAGCAAGATCACAAGTTCATTGCACACGGCCGCAGTAACTTTGGACGTGCCGCGGTCTCCGTCCACGGTTTCCCCTCGTGTGACTGCAGCACTAACCTCTTCAGACTTAGTGTTCTTCTCCGTGCACCTTGGAAGCAGGTGAAGTTGTGTCAGAAAGATAAAATATGTTGCACTTCACCTAAAACCTGAGGTAACTAAAGGTTACAGACAAAGACTTTGTGTGGAGGCTCCCCTGCTCTTGTTTTGCTCTGCTCCAGCACTGCGAGGATCCTGAGGATTTCGATGACTTTTAGAACAGCCGTTCAAATGACAACCTACCCAAAACACTGAGTGATATTTATGATTTTTCCTTTAGTTTAATTAAGATAAATCATCTTGATGAGGGTTTTGGGAGAAAGATTAAACTGTCTACATAAACAGTATTTATATAAGACTGGAAGCCTTTGGCTCCGGCTCCTCCTTTGTATTTTTTTACTGCATGATTATTACTACAGTTATTACTTTTGCTCTCATTGGCTAAGTGGCTGCTAAGTTTGACAGGCTGATATATGATGTGTTATATGGCTGCTCAGTCCAGACTAACCGGAGTTGTTTTGTGCTGATCCTTTATGCAATCTAGTGCCAATAAAACAAATACAAGCAGAAAACTGTGTATCAACACCCAAACAAATCAGGTGTTCAACCTTTTATTTTAGATTATATATGTCTTTGTCTTTTTTTAAACAAATATTAGATCCACCATAAAATGCCACTGGGGGGGGGGGGAAATTACCATGTCTTCCTCTTCCTCCTGCTTTCCCCTCACCCGTTCACTAGCATGTACTGGAAAATCAGAGCACCCCTTCTCAAAAGCATCCTGGGTATGCTGTTAGATCTTCTGACCTCTTTTAAGCCATTAAAGCGTTCTGTTGTCCTAACAGAATATGACGTTCCCTTCACCCGCAACTTTTCTGTCTAACAGTCTCTTGATGTTTCCGAAACTGTCGGCGTTCAATCAGAAAAGCTTTTTTTTTTTTCAAGCAGGCAGTTTAATACAGCCAGAAAGGGGGTCAGGTGCACTTCTTCCTGTTAGACACTGCTGGACAAAATGGTCAAAATTAGGATGTTTCGAGCACTTTAAATCTGGAGACAATCCATGAAGCTTTCTGTATAAAGTCAGAGTTGCTCTTAGATTTGGTGGCCGCATGTAGAAGGGAGAAAAGGGTTGGTAGTACAGTTAGCAGCCAGTTAATATCTCTTCTATCCTGAAAGCATTCAGCAGAGCAGGTGAGAAACAGCAGTGATGCAGTGGTGTGAATGCACAGTGCTGCCAGTGAAATCATTGAAGCCTTAATAGACCCAAATGCATCCTGATGGAGAGTTCAATAAGCAAATATTTCCTGAAAACAAATCCAATTCCAGGTGTAACAAAGAAGAGATTTGAAAAATAACGATTTTCAGTGGGAAGCTGAAAGCAGTTTCATTAGGATCAGCGTGGAATTCGGAGCTTCTCTGACTGCGTTTTTGAATTTGACGGATGGATCGAGTCGATGTGTCGATGGTGAGTGTGTAGCCGCCCGAGTCGATGTCTGGTGACAGCTTGGGAACAGTCAGTCAGCCAGCTCCAGTCCCGGGGGACACTCGGAGTAGGTCGCACACACACACGCGCGCGCACACACACACAAGGCCCAGACCGGGTTGATGCTCACTCAATGTCACTCTGACATTTACTCTCTGAGGGAACGCTGCTGTCACTGAGGACGATGTGTCATGAAATGGAGGCAAATTTTTTTTTTTACAGCCTTACTCTGCAGTATACACGTACAGTAATAATACAGGCTGGGGATTTTTTATCTGAGCATCGATAATGATTGCAAGAGTGATTTTTTTTTTTTGGTTTGTTTGATTTTTTGGAACTGAAACCCTGAGTTTGTGTCTCTTCTGGGATCCATTTTAATGAAATAATTTCCCTTTTTAGAGCTCGATGCTGAACATGTTGCAGCTTTTTGTTGTTTTGTTTTTAGGTGGATGCCTCACTACTGCTGCATGAAACCCATCGGCTTCACACACACATACACACACACACACACACACACACACACACACACACACACACACACACACACACACACACACAC
>JAVDPK010000883.1:180696-196440 GCA_034780415.1 Cichlasoma orientale | reverse complement strand
ACACACACACACACACACACACACACACACACACACACACACACACACACACACACACACACACACACACCCCTCCAAAGTTTTATCAGAATTCATTCAAAACTTTTCAAGCTACTGCAGCATGCAAACGCTACCAGAAACATCAACATCCTCGGCGAAGGCAACACTACAGACGCACTGATGCACTCTGTACACAGAAATGCCATCAGTCTCCCTTCTTTTGAAATGTACAAGTGCGGAATCCCTTCTTCCCATTCTGTCACATGACAGGACACTGATCATCATCATCTGGATATTTGCAGTTCATTAAGGGACACAAGCACTTCTGAGTTACTGAAAAATTAACCGGACAAACTAACAGTAGCAGCGGATCTTGTGTGGAGGAAGTGCATTGTTGCATTGACCTCTGAGGTCTGTTGTGTTTGCTGGATGACCACACCCAGCTTTACAGCTACAGTGGTGATGATCGGCTGCAGCCACCACAAGATTATCTCCTGGGTGCAGCCACGCTTCTTTTTTTTCTTCCTTTTTTAAGTAATCTCGCCACTGTAAGATTTCCTGACCAATTAAGCTTCGTATTACTGGGGAATTATGCCAGTGTTGGAGAACTTTGAACCTCAGAATTCAATACCAGTGTGCAGTGCAGGGTACAGGAAGCGGTGCATCCGGCTTTCCTGCAAGAGACCAAAGTTTGCCTCCCATTACAGATCTGAAAAATGTTTGATGTGAAAATCTGTGAATTGGGGATATTATTAGAGAAAGACACGGCACTCAAGGAATTCTGCAACAGTAAAGATGGCATACAGGCATACATAAGTGACACAGTTCTTTTCCTGCAGCAAGGAGCAGGAAATAAGTTGGATGAAGCTAATTATGGCACAGAGCGTTGCTGCACATATCCCACACAACCAGCCAGGAAGTCACACTGATCTTGCAGAAACATACACAGTCACACCCAAACACGTCAATGCACGCATAAGCACACACACCCACAGCAATGCAAAGACACACACACACACACACACATACACAGATCTTTACGCAGTATAGCCAAATGTTTGCACTACAAGGTCAGGAGATCACATGTGTTTGCAGGCACTCAGGGACCTGTAACACACCACAGGTATATATACATGGCAGATTTATTCGCTGTATGTCTGTGTGTGTATGTGTGTGTTTGTGTGTGGAGGGGTCTGCTGGTAATACATGTGGGTGCATGCTCCGGTTCGTGTGTGCCAGTGTGTGAATAGGCGTCTATTTATCCAGCATCAACCACACCAGAGTTTCTCCAGACTCCCACATCTTAGGGATAGGGTTTCTCCTTGTGCCGTTTCCTATTACTGAATAGATTAGTCAGTGCAGATCTGCAGATCACTTCCCTGACTGACAGCTCTGTGTGTGTGTGTGTGCGTGTGTGTCCACGTGGCTGTGTGTGAAATCCTTTAAATAGAGCAGAAAACATCAGATTTGAATAGAACATTCAGAGAAATGAACTCAAAGTCCACTAGCTAACTTATTCCCAGAGCCTTCAGCTGCACCTCATAGTCTCCATCAGCTGGTAAAGTTCTCTTCCTCCCAATCTTCCTCCGCCATCTCCTTGGCAACAATTGGGTTCAGTCTGCAGCTGAAGACTTCGAGACACGTCTGAAAGCCCCCGGCCTCCTACCCAACAAAACAAAGCAACTGACTTAAGAAATTAGTGAAGATTCACATTCATATGAGCAGAATGAGACAGGAAAAAATGAATTGAATTCAAGAGAATAAACTTTAAATTAAGCTACAGGAAATGTTAAACTTCTGAAATCGCCACAGCAGATCATCTACCTCCATTTCACCCTTTCATAGCCGCATCAAGCCTCCGCATGTCCTCCTTCATTACATCCACAAATCTTCTCTGTGGTCTTCCTCTCTTCCTCTTGCCTGGCAGTTACATATGGAACATCCTTTCTCCAAGATTTGTGAGTCTGGTTAATCAGTGATTCTAGGTGTGGATGTATCTCTGTGTTTGCCTTGTGATGGACTAGCAACCTGTGCATGGTGCACCCCATCTCTGGCCATATGTCAGCACGGCCTCTACCCTAAATTGGTTAATCGGTTTGGAAGACTGATGGATGTTTGTATTAAATGACTCATTTTCAAAGAAAACAACAACAAAAGAACTTTCATCAAAGCTACAAAGGAGTTTGATTTCCATTTCACTTCTAATCATCTGAAACAGCAGTGATAAATGTCATGGTTATGGTGCTTGACCTTTATAAAGAGCAAGTGATTGTTTCCAGACAAACAATCTGGGGATAAACCTACTGCAGAAGAAGCAGAGATGTGACTTTCTCTATTGACGCTCTACAGCCGGCGTGCAGGTGATGCAGCCACACGTGCGCTCCAAGCCGAAAAGGATTTGCATTTAAAGAAAATGCACTGCGGCAATGGAGTGCAGTTCCTCTAAACATCACTGTCTTTGGTGACCTCTCGGTTCTCCAGCATCCGTGTTCCTTTTAATAAGTAGGTACAGTCAGACCCTTTTACTGCATTTCACTGCCACACATTGACAGTATCCTCTGTAGCCTGTCCATAAAGCTTTATGCAGCCTTCCACACACCTAAAGACAAGACAGTGAGTACAATGGCAGTCAGCAGCTTTTTATTTTTACCCTGCAGTGCAGAGTTGTAAAATGTGGTCCGTGAAGGGAGTCATCATGCCGAAGCGTGTTTTGTTGAGACACACCAAATTTGCACAGTATCGCTCTGAGAAGGGAGTGCGTGTGTGTGTGTGTGTGTGTGTGTGCACGCACTGCATACAGAAACATATAGAAAGTACCACCAACAGCAGTGACTAAACACGTGTGTGTTAGTTTATACACTATGTGTGCAACTTGCATCTTTAAAGATATAGATATACACTTACTGTTATACACAAAGCACGATAGAAAGAGCTGGAAAAACACATCAGGCATGAAAGCCAGACGCTGCAGGTTGTTTGTCATATCTGGCTCGTTTTATGTGTGTAGGTTAGGGTTGTTCCACATGAATGTTTACTTATTTTAATTTTTAAGTGTTTGAAGTGGAATAAAGAAAGCTGGCAAAAAAAAAAAAGTCTTTAATTTCGTGCTGGACTTAACTGCATGTGAGGTGTTTACCCACTCTGTGTGTGTGTGTGTGTGTGTGTGTACAGTATCCTGTGTGCGTGTGTGTGCTGTAGAAATAGCGGGATTGAAATTAACGGCAGAATTTACTGAGCATTTATGTAGCGTGACTGACAGCGTGCGTGCGTGCGTGCGTCTGTGTGCGCGCTCAGAATAATTGGAACTTCAATGCCCACAATCCCCACAGACTCGTCGGCACCCCCTCCCCCTCCTTCCCCCACCGCCGCCGCCGCCCACACTCATTCAGCGGCCGAGCTGCACCGCGATTGGCCCGCTGTACTCATGACACCAGGACCCAACGTGGGGTTCCCTGAAGGCGATTGGTTAGAGCAGGGCAACCCTCCCTCCAATCAGAACGCGGAGAGAGCCTTCAGTCAGACCTGAACTTTTAAGGTGGAACCGAAGAGTTGGAGAGGGGGGGAATGTCCTTTCCTAGTGTCTAAATTGAGATGTGTAAGCATGAAACTCGAGTTTCTCTCACCTTTCCGGCTTGTTTTTGAAAGACAAAAAAAGCCACGCGTTACCTAACTAACAGGTGACCTTGTTTGAATGTAAGTTACGGCGTCTTCAACTACTGTACATTTCTGGTTTAAATGGTCGTGTAAAAACGCTGCCTCGTTTGTCGAACCTGTTAATATTTTATCAATTAAGATGAGGTAAGATAAGATAAGATAAGATAAGCCTTTATTTGTTCCACATTGTGGGAAATTTACAGCTGCTTTAGCTGCCATTGCAAAGTTGGATAGATAGATACTTTATTGACCCCACAAGGAAAATTATTGCGTTACAGCAACAAGAAAAAACACAATCTACAGTAACTAAACATCAATGTGAGAGTGCCAACCTATACCTGTAGAAACAAAAATAGATAAAATATAAAAAACGTACGTAAGGAAGAGTTAGACTAAGTTTTGGTAGCTACCTCCATAATGGGCTACTGTGGTGATTCTTAGTGAGACCCATTTTGGGAAATGTAGTTTATATTTCTGTTGAAGGATAATTGTTTAGCCAAATAAGGAGCGGAGGCATTTATATTATTGTATTTGTTTAATTGTCTGGTGAGCGTCTAAGGAAATTTAACCCCAATTGTCTTCAATTGTAACGCTGGTTCTTTTCAATTATTGTCAACCTAAAGAGGGCCATGTTTATCCTATGCGACCCTGCTAGAAATGATGATCACACATATGAACGAAATATATCATCTGGTGCTTCTAATTAGGGCTCTGGGAGCTGAAGTCCTAGTGTCACTGTTGTATCTCATGTGATTTTCACTATCTGTGTTGTAGACCCAGATGAAGATGTCTGACCATCAGTTTTACGGTGCTGACTCAATGGCAGAGGTCAGTCAACACTCTTACCCATGCATCTGGTATCTGTAAAGAAATTGCATACTGTAGCAGTTTCTGCAGGGTTTCACCACCACAGGAGGCATCACACGTTGTGTCGTGTTCAAGTCAAATCTGTGCTATAAAAGGATTGTGGTAAATGCACCTAGAAGCTTTGAGCCTATCTGTACTGGTGTCTGCATCCGTCTGTGTGTTTGTATGCTTACCCATCTGTCTCTCTTAAACCCAGTGTGAGGAGTCGGGGGAATAATTACCTGCATAATCCATTCTAGAAAATTAGATAATGCTGATTAGTACAATGGGCTACATGGGGAATAGTGGTGGGCATCACTGAATGACAGTGTGTGTCTGTGTTTGTGTGAAAGAGAGAGCTGAGAAAGAGATGAGACAAAGCGACAAACGCACAGCCATCCTCCGCAGACAAATGCTTCCTCACTAAATTATGCCTAAAGTAGACTTTAATGCTTCTTTCGTGCCTCTCTCTCTCTCTCTGAAGTTTGCTCTGGTGACCTGTTCACCTCCAGTCCCGCATGGACGTGAAAAGGATAAATTGTTTGGATGTGGATAATTTAGATGCATAGATATTTACAAGTGACAATCTTAGCAAGAAGGTGATGCCCTTTTTTCTTAACCTTTGGACTGCTGTTGCCCGTTTGCACTCATGATTTCCGTCATGTGTCAAACGCTGCTCGATGCTCCAGGTGTAAATTTACGGAGGATGCACGGAGAGAGTGAGGACAGTTTCAAACGCTGAAAATATTGCTAGCCAATATGAGTTTCTTTAACTTCTCTGTCCATCCATCCGTTTTCTTAAGTGCTTATCCGATTCAGGGTTCTGGGGGCTGGAGCCCAGGGTACACCCTGGACTGTGCTCCCAACCATTATCCTGGTGTTTAAGTGACTACTAGTTAAAGTGTAGAGTGACAGAAGCACAAGTAGAGAGGAAACTGTTTTATCACTTTTGAATTTACACAGTTACCATCAAATTATTTGCCTTTTTTCAAGTGTCATAGCCCTACTTTATATTAAAGTTTGGTAGAATTAAAGGAGGAGTTAAAATGAACGAGACAAAACACATGAAATGTCCCATTTCTTTCATCTTTAAGTAAAAATCAGCTACCTTGCAAAGTGTTCTTAAATCAATTCCAGTAAGACAACAATTGAAATGATTCATTTATTAAAGCAGCAGATTACAGTTAGTGTAACATCTAGGCTCAGAGCTCTCACTCCACACGAATACGCTTCATATAAAACTGGGGCCGGGATGAGTAAAAATCCCCCCGGAGCATACAGGTAGATGCTGGGGTGATGGAAAGGGCAGCAGTCACGCGGGCGTTTTGGAGGGAGAGATGGGAAATTTTGCAGCTTAAATGGATAAATAGCCAAATTTGTATGTTTGGTCTATGATTTGAGGTGACAGGCATGTAAGCGTGTATGACGCACTGCAGCTTGCATGAACTGGCTTGCAGGCTTCTCACCATTAATCAACGGATTATAATTAACAACAGAAAGGCCTCCGCCCCATCGCGACCATATTCAGCCCAACATAAATATGTAGTTCTGCTGAACTTTTGAGTCTTTTAGTTTCACTGATGGCATGCACACTTAACATATTTGGATATGTTTAACAAATCAAACCTTTAAACAAATGTAGAACAACACATTTAAGAGCAGACTGACAGCAGAATGCGCTGGGATCTATAGTGTGTGGTAATAGGCTGCACTGGATAATAGGATGTCTGTATGTTGCCTTAATTGAAGCTCTGGAGCTGCCCTCTGGCTAACCCACTAGTTATCCAATGCAGTTTCTGTCTTATTGGAAACCCTCCACGGATGCCAAGACCGACTGTGTCCGATTCTGCAGTGTCGGATTAATGGCTGTTTGATCAAGTTCAAAGGCAGAGCTGCCCTGGATAAACTCATTATAAACTGCGCCAAAAGACGGTTTGGCCAGACTGTTGCACTGTACATGGAAAGGCTTTAAATACCAGGTCTTAGTTTGTCCAGGTCCATTCTGAGCAGTCCTGTAAATAACAGGTGCGCCGGAGCCAAGAGTCAAAAGTAGGCTGGGAGGCATTTTTATCTTGCTGGAGCTTGGCTATTTCTGGCGTGTTACACTGGTAATCCTCCAGATACTCGACGTATTGATTTAGATGACATCTTTGTCGGGAAGTGGACGTAACTGTGGTGTTCCTGCTCTGAAGTTTTAACAAATGTGGCCATAATTATCATTTTAATTCAGAAATGTAGTTTCTGTTAAAGTTTCTGCAGGTTGCACATTTAGTTGGTTTTTTTTAAAATTCCAGACAGTGTTCTTCTTAATATATCATATATATTTTTTTCAACCCATGAAGAAACAGTTTATACTACAATAAATAAAAAAATCAGAATCACCAAAAGAGGAGTTTTGAGTGGAGATATATATATATATATATATATATATATAAAGGGACATTAGGAGGTATGTTTGAAATGAGAGCACAACATTGTGTTTAGAGCTTTAGGTCTGGTTTTGAACATGAGCATTGCCCTGTTGAGGTCATTTTGGTCTGTGCACACACCTATATATAATCCTTCAGTGTGGTAGCTCTAGAAAACTTAAATTTCATCATTATGGGGTGCACGCAAAGCCCTGTGCATACCCTCAAATTTGTTGTGACGGCATGGCCACCAACTACGCACCCTTCCTCCAGGGAAACTAGGAAGTAATATAAGAAAAACTACCCATCCCTGGGTTGCAGCCTGAGATCCCAGTCATGTGATACCTGTGGTTTCATATTTGATCATTACTGCAAACACACACACAGTCTTCAGACATAAACATGATCAACGTAGCGTTATACCGAGTACATCTGCGACGCTCTTCTGATGACACTGTGTGTGTGAGAGGATTTGGGAGTGGATGCGTGTGGTTTGAACTTCTGCATGCGGTGCTTCTCAGACCTTTCTCGTGACGAGGTGCGAAAAATCACATATCGGTAGCAATCTTCAACGCACCCTGGGTGTGTTTACACCTGGATCTGTGTGCGATTAGGCACGATTGGATTGCTGCTGCATCATCTATGGCACATTTTAATGCGAGGTGTAAACTGGCTAATAAACTTATCACTGTAACTAGTGTGTGTGTGTGTGTGTGTGCTGCATATCGACTGTGTCCACATAGTTGTCATGAATTTGTGTCGGAGCGTTGTGTGTGTTTGAATCTTGATTCATATCAGTTTGAGCCTGAGTCTTTGTGCATGACTGATTGCTTTGTGTGTCTGACCACAATTGAAAAGAGATCTATCTCTCGCCTCTCTCTCTTCCTCTCTCGCTCCCCCTCTGTGTGAGACTGGGTGTCTCTATCTACTCAGTTCCACCTTAAGAGGAGCTTTAGCAGCCTGTCGTGTTTGTGTTGAAGCCAACAGGCACAATATATTACAGTCTAGGGCTTGCTGCTGAAAAGCCCGCTGGATCCTCCACTGACCTGCTGTTCTTTCCTGCTTTCCTCTTGCATTTTTTTTCCACATTTAGATTAAAAACAAAGCTCTCACTCTCTCTCTCTCACTCTCACTCCCTTCTCCCTTCCCCTCCTCCTCCTCTTTCTTCTTCTTCTTCTTATCCTCCTTCTTCTTTTCTGCGGCAGCAGTCAAGGCAGAGGCTTCAGTGTGTCAGAGAGAGGGTGAAGAGGAGGAAAAAGCAGAGAAGAAGACTATTTGATCGAGCTGAGTGTTTGTTTATGTTTGTATGTTTCACCATTGGACGGCTGGGTGAAGGGGCAGGAGGAGAAGAAGGGAGAAGAGTAGGAGAAGTGGAAGAGGGGATCTTGTCTGGATGAAATTCTGTGTGTCATGTCACTACGTGTGGACCCTGACTGATCACAGGGTGAGGAAAAGGCTGAGAGACACTGAGGAGGAGAAACTGAGACTTTCGCTGTGGAAAGGACAAGAGAGAAGAGGAGGAGGTAAAGTCTGGTGCTCCGTTTTGTCAGGATATTGTTGGACGAAGGAATTGACAGACTTCTTCAGTTGTGCGTCAAGAGGAATTTTCAATAAAACATAGAGAGAGGGAGCGAAAGCAAAGAAGGAAGAGTAAAGACTGCTGCGTTCAACCCTGCTAAGGAGCAGCAACTAGACTTACTGACTGGTGAGAGTGTGTGGGTTTGTGTGTGCGTGTGTGTGGCTGTGTAACCGGTGGAGGGCAGAGGAGTGGAGGGCCAGGGGACTAACCTGGCCATCAAACGGACTGGCAGCCTCTCCTCTCCTGGGATCATGTACCCTCAGGGCAGGCATCCGGTATGTACCTCCTTATGCCTTTTTTTTTTTTTTTTTTTACCTGTCTGCCTGACTTTTTGTCTGTCCCCCCCCCCCTCTTCTATATGTCTTATTTTGTTTTTTTTCTCTTTATTTCCTGGTGATCTGTCTTTATGTCCCTTCTCTTCTCAACTCTCACCTTTTTTATGTGTCTCTGTCTTTCTGTCTGTCTTTTCCAGTCTCCCTCCTGCTTAGTTATAGGGACTGTACTGTAACATGAGGAGTGAGACATGATGGGAGGGGAGTGGGATATTTGGGCTAAGAGATTCCCTGTTATGTACACACACTCTCTCTCTCTCTCTGTCTGAGACACACACACACACACACACACGCACCACTTCCCCTCTCTGTCATCTGCAACCAGGTGCCTTTGAGATCCTGTTGATAGTTGGCAGTGTAGGTGGCACACAACTAAATCTGCACCTTTCAGCGTGCGTGTGTGTGCGCATTTTCGTCCATTCATCTCTGTGTGTGTGTAGCAATATGTGTGTGAGAATAGATCTGGCTCTACATTAATGTGTGTGAAAGACTATCAACTGTCCGTTTGCTCTTTTCTGTTGCTAAGCAAACACACACACACACACACACGCGCGCACACACACACACACACACGCGCGCGCGCACACGCACACGCGCGCACACACACACACACACGCACACACGCAGGCCATTTAATTGATAGTTAAAGTCTACTTAATTCATTTCCATTAGCACTAAGAAAGGCCATGAGTGCACAAGTACTTCCCCTTTAATACCTCTTTAAAGTCCCTCCTTCAGTTTCTCCTCCACCACCAGTAAGAATTTGTCATTAATTTACCTGCTGGGGTAAAATAAAGGTTAAATACATAGACTAAAAAGCACAGAAGGATGAATGACAGCTTAGGCTCAGTCTGGCTTAGGCCATTCGTTTCACAAGGGCCCTGGTCTGGTTGCTATAATCAGATTTGGTTGTCAGACTCTTTGTAGCTGCTACAAATGGGTCAGTGGCCACTTTGCCTTACAGTCAGCCAGCAAGTCAGCCAGCAAGCCAACCACTCAGCCAGCAATTCAGCCAACTAGCCATCCAACAAGCCAGCCAGCTATCACACAGAATTATGAATGACATTTTCACAAAAGGAAGGCATGAGGAATCAATTATACGTACAGAGAGAATGCTAATAAGGCAGCAGCTGGAAAAGAAGGGAGAAAAAGATGCTGGGAGAAACAGAAGAGTAAACACAAATAAAGTGAACGATGTAGCCAAGAAAGAAAGAAAGAGGGGAAAAAATACAAAAAGAGAAAAAGGCTAGAAAGAGAGAATTCTTTAAAAAGGCACGGCTAGGGGTGGACAGAGAAATGAAAATGAATGAGAGATGCGAAGGAAGAATAGAGTGCGAACATTCCTCTGTTCTCTCCTTTAAAGACGAATCAGAGAGCTTCCTGCTGCGATGCTCTGCGTTTCTGATAAAGTTCAATGCCAGATTGAGCCAACTCCAGCCGATCAATAGTCTCTATCTTGCTCTTTCGGTCTCTCTCCTGTTTTTCTCCTTCTGTTTTCCTTCCCTCTCTCCTTCCTCTGCGGCCCTTCTCTGCCAGAGGAACTTTATTTCTGGTGTTGCTGTGAAATGTGATCTGTGGAGAGGTGCGAGGGTGCAAAGAACGGTTACGTGTGTGCATGCATGTGTTTTTTTTTTTTGTCTGAGTTTTCAAACGCTTATTTTTGTGGTCACAGATTGTGTGTGTGTGAGCGTGCGCATGTTCATATACATATACACGCATGTGCAATTCAGACTTTCCTGTTAAATTATGCTCATAGCTTCTTTTTTCTTCTTTAGGCAGTCAGCTTTTCCACAAGCAGGAATGCTGCAGGAATTTTTTTTTTTCTGTTTTCATACTAGTTTGTTTGATACTTTTTCCCCCATGCACCTACGCACATGTGGAAATAAAGGTGTAGTAAATATATATATACTACCTTAAACAAATGCAATGCTTTCAAGCAATTTACTAGGAATGGCTTTACATGTAAAAGTGTGTTTCTAGTTTAGAGGCAGGTCTCCCAGCCTTTATTCCACAGTCAAACATTGGTTTCCGTTCATTTAAAAGAGGCTTGAAACTTGCATGAGTCAGATAATCTCAAGCAGTAATCGCTTTGTTGCCTTAATTGTTTGTGGTAGTTACGTTGCCTCGTTGCAGTCTTGTTTTTTTTTTTTTTTTTTTTTTTTTTTGTTGGGATCCCCATCAAAACTCTCCTCGGCGCATTCAGGGAAACTAATATTTCTCGGAGTAGTCGACTGCATCAAAGAGCTGATGTGTGCCGTTAGCAAATATAATCAGAAGCCGAACAATGAGCAATGTGAAAAATGCAGCTTGAGCTCCGTTGTGTTGAGTAACGAGCCATTTTGATCACACCGCGACAGTTTTGCAATCTGCTTGCAAACTTCTTCACCACAATGTGACTTTAATAGATGGTTTGAAGAGGTTTCCCCCATCTTTCGTGTCACGGCTACTTTGAATTGAAGGTAGTTGGGTTATAGAAGAGAGAGTGTTTGAGAGTCGTCTGGAATATGTGATTTCTGATTAATCTCGTTCAAAGTTTTGTTAATCTAAAGTGAGTTAACTGAATGATATTACTTCTTAAGTCTGACATGTTGGTTTAATTTCCAGCAGGCTGCTTTGACTGCCACTTCTTTCAGCCCATGCCTTTGGCAGTGAGATCTTCAGATAAATAGATAAAATGTGGATCCAAGGCTTGAACTGCATTATTATTGTTATTATTTTTGGAGAAAAAAAAGTCAGACTTTGTTCTGGTTCTCTGGTGGGAAGGGGTTAAAAACTGAGGGCTGATTTGCCAGGCGAGCAGAGCTGTAATTGGTTCCACTGGATTTTTGTGGCAAGCGTTATCAGAACTGCATGTGTGCGCGCACGCGCGCGAGGATTTGTGTGAGGTGTGTTTCTGTTTAATGTGTGTTTTGCGGTTTGTGTGATTTTTCTTTTTGGTGTCTATTTCCTTTTAGTGCTTTGTGAGTGTGCACATATTTGTATTAGCTATGTGTGTCGCCTTGTTTGTTGACTTAGATGTGTGTTTCTCAGTGTGTATCGCTCCAGTGTAAGGTTCAGTTGTGTTTTATGTGCGTTACATGCTTTTGTGTGTAACTGTATGTATGTGCTTGTCTATTAATTTTCATTTATCACTTAACTGCTCCAGAACCCCTCGTTCTTGCTCTTTTTTTCCATTTTTTTTTAATGACAGGCTGCACGTTTGTTTACTTGCTGCACATGGAATCTGGGACCAATCAGACGGCTCTATGCCAGTATTGCACGGTGGATATAAATCCAAACATGTAAAAGTACCTAAAAGTTTTGCACGTTTGTATTTGTGTTTGTTTTTGTGTTCCTGTAAAAGTTTGTGTACAAGCAGTTGTTTAAGTGTGTGTGTGTCTGGATTTGGAAGGGGAAGGGGAAAGGAGAGCAGCAGTGGTATGTGTGTGTTTGTGCCAACAACAATAACAATAAATATTGTCCCAGTTCGACCTCGACTGTTGCTGTACAAGGCCTTGATTGGCTGCCACACATGTGTGTGCGTGCATGTGTGAGAGAGAGTGTGAGAGAGGAAGGGGTAAAAAGGAGGGATTTTCAGTTCATTTTCATGGTTAACAGAGATGTCAGTGACTCCTAGCTTGCAGAGAGGATCATGATTAGACTCTGACACATACATACTTCTGTATATCATTATACACAGTGTATTTCACAGGCACACAAACAGACGCACTGCTTTTCTTGTTTTTTCTCTGCACATTTACGTAAAGGTGCAGAATCTACAGAGGTTAGGCTGTGCGTACGCTTTAAGCTGCTTCGCTGCGTGCGTGTAACAAATTCTTCCTTAGACCTAGCACTTGTGGTGGCTGTAGTCTGGAGGATGAAGATCAAAGTTTATTCCGTAAGCATTTACAATAAAAAGAGATGGAGCGAGCGTGACGAAGCCAGAAAGAGAAATTTGGACTTTTGCGCTTTATTTTAGATGCAGGAGGTGTTGAATTTTCTACAGTTGTAACAATAAAGGATTGGAAACAATGCTGCAGATATTAACCAAATCTGCTGTGAGAACTAGTATTATACTGTTCATGAATGCCATTCAGTGAGTTGGCAGAAAAGCAAAGGGGCAAATATTTGTTGTAGAACTTAAAATGTATAATCATCTCTGTGCATGTATGGAAATAGCCTGCTTCTCTTGTGGCCATGAAAAGACTGACCAACTGATGCCAATATATGGCTGCAGAAAGTACATATGATTCAGCAATGAGGCGAGAGACGCTGAGGAGTGTTTCTGTGCGTCTTAAACTTGCAGTTTGAGTGTGTGTGTGTGTGTGTGTGTGTGTGTCAGTGTGGATGAGTTGTACTTTGTGACTTCATTGTGTCGTTGCTATGGCAGTAATTAAGTAATTATTAGGTTGTGCTAAAGACATGCAAATGTGCAGTGTTTTCTTTCACATGCACACGTTAATCCTGGCTCTTTTTTTGGGGAGGGGCACATACAGCTGTGTCAGGCAGTTTTTCTTCCAAACATTTGTGGCTGTAATGACGGCTACGTATGGCAAATAGCACGACAGCACAGAGGACTGCTGCAGCCTCCCACAGACGACATTCTGTCCTCCTCCCAAGACATTGTCCTCGTCTTGTTTACATTTAATTTCATTCAGCATTTGAAAGACGACCCTCAAGTCGAGCAACAGCAACAGTACAGCTGCAGCGAGGCAACCCACAGGATAAGCAAAAAGTCAAACAACTAACCAGTTATTTCTGATCAGACGTCAGCAGCCACCCAGATTAAGTCTGCTCTCTGATTAAAAACAGGACTTTTTTTTTTTTTTCTTTTTAAATCCTGAAATCCTGCATTCTGTGTTCTTTTCTTTGCCATTAAAAGAAATGATCAGAGCAAGGCTTGGATGGAGTCCAGAGACTCATTAAGCTGCCAATCTTTCCTTCATTTGTAATCCACCGCTGGCTTAGCGGCTGACTGGTGATCTGCGGTTTTAACTGGCTGGCTTTCTGACTGACTGGTAACTAGTGGACTGACCAGCTTATTGAATGTCTGACTTCAGTGGTGCTGGCACATCTGTTCATGTATCTTTGTTTTTTCCTAAATATTTCACCAGCCATTTATTATTTCATACGGTTTCTGAATGTGTCTGTGGTTAGTTGGCTATCTGGATCACTGACTGATGGATATTGACTAGAGGTTATTGATACAAATAGCACATTTGATTTTGCTTATAGTTTTATTTTTATTTTTATATATATTCCTTTTAATTCCTGAAAAACATTTTGTTCTTTATTAGCATCCACCCGGCTGGTGGATACAGTGAGTTTGAAATAATTATTGTACAACATCGGGGTTTTTCCTTGCTCAGAATGTGCCTTTGGGGAGTGACTATGCACTTGAGCATAGTTATGGCACAAAGTCTGTTACCTAAGTTAACAGAAGTTTATGCGCGCATATAAAAATATTTTTAACCAGTACTGGTGATTTTCCTTTGGAAGGCCAAATACTGATGAAAGGAATTTCAAGCTTGAAGGATACAATTCTGATGGATTAGATTTTTTTTTTTTTTTTGTGCTGGTTCTCAGCTGGTCTTGATTCAAATTCTTAGACTATAGCTGTTTTCACACACATGCACTATAGCCCTGAACTTTTCTGAACATAACCTGATAGAGGTGCGTGTGAAAAACCAAATGTCCTACTCAGTCAGACCCAATGCTTCTATGTAATGACCAGTTACACCATTTGTGCCAAATACGGCAGTTAACAGTCCGTCGTATGTCCCCCTATGTCTCCTTTCAGGCACTTCCCTCAACTAAAACACACTGAGAATCTCCAGTCGTAAGAATGCATCTGAAATGGATTTTCTCCTGCTGTGTGATGTATCTGAAAATCAAGACAATGTCCCAACCTGTTTCTCCTGGAACTGTCTGGAGTTCATGTCCTTAAGTGTTGGTTTGTTACGATTTAAGCTTTTAGTGTGAAGGCCTGAAAAAGTGAATAACTGGGAGGAAGAGTGACTAGCAAAGATGTTCAAGAGTTGTCAGCACAATGAGAGAGCCAGTACCTCTAAATGGGATTCTATTGTTGGGCTGATGGCAGTGTTTTTCTCTTAGTAATGAAGACTTTTGAGTGGAAATGCAGGCACAGCTGCGTATGACATACAAAAATGAAACTCTGAGGTCTTCATAAAAAGCTGGTAATGTAACGTAAATACATATCAGCCATTCTTCCCTTCACCTTCTCTTCAGCTTCTCATCCACGCACAGCCTAAGCAAAGTTGCTGTTCCTTATGTTACTGCTCACTTAAGCAGACACAAATACTCACGCGCTCACACATAAGCGTGCGTGCGCGCACACAGACATGTACACAAGGGGCACTGACACTCCTCTGCCACACTTGGCACTTCTCATCTATTCATGTGCCTTTTTTCCTAAATATTTTACCAGCCAATTATTATTTCATGTGCTATCTGAATGTGTCTCTGCTTGTCTGAGAGAGACACAGGAGAAAGGAGGGGGGGAAAAGGAAGGATGAGTAAAGAGCGGCAGAAGAGAAGAAAAAGGAAGAGTGAGCTCGAGCAGTAAGTGGAAGGGCAATGTTTTGTGGGTGTTTTGGTTGAATGAATGCATCCATGCATAGGCATGCCTGCTTATACCGTGCGAATACTTATGTGTTGGTAGAAAGTGTGCCAGGGGCTAAACAGATAGATGGAGGAGACAAGCAGACAGAATTATTTCTTTCCCAATCACTCCCAGACCTGAATCTGTTTCACAGTTGTTGCCTCTCTTGTGCAGCGACTATCGGTGGTGGAAGAAGAGGCAGCAGAAGACTTCTCTGACAGAAAGACAGGCAGAGAGACTGACGCAGAGACAGGCAGAGAGACTGACGCAGAGACAGGCAGAGAGACTGACGCAGAGACAGGCAGAGAGACTGACGCAGAGACA
>JAVDPK010000883.1:131370-141467 GCA_034780415.1 Cichlasoma orientale | reverse complement strand
CACACACACACACACACACACACACACACACACACACACACACACACACACACACACACACACACACACAAAGCTGGATTGCTCAGCCATAGCGGGACTCAGAGGCTGGCACAGCTGGCAGTGCCAGAGCACACTGGGCACCAGTTTCCTCTTCCCGTGCCAATCTCAACCCACGCTCATCACATTCAAATTCACCAAGCTTTATTGGCAAGATGAACGCAGTCACTGTTGCTCGCTGTCATGCTGGGAGACCAAATTGAATGCTGATCTTTCACAGGGAAGTGGCTTCCCCATTGTTCTAGTTCAAGTTTGCTTTAATGTCAAAAGTGAAAATGTGTACTAGGAGAAATCTGAGTTTTAGTTCATCCCTCCATTTGAGTTTCTCTGCACTTGGTCTTCATCACTTTTTTTTTTCTCCCCAAGCCTGCTGATATGCTACAGTTATACAACACAGGATGGCTTGTCATTCTAAGAAAACAGCTGGCTGCAGAGTCTACTCCAGTAACACTACCTTCCTATGGAACAAACTTTGGCTTTTTCAGAGCAATCAGACTCTGGCACTTTTTTTTTTTCCCTTAAGAAAATTGCACAGGCAGATGCACCATCATTCTGCAGTTGCTTATTTTGTGAGTGTTATAATTTTCTTTTTAGAGTACGCACAGCCTCATCTACCCACCTGTCTGGACTATTTCTACTTCAGTTAGTCATTTTCTGCATTTTCCAGAATGCCTTTTGACAGCCTTCATAGAACAGGCAGGAATGTGTTGCGTTTATCCTGTGGGTTAAACATGTGGGTGGACAGAGAGCAGAAGATAGCAACTGCAAAGTGAGTGCGGGAGAGTGAGGTTTTTTTTTCCCCCCCCCAAACTCTAAGAATTACACACCTTACGCAAAGCGTAACTCTTGCCTCTGAATTCTGGTCCACTGAACCAAATGCTGGTGTAGAAACCGTCCCTGCTGCTCTCTTTCTGCCTCTCTTTGGATTTCCTCCTGATTGACAACTGAATGTGTGTGCGAAATGTTGGGTCAGGGAACAATTTATTGGAGTGACACGAGTGACCTTTATTCTGTATGTTTGACTTATATTCAGACTTTCATTCATGGTGTCAAAGCATGTACTGCTGGCCACTTTGTAATGCTAAATTTCATTTTTTAAGCACACACTATCATTCCCCTCATTCACACTGACTGCTTATGAACATAAGCTGGTGGAAACTTTTTGGGAGGGGTATATATTATAACCGTTTTTGGAGGCATCAAATTATTAATAAATGCGAAGAGGGTCTTACTGTTTGCATTTATTATAGAGTCATTTATAAAACTTCACAAAGGGGGCTGCACATCCTTATTGTCTTCCATGCTTTATATTGGAATGATTTTACTGAGGTGAGCTTGCGGCGCACACTATGCAAACATTTTTATTAATTTAAAAAAAAAATAGTTACAGTTTTGCAACTTTTTCTTTCAGAGAAAGAGCTGAAGGTAAAGTTTTATACAGCGGAGGAACATCAGCTAAACATACCTGTCCTTTTATAGACTGTCTGTAATATGAAGACACGTCATACGTGGAGCATGTTGAAACCTCACTACAGCTTCTGTCCTTGGCCCAGAATTAATTTCTTCTTCTTCCTTGTCTTCATTGCTTTCAATTTCCCTTCCTCTTTCTATCCGTTTATCTTGGAGAATGTTTTGGTAAATTTTTGCTCTTCTGAAAAGCTATTCCTTCACCTATATTTGATCTTTCTCATCTGACGCCTTTTTCTCCGTCAAGCTGTCTGACTCCATGCCAGCTGGCAGTATATCTGCCCTCAGGTGTTTATTGACCAGTCCCCCGCTTTCCTTTGTATCCATCCATCCATCCATCCATCCCTCCATCCAGCCAGGCTTTGCCAGTCGTCCCCGGTGGCTGTGCTTTGGTTGGACTGTGGAACGAGGGTGTGCTGTGTTGTTTGACACCTGGCCCGGCTCAGACCGCTTCAGCCAAGATCACTTTCATTCAATTGTAAAACCCATCGGTTATTGGTATCTCGTGCTTATAACACCTACTACCTCTCAGCCAGAACATGGAGTTAGAAGGAGCCGCAGTGCTTAAGCTGACATTAAATGCTGAAAAATGTATACAATTGTAGTTTCTTTATCTGCATTTGCATCTGCAAATTTACAGACTTTTACTGGAACAACACAATACCTTAAAGTGCAATAAAGTCAAAACTTGAAACTGTTGGAGTAAATTAATTTTGTTGGTGATAACATATTAGTTGTCGTGAAAAGAGGCTTTTTTTTTTTGTTTGTAAATTTTGTGAGCATTACACTGAAAACTGACTCTTTGTGCTGTTTGTGATCTGCTCTTCAACCTTTTGATATTTGTTTGTATGCCGTAAGCTCATAAGTTCATAATAAGAGTGGCTTCATAGACCAACCATGGTCAGGTCAGGTCAGTAATTCAGACTGTGTTTGGTTCAGACATATGGTTAAACATCAGTACTGTCAGATTGGCTTCTTACTGGCCAAAACTGAACCAGGTCATCTGAACTGATCTGATGGCTGAGCACAACCTGTTGTTTGCTAGGCGGCAATCTGGCCTAGTTGCATGATATTAACAGAGAACTGTTCATTCAAACTACATTAAGCATCTAAATGAATTTAACTATGCCCTATATAAACAGTGTTATTCCACTAACCAAAAAATCATTGGGAAGTGGTAGTGAACCATCTCACAAATTTCAGCGAGACAGTTAATCCTCTAAACACGCATCCGGTTTCTTTTTCTTTTTCTTTTTTTGGATAGATGTCTCTTCAGAACAAGAACAGATGCAGTACTGTGCAAAATTCTTGAGCCACCCCTTATTTCTTAGTCTGGCTCCTTGGAAACAAAACATTCTTGTAATTTTTTTTTTAAAGTGGTCTTAAGCACCAGTTCTCCAGGCTTTCTGAAGGTCCTTCAAAGTTTGGACATTAGCTGCTTTTTCACTCATTTTCAGTTCAGTCCTTATTCCTGATCATTTTCAGGGGAATGTTTTTAAGCCACTTAACACTGACCTATGAATGATTCAAGCATAAAAAAGGCACCTAACTTAAGGGATGACTCAGTGTTGTAGCTACACATAACAGACAAATTTTAAATTTTAAAAAACTGTCATAAAAACACATAATTTGTGCCTATTTCTTTAGTTGAATCTACAAAAATGCCACAGAGCTATTAGCTGAAAACTTGGCATATCTCAGCATGGTGTGCAGAGTGTCCTTAAAAATATTTGAGGAAACTGTGGAGGACAAAAGAAGAAGCAGGACTAAAAGAAAAAAAAAATCAACTATATAGGGGATGAACAATATCTGAAAGTCATGCTTTTAAGAAATTGGAAAAAGCCAGCAAAGACCTGAGAGATGCAACTGTCTCTTCAGCTGATCCATCTACTGTTCGCTGAAGCCTCATCAGAAATGCTCTGAATGGAGGGGTTGTTGTCAAGGAGCCATTCTTGAACATGAACAGAAAAAGGCTAAGGTATGCCAAATTTAAACAAAATCTGGCCTGAAAATCAGTGGCAGCAGCTCTTATAGAGTGATGAATCCAAGTTTGAGATCTTCGGTCAAAATCCTCATAAATATGTATGGAGGTCAGGTGAGAGTTACAATTTTTCAGCATTATCCACCACAATTACACTGTTAGTGCAGTAAAAGCATACCTGGATTAAAAAAACACACAATGCAGTGTGGGGATCATCTTGACAGAAAATGGAACAAAAGGCCAAAGAAGAGCTTTTGAATGTCCTTCGAGAACTATTCCTGAAGACTGCTTCAAGAAATTACAGGAAAGCTGCCTAAGAGAAGAATAAAGCTGGTCATTACTAAATATTGGCTTTCAAATTTGTTAGAACTGTACAAAGTCATTAGCCTTATATACTGTATTTCCATTTTTTTTTTTTTCACATTTCAATGAATAGCTGCACCTGTGGCTCAAGATTTTTGTACAGTATTGAATTTGTTAAAGAAGCCTTGCAATCTTACGTTCGACTCTGTTGGCATATCAAGAATGACCGTATAGACTGTATGCAGGCTCCCCCAGTAATGAGTACTTAGATTTATTTCCATCTGCGATCTAGTAGGACAGATTGGATGAGCAGCGGGATAAAGTATAGTCAAGTAGACTGACCAAGAAGAAGAACAGATACTACTTGACTACAGAAGAATGACTGCCTCGGGTTTAATGTAGTAAAAGTTTCACACCGGCAGCAGAATGCCTTTATAGAATAGAATGCCTTTATTGTCATTATACCGAATGTACAATTGGAGGAACAATAATCTATTTCCAGTTGTAAAAAATGTATTCTGCTCTGCCAGGTTCTTCTTTCTCACTCTCACTTTTCTTTTTGTGATACATGCGCGCATGCTTAATACAAATACACCAAAGGAGCCGAGGCACAATCATCTAGACATGCATGCATGCACTGACACATGCATGGAGCTGTGTCTGTTCTTGGAAATGAGCTGGGTGCTAATTGTTTATGAAGCTGTGTTAAGTATTTGATAGGCTGGTTGAATGCATGCATGTCCCTGTGAGGGTTTGTATAACGGTCACTGTCACTGCCCTCCATTGCCACGTCCACTGTCTTTTATCTATTCCTCTTCAGCACCTCTAAGTGCCAGCAACATGTGTTAGTGAGGATGAAGTGATGCAGAGAGAGAGAGAGAAAGCAAGATGGATAGATGGAGGAAAAAGTGAAAAAAATAAGACTGTTAGAGGTAAAGCGAGACAGCAAAAATTACAAAAAACATGAGAGCGACTGATGCTATAGAGGAAGAATAAGGGCAGCTGAGGGAAAAAGAGGGGTATATTATAATAGCGAGAGAAAATAATATAGAAAAATAGAAAGATGGAATAAACAGACAAAGAGAGCAACTGAGGGGAGGGAGATGAGAGAGGGGGGAGAGGGATGGGAGGAAGAGGATGAATAGGGTAATAATGGCTCAGTGTGAGAGCTGTTGTAGAAAAAGGGAGAATGGCTGAGTGAAGAAGAGAACAAAATGAGGCTGAGGGCACTCAGACAGATAGAATTAGACACACCGCAGAGGTTCACTGCGTGTGTGTGTGTGTGTGTTTGTGTGCAAGGCTGAGAGAGTGTGCGCTTTGTTTCTGTGTGTTTGTGTGCACTGGTATAGTGTGTATGTGTGGGCAGCCGTTTTCTTAGGATGGGTACTATTGCTGTTGGTGTGAATGGATGGATGGAAGTAAAGCAAAAAAATCTTTTTCAGACCAAGAAAAAAACATTTTTGTGAATTTTCAGAGTTTTCGGAAATGGACAGACATAATGACGTGAAATAGCCGGCTGAGACAGGTGGAGAGCTTGAGAGGAATTTTCTGAGGTTTTCTCCTCTCAGTGAATGTGTGCTTGTTTGGTCATATGTTTGTTGTAAGAATGTGAGGACAAACTGAGCTAAATTAGAGTGTGAAGGTGCTAAAAGACCAAATGATGAGTGAAGCTCTAATGCTGTCTCCATCCTACCACCTCTGCTGTTCCCTCCCACATTCCCCCACACGTTTCTTCTGTCTCATAGAGATGTCACTGACAGAACTCCCTGCTCATTAAGAACGTGTTTAAATGCAACAAAGGCTTAATGTGCTGTAGAGGTGTATCATATGTTCTGTGTTCATTGTGTACTTATGATCCTACAATATGCAACATGATTATATATCCCCTTCTCTCTCCTTCTGTGTCTCTCTTGTTTCTCTCTCTTTCCATCACAGGCGGAGATTGTCAAGCGTCTCAGTGCCATCTGTGCTCAGATCATCCCTTTCCTCTCTCAAGAGGTAAGTGTCACTGCAGCCAGACACATTTACACATGCACAAGCAACATGCACGCACAAAAAAGGGGAGAAAACCACTCCGATTCCAGACCCGTCCTTATAAAATATCAGGACTATATCATGCACTGTACAACAGGACATTTTAACACTTGTAGAATTTAAACACTAGTCCTGAATTCCTACAAATATTAATTGATACAAATCCGATACATTTTAAAAAATTCTACAGTGCACTGTGTTTACAAGCATATTGATAATAGTGCATTAACATTCAGCATTCTCTCGTAAGTTGCTTCTGAACAAATTCTGGTCATCCCACATAATTAAATATTATATACTGTTACATCCATGTCCAAAGAAACACTTTTTTTAGTGTTGGCTCTCTACACCACAGTGGATTTTAAATAATAAAAAAAAAATCAAGGTTTTATTGAAATGCACAAAAACTTTAGGAGCGTCCAAATCTACAAACTGGTTCATTCTAGACCATTCAGACCTAAAAGACCACAGAAGACAACTGAGGTGCATGACGACAGAATTATTTACATGGTTAAGAAAAAAACTCAACATCACTTTACAACAACTTAGCAAGTCAAGAACACTCTCGAAGAGGTATCGTTGGTCTACAATCGAGATGTCTTCATGGATGGAAACAGAGTTTACAACAACATGGAGAAAACATGTGAAAGAGCTTGCACAGTGCTTTAAAAGACAGATGATACCAAGATGAATTTGTACCAGAATGATAGGAACAGAAAAGTATGGAGAAGGAAATGAAAAGTTCACGATCCAAAGCTTATCTGTCAAACACGGTAGGGGCAATGTTATGACATGTGCATGTATGGCTGCCAGTGGAACCAGCTCACTAGAGTTTATTGATGATGCGACTGCTATAAATGGATAGTGAACCAAAGCGTACTGCAAAAGCAACCCGAGAGTTTCTCAAGGATAATCTTTAATGGCCAAGTCAATCCAACAGAGCAGCTTTTCAGTTATTAAATACAAAACCGAAGGCAGAAAGACCCACAAACAAGCCGCAGCTGAAGGTGGCTGCAGTAAGGGCCTAGCAGAGCATCTCGAGGTAGGACACGCTGCATTAAAAACATCCCTTTTATTTAAAATTGTTTGTCCAGTTAATTTTGAGCCTATGAAAATGGGGAACTATGTATAAAAAGTGGCTGTGAACCGTTAACGGTGCAGCATTTTTGTTAAACCCTCTTGAATCCAAGCTGAAAACATCAATCGTATTTTGAGTGTTTGATTTAAAATCCAGTGTGGTGGTATGCAGAAGCAAAATTATAAAAACAAATTACAGACCGAACTGTAAACACATTATTGGGTAAATACATTAAGATAAATAAATCAAACCAATGTAATATGCAATAATAATTCCATCATGGTTAATTAGTGAACATGGTAACATGGTGGTATTACGTTCATAAATGTCATGTGTTTCTGTGGTGATTTATTAAAGTATCCAATAGCAAATGGTACTGATAATGAACATTAAAAAAAAAAAAGCAGAAGTCGGGCACCAGATAATCTCACGGCGTTAGCAGGTGACCATAAGTCAGCGGCCCAGATTAAAGTCTGACCCGCGGCCCTTCGCTGCATGTCTTCCCCTGCTCTTTCTCCCAACGTTCCCGTCTGCTCTTCACTGTCGCACTGTCACATAAAGGCAAAAATTTCATTTTAAAATTAAATAAACAGAAGCCTTTAGCATGATGTTAAAACCAGCTACAGTGAATATCATGAAGTAAGCTCTCTGACTACTCCAAATTAAATACATACTTTTTTTTTTTTTGTTTTTAAAGTGCTTCAGGGCCTCTTATCATTCAGAAACATTATCACCATTCCGGCATGAGTGTTTTGCTTCATTAATTGCTCCTTACAGCCATAATTTAATTTATATGTGCTTAGAGGAGCAGAATTATTGATGATATATTGTCGCATTGTTGCTCTGACTTTGGGCAAGACAACAAAAGAGATTAAATGAGAGTAAACCCTTATTATAGTTTTATTCCACTGCATCAGTGCCGTTTTACTGTACATGTTTTTTGTGCAAGTGTGTAGATTGTGCAGATACAAACCCGCAGACATCCTCCTTTTTGTCTCTAAGTGTGAGTGTACACTGATGAGTGCGCTGCCTGGAGACAGCAAGGTCACAGCTTTGTCAGTTTGATCAATATTGACACTGTGTGCCTCTGTGTGTAGGTGTGCAACGCCGTCGCACACATGTATGTTTGAGTTTGTGGGACTGATTACATTGGGATTTTGTGCAAACAGAGCTGAGCTTTTAGTTAGTGTGGCGCTCACTATGTGTGAATGTGCACGTATCTCTGTACGTGTCTGGCTACAGTATTTGTCCTTCTGTTTTTGTGACTTTCTCTCAGTGTTTGTGTTGTGTGAATGCGTGGTTGCCCCATCCAGACATTCTTATTTACACTCCCTGCACCAGGTTTGGATGGAAGCAACACCTTTTCTCTAGTTTGGTTAATGTGAGGTCCCTGATGTGTCATTACTGACTCTGCATGCCATATACTCTACTGCATATTATATTCACAGTACATATGATAGTATTCAGTGATAACAGTGTAATGTCTTTATTTCACTTTCTCTCTATGAACTTTAATGTGTATGTGTAGCACCAGCAACAGGTGGTCCAAGCTGTGGAGAGGGCCAAACAGGTCACTATGGCTGAACTCAACGCCATCATCGGGGTGAGTCATCTTCATTTGTCAAAACAAACACACAGGAAATAAGAATGTTAAGGATTAAATTACTAATGTTTGTTAGTCGTTTATAAATATAAATGACTTGTTAACTGTTTGTGATGTACAGTCACGTGAAAAAGTCTTCATATGACTCTGTGCAGTCCCGTGAAAACTAAGTACACCCCATAATTTAGTAGCTTGTAGAACCACCTTTATCAGCAGTAACATGATGTAATCATTTTCAGTATGACTATCTGGCTCTCACATTGTTGGGGAGGAATTTTGGCCCACTCTTCCTTATAACGTTGCTTCAAGTCATTGAGGTTCGCAGGCACGACTCTCTTAGGGTCCCACCACAACATTTCAAACTGGTTGAGGCGGGGACTTTGACTGGGCCATTGCACCACCGTGATTCTTTTGTTTCACGGTCGTTCTGCTATAGAATTTCTGATGTACTTGGGATCGTTGCCCTGTTACATGACCCATTTTTGGCCAAGCTTTAGCTATCGGACAGGTTGCCTCATATTTGAATATGCTGCTATACAGAAGAGTTTATAGTCGACTCAATGAATGCAAAACAAACCCAAATCATGCTTGACAGAAATGAGGTGTTTGTGCTGAAACCCTGTGTTTGGTTTTTACCAAACATGGTGCTGTGCATTACGGCCAAACATCTCCACTTTGGTCTTGTGTGTCCAAAAGACACAGTTCCAGAAGTCTCGTGGTTTGTTCAGGTTCCAACTTTGCAAATCTAAGCCATGTTGCCATGTTCTTTTTTTTTTTTTTTTTGAGAGAAGAGGCTTTCTCTTGGCAACCCTTCCAAACAAGCTATACTTGTTCAGTCTTTTTCTAATTGTAATGTCATGACCTTTAACATTTAACATGCTAGCTGAGGCCTGTAGAGTCTGAGATGCAGCTGTTGGGTTTTTTGCAGTTTCTCTGAGCGTTCCACAGTCTGACCTCGGAATGAATATTCTGGCGTGCCCACTCCTGAGATTGATGCATTGTTACACTTGAATGCTCCAGACCAGCAAACTGACAAAACATATACGTTTCTAGAGGTGCTCACACTTGCTGGTGATCCATTAATCAAGTGTGTTTGATTAGCAGCACCTGGCTGCTACGTAGCCTCTTAATTCCTGTGGAAGCAGAAAGAGTGTCCACTTGCAACTCCTTGCACATTTTGGTTATATTGTCCCAAGTGCATGTATCCTACTGTACATTCACCTCTAAATGTACTCATTTCACTGTGAGCTGAAATTTGTAGCATCTCCTCCAAAGTAACCAGCAATGAGCTCATTATTTTTCATCAGAGTGTAAGCCGAACTAAATGCTCGCCGTTGCTGTGGCGCCAGCATCATTCGCCTCCTCTCCACCAATGTTGTGGAGCTATGTTTAGCTTGCAGGTGCTTCCTCAAATTTGAAGTAGAGCTTTTCACAGCTGACAGACATTTTACACCAGGGCACAGTTTGCATTTCCCTGCGATGTTCTGTCCTTTTCACCCACGAATTTAAAAATAATGTGAATACTTCCAAAACAAAAAGGCTTTTTTTTTTTTTTTTTTTGTTTTTTTTTACGT
>JAVDPK010000883.1:117561-131270 GCA_034780415.1 Cichlasoma orientale | reverse complement strand
GACACCAAGTGTGGGCTAGTGGGTACCAGCACAGAGCCAGCGGCAACCTACGGAAGCAGCCACTCCAGCCCCGAACAAAACAAAAAGGCTTTAATCACTGTCATCTTGCTAGCTGAGCTACACGCATGGTGAGACAATCAGGCAAATACTGAACATGCAAGTGGACGAATTTAATTTTTTTTAATTTAGTTTTGTGGCAACAAGAGGTCAAATTTTAACGGTAATGGTTTGCTTATTTGAAGAAGTGACTAAATTGTCAGTTGAGTACTTCAACACTGCTCATATTTATTATACACTTTTTGCCTGTGCATATATGTATGTATGCACAGAGAGACAGTGATGCTCCTGAGTGCTGTAGTAGATGGGGCTTTCCACAGCTTGTCAGAGCACTGATCACATTACTGTCTACTTAAAGCCCTTTGTTCCTCCCGGCACTACAAACACTGCTGTCTCTAAGGTGTGTGCTTTTGTGTGTGTATGTGTGTCTAATACACCGGCTTGACAAAACAACACACAAAAACACATCATAATGCTCCCCTCAGGATAATAGCCTTTCTTTATCTGTAGCTGCTCCTTTGCTCTCCTCTCTCTCTCTCTCTCTCTCTCCTCTGCTTTCTCATTTTCCTCTTTTTCTTTTTGCCTCCTTCATTTTCCTTCTGGATTTTCCCGTCCTTCCCCACAATCTTTTATCATTCTCTCCATCTTACATTGGCCGTGTCCTCATTTATTCTCTCCCAATGTTTTTTTTTTTTTTTTTTTTGGTGTCTTATCTTTTGTTCTCACTGCTGTACACTTTCCTTCCCTTTTCCCTCATTTACTCTTTCCCATGTTCATCTAATTCTTCTTCACTTCTCACTGCTTCCTACATTATTTCCTTCTGTTTCTGCTCATCATTTGCCGTCTGACTCAAATATTTTCCTCCTTCTCTTTAATCCTCCCTGTGTTTTCCCATGGCCCTTTTTCTACCTTTTTCTTCTCCTTCTTTCCCTTCATAATAAATCCCATTGCCTCGATATCTAACTCTTTTCAAAAACCTCTGGTTCTTCTATTCACTTCTTGGATTCACTCTCCACTGCCTTTACTTTCCTGGTGTATCATGATCGTTCAATTTCGTTCTACCTTTCTTTCCTCGTCGTCTTTCTCATCCTTGGTCTCAATCTCTTTCACCTGTTAATCCTCTAATCACTTTCACATCCTGTCTACCTTCATCTTAATTTCCTCTTTCACCGCTGGGCTCTCCATGTGGATTTCATTTCGTTCGCCTTCTCCCTTTCTCGTGTTTTTCCTCATTCCTCGTTTCCAACCACAACATTCACTTCCCCCTCACTTCGCTTATTTTCATTCCTTTTGTTCTTTACCTTGTCTTTTTCTAACCACACACTCTCTTCTACTCACCGTCCCTCCCTTTACTCCTTCCCTCCCCGCTACTTTCTTTCCCTGTGGCCACAGCAGCAGCAGCTCCAGCACCTGTCTCACCACGCCCCTGGCATCCCCCTAACGCCACACCCATCAGGGCTGTCCCTGGGCGCGGGGAGCTCAGGACTTCTGGCACTGACAGGGGCCTTGGGGGTCTCAGCCCACCTTGCCTCCAAAGATGAGCGCAACCATCTGGACCCTGAACATCTCAGAGGTAAAGAACCTTTTAGCCTTTTAAGTTTTCAGTTTTGTCTCTAAAAACAGGATTGTGTGTTTTGGCAGAGTCGTGAGAATATTCTGAATGAGCAACTAGGAGAAAGTCTCCTGTCTGCTCTGTAACTTTGAGCAACATAAGTCTTTTCTGGTATCGAAACTGATTGCCTTCACCTGCACTTAGATTTACCAGGACAGTTTAAATGTTGCTTAATGTGGAAGTTTTTACCCTTAAAATCCCTGCAGCCCCGAAGTGTACCATAGCTGTTCTACAGTGAAAATCAGTGTACTTGTTTTTGTTTCAGGTTCACACAAAGTGCTTGATCGATGATGAAATCAATAATGTTATTGAACATTTTGAGAAGAATAGTTAGCAGGTTCAGCACATGTGAGGCTGAGTAAAAGGCTCTGGGAAATAGAGAGCGCAACTATAGAATATCAAACACGTAGGCATTACTTTTTTTTTACTCCCTAAAATGTTTTGCTCTATTTGTCACTAGAATATGTGGATAGAAACTCCTGACAGCTGCAGCATAAGACCAAGATCATTTTATCATATTTTACCATTTTTGACCACATTAAATGTGATTGAAAATGCAAAGCAGCGCTATACATCATTTCTGACAGGCAGCTGCTTGGTAATTTGTCCAGCAGCTCACCTTTTGGACTCAATTTGAACTTTCTTGTTTTGATTGTTGTCTTAATATGGTCAGACGTATTCACGGCGTTTCTGTAAATGCAAGAGAAACGCTCTCTCCCTATGAACTTCCTTTCACCCCGATAGAATATCTTATCTTTGCGGAGTTTTTCAGGCGCCGAGCCAAGAGAGACTTTCTCATGAATAAACCGAGAGCTAGAAAGAAAAATGGAAGGATTCGGTGAGAACAAAAACGGAGAAAGATAAAGAGATCACTGTGTTCGTATTGTCGTGTTAAGCATCTGTGTAAGAGCTTATGCATGTCTGCAGCTGTGTGGGTTTCTGTTCTTACATATGATATGAAGAATGAGGGGAAAAGATGGTGAGCGTTGAAGGCAGCAGGGGAAGACAGCGAGCTTTGTCTGGTTGGAGAAGAAAGGGAGGGAAATATGGAGAGGATAGAGGAGACTGGAGTCAGGCACAATAGTGGGTTTGTATCTTTATTGGACAGAAGTCATCGTAGTTCAGCCTAACCTTGGCTGACTGGGGGCTGTTGTTGTTATTATCAGGACTGACGTCAAACTTTCTCTCTTCTCCCCTTTTCTCTTCTTCATCGCTCTCTTCTTTTCTCTACTCTGTTCTCTTTCCTTCCCTTTCTCTGCCCCAACCCAGAGGGAGCACCCAGCAGGGTGAGTAGTGTTGTATGTGTGTACCTTGATGTCAGTGTTTTGTACGCCCACATTTCACTGTGTGTGTGTGTGCGCGCGCGCGTGCATGTGTGACAGTGATAAACTGAGGGAAATGGAGACGCGCTGTAAAGTGGCCTCTAAAAAAAAGGCAGTGTTTTGCTGGAGCTCAGCCAGGAGTAGCACCGCTCAACACCAGCACAATAGCAGCTCATCACCATCAACCTTGAGCTTCTCAAGGTTTTTTCACATTACACTAACATCTGAGCTCGTCGCATTTGGCTGTTATCTGGAAGAGCCTACAAACCGAGTTAATGGACTGTTTCTTTATCAGCACCACAAATATTCGGGTAATCTGCAACATTTACAGAGCAAGAGAGGATTATAACCGAGTTAATGTTAAATGCTGCCCTAAATACTCCAGAGTCTGTAGAAACTGTCAAAATAAGAAATGTAAGTAAAGCAGCTTAAAAAAATTGGCGGTGAATAACCAAATATTTCTGTACAGCAGATCCCGCAACTGAGTTCCAAGTGATTAGACATTTCAAAAGACAATCAATTCTAAAGTATCCTTAGTTAATATTACATCTAATTGGCGATATTGCCATTGCTGAGATAAAGTGAAATCCCTGCACCAGAAAATCAAAATGTTGTTCTGGTCCGGCTGTTTCATAGAGCAAAAGATGCCCACTGGCATCTAAAGTTTATTAAATCTAAAGTTTGGTAAACTTTAGATTCCAAAAAAGTTTGGACGTTGTCAATCAAAACAAAATGCAGTGGTTTGCACGATAGAACATCGAAAAGATGTAAAATGTTTAAACCGAGACATTTTACAGTTTCATGAAAAATAATTTACCATCTCATTTTGAATTTGATGGCAGCAGCATGTTTCAAAAAAGTTGGGACAGGGGCAACAAAAGGCAGGAAATGTTAGTAGTAATAAAAAGAAACAGCTAGAGGAATGTTTTGCAACTAATAAGGTCATTTGGCAACAGGTGAGTAACATGATTGGGTGTAAAAAGAGTCTTAGCGAGGCAGAGTTTCTCAGAAATAAAGATGGGCAGAGGTTCACCAATATTAAAAAAATTGTGGAACAATTTCAGAATAATGCTCTCAACAAAAAGTTTAAGCCTGCATCTCTGATGAAATGGGGTGCATCGGTGCCTGTGGAAGTGGTATCTTGCACATTTTGGAAAAGTGCCATTAGTGCTGAAAGGTATACAGTACCAGTCAAAGGTTTGGACACACTCTCCCATGTGTCCAAACCTTTGACTGGTACTGTATACAGATGATATGACATCTTTTTCAGTGAAGGCATATTTCAGCAAGACAGCCACATACAGCATCTTTTGCAACAGCCTTACTTGGTAGCAGCAGAGTCCGGGTGCTGAACTGGCCTGCCTGCAGCCCAGATCTTTCACTGACTGATAACATTTGACACCTCATGAAACAAAACATCTGACAAACACGACCCAGGACTGTTGAGCAACTAGAATCTTATATCAGACAAGAATGGGGCAATATTCCTCTCCCAAAAGTCCAGCAGCTGCACTCCTCAGGTCCCAGATGGTTTTTTTGTTTTTTTTCTGAGATGTGTTGATGCCATCAAATTCAAAATGAGCTAATATTTTTCTTAAATTGATACATTTTCTCACTTTAAACATTTGACAAGTTTCATGTGTTCTACTGTGAATAAAATATGAGTTTGAGGTTTGCAAATCATTGCATTCTGTTTATTTACATTTTATACACTGTTTGTTTAGGATTGGGGTTTTTTTTTTTTTTTGCAATCTCGACATGTACAGAATCTTTCCAAAATGATATCCTCATTGTGCTTCGGAGGGCACAGTAAACAATGAAAAACGGAGATGCAGATGAAATGACAGTTTTCCCATTAGCCGTCTTTCCTTTAATATGACATTTCACTATAGCACTGACCTATGTGACTTTTTAGATTAGATGCAGGAATGCATTTGCATGTAATTGAGGGGTGAAAACTGGAAGAAAAAAAAAGAGGGCGGGGCTAAAGGGGAGGAAACTGGAGGAAAAAAAGTGGTGGAAGTGGTGGGGTGTTGTTAAAAATACCAACAAGTCTTTGTTCTAGCTTTATTGGGAAATGAAAATGATTTAGGGGCGCTGCTGACTTTACTTTCCCTCGCTCTTTCTGCAATGAAAACCTTAGCATAATTTAACTGAGCACAATGCCGATTGTTAAGCACCAAGAAAATATTTCTCTCGTGAGTCGAGGTTTGTGCTGAACTTAGCCAAGCATTACAGCATTTGGGAACGAAGGGGAGGGAGAGAAGGCTGAGAGATGCATATCAATTGGCATCTATCAGAGAGCCCCATACTGGTAAAAACAAGTTAGAATTTTAAATGGAGGGGGGAAAAAAGGGACAGAGAGAGGAAGTGAGGAGGAGAAGAGAGAAAAAGGCGGAGGAGGAAACGAAAGACACGAGGGAAGTTTGTTGAGCTGCACTGAGGTCCATTGTGTAGTCTCTTCTCTCCTCTGTTATGCTCCTTCCTGCCGTTCCCGTGGGCTCCTTCCTGTGTGACTCACTGGTGTGTTAAACCCTCACTGTTCTTGTCCTCCCCACAGGGGGACAGAGAATGACAAGTGGCCCTCACCGAACCTCTGGCCCTTGCCCCAGCGCTAAAACAACACAATGTTTTGATCGGATTTTCTCAGTGCTGAGCACCAGGAAAGGCTTGTAAATATACCTGCACAGCTTTATTGGCCAATAATGAGAGTCATATTTTACATGAGGACTGGTGTGTCAGGGGAGAGCAGTAATTAGCTTTATAGGCTGTCCTGTGTGCTGCTATGAATGTGTCTTAACCTGTGCTTGTGTACTTGCGTGTGCGTGCGTGTGTGTGTAATGTTATCATGTGTGTTCTGGACTTTCCTTTAATGTCTGTTTTTTGATCCTCTGGTTTTCTACACTGTTACCTGTATGTTAGTAGTACTGTGTGCATGTATGTGTTTACTTTGCTCAGTTTGAAGCAGATGCATTGATAATTTGTGTGGTTGACGTGAATCTGTGTGTCATCCCCGGAGCCGTCATTACCTGTCTCTGCTGTGCAGTAGTTTTTGTGTGTTCATACTTTTGTTTGTGTCCCTGTTTTGTTTTGTCCCCCCCCCCCCCCCAGAGTAAGTCAGTGTCCTCCACAGACAGCCAGCCCAATGAAGAGCGCCAAGGCCCGTCAGGAGGTTACGCCTCCTCACAGGGAGGAGCTGAGGCCAAGAGGAGGCGCTGTGATGACAAAGAGTCTCTCCCACCACATTCCTACGTATGTGTTTCTTACCTTCACCAAGACCATTATGTGACTAAGTTAGGTTGGTTCAGTAGCAATGGCCAGAGGGGTTGCTTGGAAGTGGGTGAATCTCTGATCAGATTGGACATTTCACATTATTGAAATAAAATTGAGATGCATAGTCTTAACGTTCTTAAAAAAAAGTAATTAATTAAACAGTAAAGTGACCCAGATTCAGATGTCCTTCTGAATCTAGGTCCCAATCCATGCATATTGCAGAGGCAATTTTCAGCCTTAGTGATGGTATGCTTGTTATGTGTCTTTGTGCCTAGTCTTAAACAATGCAGCAGCACAGGTGGGAAACAGGAGGAAACATAAGTTACATGCAAATAATCAACAAATTTTGACCTTTTTGTCAACCGAAGATGTCAGGAAGTGTGTATGTATGTCTGTGTGGTTGTGTGTGTCTGTATGACATTACCTATGACATTATAGGCCACACGAGGGTCGGGGGCCCGTCGCCAATTAGAGTTGTGTTTGGTTTGGATGGGTCCGGTGGGGAAGAGCAAGCAGCCAGAGGCGATGTAATGCCAGAAGAGAGATGGCCAAGGCAGATAGCTGTAATGAATTAGATGGCTGTGTGTTTGCAGTCTGGAGGATTGATTGACACCGGGAGTCTGTCTGTGCAAGACGGCCTCCAGCTAAGTCAGTTTGGCATCAGCAGCAACAGTCCAAATCTTCCCATTAGTTCAGAAAGAGAACAAGCACAGCGTTTCCACTTTCTGAATGTTTTTCCTCTCTTTCCGTCTGTCGAGCCGCATTACACCTCCCATTTCTCTCTGTTTGCCTTTTCCTATTCTATATCTTTCGCTGTCTCTTTATCACTGTTTCTCAATTTCTCTGCTTTTTCACTCACTCCATGTCTTGTTGTTTCCTTTTCATTTTTATTCCATCTGTATTTTTTTTTGCCTTTTTTTTTCCCTCGAACTTTTTTCCTCTCCTTCCCTTTCACCATTATTTCCTCACTCTCACTCTCTCTGTCTCTGTCTCGCTCACTCTCTCTTGCTGACTGTTTTCATGTTTTTGTTCCAGGAAGGAGGTTGTAGACATTGTCCTGTTTTGGCTCTGCATAATAAGGCACTGATGTCACTCCACACTGATGTCAATAGGAATATCAGGCCATGATCACATCAAAGCGCTGTTGCCATGGTGACTAAGTGCCATCCTTCTCACCCCAGGAAAAAAAAAAAGAGAGATGGAGAGATGGTTAGGCGTGGAGGAAAAATGCGCGGTGTGTGTGTGTGTGTGTGTGTGTGTGTGTGTGTGTGTGTGTGAGAGAGAGAAAGAGAGAGATCGACCAAGATAAAAAAAAAAGCTTTGTATAGGGGGAGGTTTAGTGAGAATGTATGATATACAATATCTCTGTGTTAAATGTTGCATGGACGGTGGATAGAGTGTGAAAGGAAGCAACGAGCAGCCACTGATATTGATATATCGATCTGTGTGTGTGCACTTGTGTCTTTATTTAAGTTCTCGGTGTACACACACAGCATACTGTATCTCTGTGCTGATGATGGGGGGGACTGTCTTATCTTAATGGATCTTGAGAAATCATGTTTTACCCTTTCTTCTATCTATCTATCTTTGCTCCTCAGGACAGTGATGGAGACAAGAGTGAAGACAATCTTGTTGTGGATGTCTCCAATGAGGTGAGATGCCAGTCTTTCTAAATGATTCTGACAGCACCTTGATGTGGCTGTTATCAGTAGGTTTACATGAATGCATATATGTAAAAGAGGTTGCTTGTAGTGAAAAATCCACAGAGAATTGCCACTTAAACTTTGCATTCCGCCTCCACTCTCTGGAGCTTTTTAGAAAATGTCAGCTCGTTTTTCTTTTTTTCTTTTCTTTTTTTTTTTTTTTTTTTATTATGCGCCTTTTATAGACCATATAAAAGATGATTTTCATGTCTGAAAAGTGAAGCCAAACCTGCATTCTTTTTAAAGGCCACCAGGGGGCGATAGCTTTGGTCACAACAAGACTTGTGGTCCTATAGAAGTAAAACAGAAGGAAAACCTCAGCTGGGACCACTGTAAACTCTGCTGCTGAGTTTATGGGTTCAGTCCCTCATTTTGGGTCATACTGAAATAAATGTTAAGCCCAAAATTTTGGTCATACTACGCATCCAGAATATGCTCATTGGCTACTGACTTGTAATTGACAAGTAGGTAACCAATGTGTGTGGTTTCACTTTCAAATGTGCCTCTCATCATTGCATCCAGTTTCCAAATGCCAAGATGACGATGGTGAAAATGCTCGTCTCGAGGGTTTAAATTGAGACTTCACAAACCAATGTAGCTGCGTCCATCTTTTGTGCTATCGCCACTTTACTTTTCTGCCTCGCTCTCTTCAGTTGTTTTCGGGGGGGTGGGGGTGGGGATCAATCTATTGACCGGTTGTACCTGCTCAGCATCAAATGGCAGACAGCCAAGGTTAGTGACTAGCTTCTGAATTTAGTGGCTAGAGTCTGAGACTTCTTTCACAAGTTAGTGGAGTCCAAAATTTGAACTAAAAGGAGAAGGAATTTTGGACTTAGATTTTGCAGTGATGCTTTGTATCTGCTGGATATCCAAACAGGCAGCTGTGTGCTAACAAGTGAACCATATCAACTCAAGAGGTAATACTCTTCCAGTCAAAAGGAATAGTTATGCCTATAACTTCTGTTCCCTGAAGGAGAGGAACGAGGTACAGAGTGAATCGACTGAAAGGGAACAGCCAGCTTCACAGTAGCATTCTCCTCTGCTGTTTTGAACAGTTCTCAGTAGTAACATAAAAAAATATCTTCAATTAACTTTAAATCCAATTATAAAAGGTAATAACTAATGCAGGGTGATGGCTGACAGTTCTCTATACAGTTCTGGATAAAATAAGACCACTGTAAAATTGTTTCTTTGATTTTACTATTTATAGCTGTGTTTGAATAAAATCAACATTTTTGTTTTATTCTATAAACTGACGGTTCTTCCAAATTTCAAATAAAGATACTGTCATTAAGAGAATTCAGTTGCTGGAAAAAGAAACAAATTAATGGTCAATTTTTTTCCCCAAGTTTTCAGACCTCAAATGATGCACAGAAAACAGGTTCATATTCAGTCCTGTTGTTTTCAATTAGGAAGAGTTCAGAAATCAGTATTTTGTTGAATAACCCTGATTTTTTTTTTTTTTTTCACTTTCATGCGTCTTGGCATGCTCTCCCCCACTCTTACACATTCTGGTTCAAAACGTCAAGCAGCTATGTTTGATGGTTTGTGGCCATCCATCTTCCTCTTGATCACATTCCAGAGGTTTTCAGTGGGCTTCAGGTCTGGAGATAGGGCTGACTGTGATGGGGTCTTGATCTGGTTCCCCTTCATCCACACCTTAAGTGACCTATCTATGTAACATGGAGCATTGTCCTGCTTTAAAAAAACAATCTTCAGAGTTAGGGAACATTGTCAGAGCAGAACAAGTTTTCTTCCAGGTAACCTTGTTAGGTGGCTTGATCTAGCTGCCATTTGCCATTCTCTTTGTAGGTCACTTGATGTCATCCTACCGTTGCTGAGTAACATTCGAATGAGTTGATGGTCATCCCGGTCAGTGGAGTCGATTTCGCCCTTTGCTATTCTATACCTTTGTTGTCCCTAAAGTCTGCTACTAGACTTTGTTCTTATGAACCGCCATCTTAGAAATTTTAAGGATGATGCTCACAGTATCCCTCTGCCAGCAAAGCCAGAATGAACCCTTCACAACTTTTCTTATCAACTCTTTTGGCGTGGTTAAGTTGTTTTTTGATTCCAGTTACTTATGGTGTACTACTAGCACTGTTTTTGCCATCCAGCTGATCTTATTGCAAGAGCATGGTGATGACCGCAGCAGTGGTTTCTAGTTTTCCACGTTAAATAAGATTTGGTTCAGCTGATCACCTAATCGGTACCTTATTAAACAGAATGAGGTGTGCTTGTGTTGGACTTCACACTAGAATGGAATAGCTGTCATACATGTAGAGATGCTGATTTCAGAAAAATTTGTCTCTTCATTTTTTCCACAGTTATGTGATTTGCAAAATTTCTTCTTCACTTTCTTAGCAGTCAAAATTAGTTGAGCATTGCTGGACAGGACACACAATGACCAAAATACAAACTCAGCCACTGATTTTTGTGTATATCAATACTCATTTACATCCTTGTGCTCCATTACTGGAAATATATTTAAAAAGCCACAAATTACAAGCAGTCTTTATCCAACACAAGTGCCCGTCCAACACTGGAAGGACCAGTGCTGCTCAGGGGAATAAACTCTAGGCTGCTTTTACCTCTACATAACCTGTATGTTCAATGCAGCTCTTTCTCTGTATGTAAATCTGTTCAGTTTTTAAATCAGTTTATTTCAGTGCTTTTTTTTTTTTTTTGCAGTGTTCTAGAGAAAGTCGCAAGTACACATAATTGGATAATTGCCCAAGGAATAAGAGATTTACTATCATAATTTGATACTTGATTATTTATTTTAGTTTGTTTGCGGGCAGTGTTTATATTTATTTGAAATGTTGCACTCCAACAGAACTGAAACAAGTAATTACTTTTTTCAGACTAATAGATTAATCCCTTTATCTGGAATATGTCAGAAGTAGTTGTCGTGTCAGAAAAAGTGGCCACCAAGATGTTCATTTGAACTCTCGTGAGACGCAGCAGGTTTTTGTCTCTGAAACACTTGAATTTTTGGCATTTTCATCGAAAAACCTAAATTGTGTCAAAGTCCAAACATGTTGTAGTTTGGTTTTGCTTGTAATCTTTCTTTTTTAATATTGTTCACCTAGAGTAACCTTGGTGATTTGTGTATGTGTGCATCTGTGAAATGTAAAACAGTCAGCAGATATGTACCTAGTTCAGCTTTCTGCTGCAGTTTCCTTGTAAATAGGAAGGGCTCCAATGTAAGCTCATTATCAGCTGCCACTGTTTATGCTCTCTTCTTGTGAACCATGCCCGATCGCTCTCTCTCTCTCTCTCTCTCTCTCTCACACTCGCGCGCACACGCACATTCACAAATACTTGGTTTTCACCTATCTCTTCTCATTTACCTCCTCTGTGTATATTTGCATCCGGCTCTTGAAGCTTCTGTTCTTCCATCTCGTCACTGTCTTCGCCTTCACTCGTTCTTTTCCACTCTTCTCACCCCGCTCCACCTCCTCCTTTCCACCTCCTTCCTCTCATTAGATAACTGCATTCTGCTTCATTTAATATATGCAAAGCCGTTTATGCCCCTGGAATATTTTAGTTCTTTAAATACTTCACGCAGTGTACCAAAATATGTTTCATCTAAAGCCCTCTGTATTTTGATATTGCACACAAAAGCGGAACCGGTCTCTTGTGTGATTTGGAAACTGGTACAAAAGCATAGAGGGAAAAAAAAAGTGACAAAAGTGGGTAATGGAAGAAAAGGGGGAGGGAAGTGAAGCATGTGTGTACCTCTGTGTGTTATAGAGGCAATGTACATGCATATGTTTGAACATACATGCAAGTCTGTGTGTATGCTTGCCTTCAATTTAAAGATGATTATATGCAGACCAGTGTATGTGTGTGTGCGCGCGGGTGTGTGTCTGTATAAGCACTAAAACGTCTGTGCTGATCACTGTGACCCAGACAGAAGTGCTTACACCAGCACTTTGCTCTGGGGGAGGCAATGCTGGCTCAACAGTGGCTCCAGCCAGTGATGAAAGCATCCGTAACAGCAACATTATCTCCAGGTCCACACACTACTGCATCAGCAACAGTGACAATCTCTAGTGTTTCGTGTGCTGTTTCCTAAGTGCTCAGCCCCTTTACAATCAAAATTAACTCTGTGACAGCAGAGTTTGTGTTGGCTTCATTAGGCTGCTTAAGAATCAGGAGCATTTTCCTGTGAGTTAAGTGTATTTTCAAACTACTGTAACATAACTTCGGCATGGTTCATGAGTGCATTTAAAGATCTGCTACCTCAGGAAACGCACATTTATCCTGGTAATTGTAGTAATGACACAAATTTTGAAGATCAAGACGCAACTGAGTCCTTCACTAAAAACAACAGCATTAAAGAAGTATTACGTTTTTGATGAGAGTAGTTCCAAGTTATGTCTGAAGTACCCCAACTAAAATACTAAACTAGTACCGTTGTTGGTCTACTGTCAATGAGCACCCCTTCACGGATATAGCCATGATGATGTCATATTTGACATTATGGTGGATGAAAAGGTAGCCTGTGGGAGTTGTCAGCTGACGCTAGTGTTAGGGCTCAGTCACACAGATCTAGAGACCGGTCGGTGACCATCTGGCAGCCACTGGTCGTGAGGGCAAAGTGTGTATTCTGTGACCATGGAGTCTGGCCGTTGCAGCAATAAGGTTCAACTTTGAATTCACTTTAAGACCAACATTCTCCATTTCCAGTTTGCATCACTCTCTTCAGTTTCGCAATAGCTCAGAGAGTAAATGGTGAGATGAGTTGTCTTTTGTTCAAACTACAGGCGACCGCGGCGCTCTGCTAGTAACCAAAGCAGTCACAAAAAGGGTTTTCAGTGCAGCTCCCTCTTTGTGACTGATTTCACCCAAAAACCTCCAGCAACCACTCACCAACCAGTAGGAGAGTACAACGTTTTCCCTGGCAGTCTGCAGGCCAGCCGACCGGTCTGTAGGGTTGTGTGACTGAGGCCTTAGCTATCTTCTTTTGTTAACAATGTGCATCTATGATTCACTGCAATGTTTCACTGTCAAAGACGGCTTAAAATTAAATGTATTTACTAGAGAAACTGACCGGCCGACTCATTAGTGTCTTCTAATGCAACTAAATACTGGACAAAATAGGACTCGTCATTCAAAACATTGTTTCGTACTTGCATTTTGGCTTCATTTCACAGTCTGAGACTGTACGTGGCACTATACGTGCAGAAACGAGTATGAAGGTCACTTCTTGAAAGGAAATATACCACAATGGAGGAATTCAGCACTTTGAGGGTCAGGATGGAAAGAGAACAGTGAAACAGTTGAAGTATTGTGTGATCAGAAATAAGACGTGTTTTATACTCAAGTAGAACACTTTCTCATCTCTTTGTTGCTTAGGAGCCAAACTCTCCTGCTGGCAGCCCTCCTCATTCACCCCATGGGCACGGGTTAGATCGGGCCCCTACTCTAAGGAAAGAGCTTCCAGGGTCCTCAAGCACAGGAGAGGCTCCCTCCACGCCAAACCCTCGCAGCCCAACCACAGGGAAGGCCAAGGACCCTGGACAGGTAAGATAAAAAGTTGCTGTATTCCACTGACTGGAACTACTACTTTGCTTAAGTAAAAATAAAACTTTTTTTATGTGTTTAATAGGAAATCTTTTCACTTTTTATCCTTAGGCCAGTCATTGCTTCATATTGTTTTGCTTTGGGATTACAAAAAACTCACATTACAAATGTATGCACACTAAATGGCACTGATATAATCTGTGCGCCAAG
>JAVDPK010000883.1:76179-101696 GCA_034780415.1 Cichlasoma orientale | reverse complement strand
ACACACACACACACACACACACACACACACACACACACACACACACACACACACACACACACACACACACAAAATCATCCTTCATGCTGCAGCCTGTACAGCAGTCCCTCGCCCACCAGGGGATCCAGTGCCAGGTGTATAGAGCCAGGTCCGGATCAAACAGCAGAGACAGCGAGGCCTGAGGATGTGCCAGCAGAGCGCACCTCTCTAGCCATGCACCTTCAGTCCAAATCTATTCTCTCTGTTAGTTTAACAGTCTCTCAGAGCTGCTACAACAAGCACAGTGCTGGCTTGCTGTTAACATTGGCTAACTGTAGTATCTACCTATGGCACCATTAAAAACAGAAATGGAGACAAAATCAACAAACAAAATATTTTCTACTCTTTAGAAAGGGCCTAAGCAGACATTTTTACATTATGTAATACGCTGCTCTGTCTTTGAACATGTTCATCCAATTCATACAACACTAGTGAAGAAGTGAAGACTGGACCAACTCTTGTCAGTAATGCATTCTGGTTATTGATTGGGAGGATGCTATTCCTTGGAGCATCACCATGCAGCCTGGCTAATAACAGATCAGTATGAAAAGTGATAGAGGAGATCTCATCCTGACACAAACAAACTAGCATCGTCCTCCTCTTTGCCACCAGGTATTCTGAATTTCAATAATGGAGATTTTATATATATTTTGATCTTTGCTTCAATGGAACAGCTGCCACTCCAAAAAAACATATTTTTTTTCCTTCCTCAAAATCTGCATCAGCACCAAATATCTGGCATCAATTGACTCTTATGTGAAAGCTCTATAAAATCAACAAGGGCTTCAAATTCAGCTGATAATTATCTGAATGAATGCTACAATCCCACCTCTTTAGTCTAAAATGTATTATTAAAATGTACAATCACCACAGATGCAACCATGCCAGCAGACTATTAGTCCTGATGTTTGGATGCTGAAAACCCGATTAACGAGACAGAATTTATTCTCCCAGCATCGAGAGCCGGCTTTGTCCGATCTGAAGTCACTTTCAACACCTTTCTCTTCATTCTTTTGCTGCACTTCAGACAAACGTTTTCAGCTCGCACACCAAAGACGATGTTTTGCCCCATCGCAGTAAAAAGGCAAATTGGTGCTGCAATGTTTTGCATAACACTCGCAATACACAGGGAAAATGAATCATTAAACACTGGGCACCCACTGACCCCATTTGATGCGTTTGGAGGTTCCTCGGACTCTAAATAAGTTGCGCACATCAAATGCAGCAGACAGCAAATCTCATTTGCATACATTTCCATACACGTAGCCATTTAAAAAGATCCAAACACTCTGGGCCGAAATTTGAAATACAAAACCAAACAAATGTCTTCCAAAGCTGAGTTTAATTGGCAGTCCACATTCTCATGCATCTCTTTCAGGTCCTAATCAGGACTTGAATGTGGGGGCTATTGAGTCTGGCAGTATCAGCTGAGCGATACAACTAAAGCCCAGAGCAGGTGAGAAATCCATTTTCTCTTGTTTACGTTCTCTTGTGCTGTAGTTTGCTGTCACACTGTACAAAAGCCGAATCAATACTGTGATCGCAGGAATTGAAGGGTTAAAACCTGCATTTCAATCTCGCACTAACTGAAATTAAATGGAGCTAAATGCATTATTATCCACAAGCGTGCCAACAATCCTCCACTCCAGACAGCAGATAAATGCTTTACTTGTGTTTTTTTTTTTTTTTTTTTTCTCCTCAGGTTCTCTTCTCACGCAGTTAAAGCTTTGTCTTGGCAGAACAGTCACCACGACACCCATAATCACTGAAGAACTCCCTCTTGGGCATTATTGCAATAATAACCCATCCCACAGCCTATTGTACTGCAGATCACCTTTGTCTCGTCACACTACAAGCTCGCTCTGCACACAAAAAAACCCCACAACTGTGAGGCGGCATTATTTACCGAGCGCGCCAGTCACAAAGGAGCTGTGAATCAGAGCTCGCTCATGCTGTGGGTTTGGATCCCAAGACACTTTCTCACGTCTGACGATGCAGACTGGAGAAACACTGCGTTCCCTTAGAACACAGTGTGTATTCCATCATTCTGATCCTTCATTTTTTTCATCTAAATATTTCTAAGATGCTTTCTGGCGCCACGCTGAGAGCACGCTTTTCTGGCTGTTATGGTTTAAACAAATATTCAACAAATGCTTCTTTTTCCATCTTAAATGCCCAAGCCAGACTTGCCGAGAGCCTGACTTGGGTTCGCAGTTAAAAAAAAACATTTTCTGACAGACAACAACACACACACACACACACACACACACACACACACACACACACACACACACACACACACATCAAATCAAAAGTTTTCTCACTTACGCATTTACAGTTGCACAGATCGCTAAGGAAATATATAAAACACACACACACACACATATACACATTACAGTTTGTCTCAAAGAAAATTCACAGTCACACATAACATCTTTGTTTGCCTTTAGAGAAGTTTATTTACATGTCCATATATAGCAAGGGTCAAGGTTCATGATGCAGCTGTGAAAATACCTGTGTGCCTGTCTGTGTGTATGTGCCCTAACAAATACAATAAAAAAAACAAACACATAATGTTGAGTGTTCTTGTGTTGATGATGCCGAGGCCACGTCCTGAAACTGGAGAGCACTAGTTTGAACTGACTTTAGTTTTCTGTCTTCTGTTTGATTTTGGTTTCTATAAAACATCTTCAGAACACGTTTGTCTTTGTTCTTTTGGAAAGAAACAGCAGGGGGGGGAAAAGGAAAACAACAAAGACAATCTGAGTCTCAGGACACTTTACGGGACCGAGCCTTGTTCTGTCATGTATGCACTAGAGATGATACAATCATGTTGCTGCTGAAACTTAACCAGGAGGAAAAAAAATAAAAGCTGGAACCTCACACCACATCGTCTCGCCATCTGCCATGCATCTGCTGCCCCGAGGAGCAGCTCCGTGCCGTGGACTGAGCTGGACTGGACCAGGCCGAATGACGCCAAGCTGACTCGGGCTTGGACTTTGTACACAGCACAGAATATGGACCATATTGTTCCATTAAGGGTTTTTAAGCGCTCCTTTAACCCTCTCCACATCTCAGTCCCACACCTTTGTCTTTTTCCTCCACTCGACGCCATCCAACTGCTCGCGTAAAATTCAAAGGCTAAAAAAATATTTTTTTTTCCCTAATTTCTTGTTCACTACAGAGGTTTCGTTTTGTTAAAAAAAAAAAAAAGGACAAAAAAAAAAGGAAACAAAAACAAAAGGTTCTTTGGAGGAATCCCACAGTTGCGCAGCTATAGACTAACCAGCATTCTCAGAGCATTAAAATCAAAGTTTTTTTCTTTTTCCAGAGATGTGACTTTGCGCCTCTTTGCTTCTCTTTCTTTTTTTCTTTTTTTTCACAAACATAACCAAAACAACAAAAGTACAAGTTGAGTGTCTCTTGCTTTCCATGCCACCAACGCTCTGTACAGTCAATGCTGCAGGAGGGAGCCTTGGCTCCGCCCCCTGATTATTAGTTTACTTTTTTGGGCCACTCAGAGTTCAGTAGATAACTTCGTAGACTGTGGCTTTCTTGTCCCCAGAGCCAGTGACAATGAACTGGTCGTCGGGGGAAATATCACAGCTGAGAACCGACGAAGACTCCTTAGACTGAGCACAAACACAAAGAGGAAGTCATCAGCAACTAACAGTCAACGACGCAAAATTATTGAATTCACATCAGCTGTTACTTAAGTTACTTTTACATCCCAAAATAACCCTCTGATATTTGAAGAAGAAGAACAGGAAAATGAAAAAAGCTTTTTTTTAAAAGCTTTTACAGCTCAATTGTTTCCAGACCAGAGATCAAAATTTCTCATCAGATTGCCTGTTGTGCATTAAACTCTGGTGTTTTACCTGGAATATGCTGGATCCATAAGGTGTCCTCCATGCATTCAGGAGGTTATCTTTGCCTGTGCTCACGAACCATTTACCTACAGGAAAAAACACACACAGACATCAGCAGATAAAGCCTCAGGGGAGGAGAGATATGGAGAAGCCTGAGAGGCCGCAAAGCAGAAGAAGTGAAGGGGCGAAAAGGAAAGGACTGTTTCTGTGTTCTAATGAGAGAAGAAAAAGATTTGTTCTGCTTCCCTGTGATTAAATACCCTCAGGTAGTGTGATGTAACCAAACCATCAATCTTATCAGTGTGTATGTGTGTGTGTGTGTGTGCGAGATGTTTGTGCGTACCGCAGTAGGCAAACTTGAGAGAGAGAACGCAGCTTTCGTGAAGGTGCAGCTGGTACTTGTCAGGTTTTGAGACATGCAGAACTTCCACGTTACTGCTTTCCATTCCCACAGCCAGCCATTCGCCTGTCGGACAGTAGCCCAGAGAGAAGATCTGTGGGCAAAAAGGGAGGAGATGCGACGATGAGATGAGAGATGCAAAGTTTTAACGATCACAGCACCCTCTTTTAGTGGAGACTTGTGTGCATACCTGTGAGGTGAAGTCGTGCTGCTGAAGCTGGCGTCCCTCTCGGAGGTCCCAGCAGCGGACCGTGTTGTCCAGCCCTCCCGTCCACAGCTTGGTGCCGTCGTTGGAGATATCGATGCAGCTCGCTCCGTCCGTGTGGCCCTGGAACTGCCTGCAAGATCAGACGCAGCAGCTTCTGAGAAACAGACTTTAATGGACCATACAGCTGGCCAACACAGCATCTACAACCAGAGAAATGTTCCTTAAAGTACACACCACTTTCCCCCCGCTGACATTACTTCATTTAAATACACCTGATAAGACTTGATATTTAATCCTTACAATTTTTGTTGACGTGAGGAATTTTTGTTCTGCATTACACAGAATTCCTCACCTCAAAATAGTCCCGGGACACGAGAGAATTTAAGGCTACAGAGATTTTATTAATGTTTATTTGGCAGAATTAAGTCCTCCCAAAAACACGAAGATTTAGTGGTTCTTAATATGCTTCTCACCAGCTGTAACTCCCTCTATGTGCTTCCATGAGTGGAGGCAAGTGTGGACACAGCTAATGAATAATACAGCAAAGAATACACCAATAAAACATTTGAATCATGAAAAATACTGTCATGAACAATTCTATATTTCTACAACGATCAGAAAGGCTAAACAGAGGAACCTACAGTGTAAGTAAACAGCAAAGACCGTGTGTATAGTATAGAGTATAAATGCTATGCAGCACTATTTCGGTATTAAGGGACGAGCACTGCAAAGCACTGAATTTAGAGTTGAACGCAGCATCTGAACATGTTATTTGAAAATAAAAAATATACTTTCAAAAACTGACTGGTGCTGCTCAGCAGTGACATGTGAGAGAACGTGAAAACCACTGGTAGGAGCCCTTTAAAGAGAGATAGGACCGAAGACTGTAAGTCTTCATCCTGACTAGGAGATAAATGCACAGCCTGCGCTCAGGACCAAAAAACATCTTTGCTTTGGCGCCCTAAGTGCAGTTTTTCCTGGCACTATGTCTATTTCATGACTGACAGCACAGATTGTAAAATTACACCAATTCCTTATATTTTTCTCCCTCTCCTCTCAACATCTATACCTTTTCCTTTTTCATCAGTCTCTCCTCTCCCAACCTGAAAATAATCTGGCTATTTCCCATTCCCATCTGCTCTCCTCATCTGACTGCAGGAAACCGGTGAAGATGATGAATCAGCCACTTCCTTCTCCTCTTACCTAACCAGCGTCTGGTTGTGGAGGTCCCAGACGACGATGTTGCCGTCGCTGCAGCAGGAAAAGCAGACCTTGTTGTCAGGCGAGATGGCCAGAGCGTAGCAGGCGGGAGCAGACGACGTCAGCTCCGCTTTGATGCGAGGAGTCGGTGTGGCCAAATCCCAGATCGACAGCGTGCTGGCCTCTCCGCCAACAATCAAGGTTCGACCATCGGAGAGCAGCTTGCAGGATCGGATGTAGTTATCCCTGTTCTGATTGAACGTCATAAAATTATAAATATATTACCATTAAATTATACAGGCATATGTATTCTAGTTAGTGCAACTGATGACAATGTGCTAAAAAACAAAGATGCGCCTACAGAAAAGTATAAAGAGGCTGGACGAGTTTTATCATTCAAAGTGTTACTTTATGTGTGAAAAACAAGCACATCAATTTTAGCAGTAAAGCAACACGAGATGGACAACAGATTTTAAAACTGATCTGCAAAACACCCATCTATCTGTCCCCCTTTGTTTCTCACCAGACAGTCCAGCTGGGCCATGGGGCTCTTGCTTCCTGGCTGGCTGATGTCCCACACTTTGACGCAGCCCTTGCCTCCGGTGTACACGTGACGCGTGGAGGTGCTGATGGTGACGGCACACACCACCTCTCCGTGGTTCAGGGTGTGGATCTGACGGGCGTGACGAGGAATTCCCGGTCCGAGCAGGGCATCGGGGGGAAAGGGCACCGGCTGCATCTGACCGTCAGCGCTCACGTGGAACGAGTAGGCGCTGAGGAGACAGAAGGAAGAAGACAGAAATAGATGAGCAACATTAAACACACAAATCACGCAAGTGATCATGAGTTATTTGGACGAGCTTAACGTCTTCTACAATCCGCACGAGTGTAATTTAAAGAACCACATTATTAGCTTGTTCATACTTTTGTCATAGAGTAATGTCACTATGTCTAAATTAAAACATGTGTAGGCGCTTTCCCTCATCCTGCCTCACTGACTTTAACTTTCTCTTCCTCCATTTGCCAAAAATACTTTACGAGGCTAACACCGAGTGACTAAAACTTAACATTTACTAATGATGTCTGGATATCTGAAGAGTATGGTATTCAACAAACTGAGTCTATTGATGCTGCTCTGCAAATATCACCAGTGCCACATCACCTACTCTGGCCATTCATCTGCAGAAGTAAGAAATATTACACACGAGAAAGTGAAGCCAGGCACACTTTTAAACACATTTTTCAAATGCTTGAAGGATAAACTCACTGAAAAGTTCTTGATGCATGAATTTGTTTTTTTTAAAGATGCCTCGGTGTTGAACATTTTGGCCTAACAAAGGTATTCTCCCCCACTTCAAAATCTCTTACTGTTCATCTTTTGTTGTCTTAATGTGTTGTAACTGAACTCTGAGGGCAAATTGAGCTTCTGAGTGTTGCTAATAGCGAACAGGAGAAGATTTGAGTAATAACGGCAGAGGAAGAGGAAACTTACGGTTTCCCGGAGGCAGCTGACTGCAGGCTGGCAGGCAGCCCAGGGACCCTCATGTGTGGGTGTGGAGACTCATAGCCCACCTGGAAGAGTCAGAGATAAGTCAACATAAGAAAAAAATAAAAAATACTGAAAACTATGAAATAAAATACATGGAGCAGAAAGAAAAGATGAAAGTTAATTTGTTAAAACTGGTCATATAAAGGCAGTATAAATCAAAAAGATTAGAATAAAACAAGTTCACATAAAAGACGTCTCAAGAGTCACACTCGTGGATTTTTAACGACAAATGACGATGCAGCTGCTCCCCATCCAAAACTCTCCTCTTTTCCATATATATCCCTCTTCTTGCCCTCTGACTGGTTTATATGCTGAGGTATGACATATGACAGTGACACTGCAAAGACAAATTATGTACAGAGCGTCACGCTCACCACAGGGGATCGTCCATAGCCTGCGGCAGCTGCTGCCGCTGCTGCTGCAGCTCCGTTCATCTGGGGGGAGACCAAGTGGAGACCAGCGCCATAGCCAGCAGCCCCAGGCAGGTCCCCATTCACCCCTGGAGGGGGTAGGCCAAAAGCCCCTGGTGGATACGCTCCCTGAACCGCCAAGGGGTTTCTCAGACCCAGAGCTGGAGGTAGAAGAAAGGGTCAAAAAGACAAGATAGTTTGTTTTACATTATTCAGGTGAAAAAAATTACTTACTGAGGCAAACAAGCTGTGAGACAAGACACCTTTATGTATCACTTTTACATAGGTTATAATAAGATACAGATTTTATTAAGGTGACTCCCTCTGCAGAGTCTTGTAATGCAAGAGACAGCTGTGACTGACAGGCTGTGAACAAGCGGCAACAAAAGGCTGGACGATATCAGCACTAGACCACTACTGACCCCTGCTGGCCAGCTTACCATCCTGCAGCGAGACAGCACGTCCACGTGTGCTCAAATTAACATCCTCTACATCCCTCCATCTGCACATGTAGGTGCATCTAGGACGGTGCATGCATGCATGCATACATAATAGTGTAGACGTGTGCGCGAGAGAAAGCGGAGCAGAGGCTAACAGGTGATGTGAGAAAAGAGAAAAGAGATACACTGGAATAGATGGAGGCTCATTATGAAGCAGCTCACAGTCACAGTCCATCACCTCTCCTAATCTTTCCATTTAAAAAGTGAGGCGCACAGAATATTTTTGCCCACAGCTGCTTATTAAGTCCAGATGGTGGTTGGTGGTGGGGAGCTGGCTGACACTCATACCAACTACTGCAGCCCAATGTTGCTCGAAACATTCGGGTAACAAAGCTAATGTAACAGAGCTAAAAACTCAGCTCTGCAGATACAAATTCAAATGTTTAATGGCTGCTGTGAGCAGCATCTATGCACACTGCAAGAGGATTAGGAAATAGTACAACAAGCACTACTCGTCCGTAGTGTCCTCAGCTGTCCGCCTCACACTTTATCTGCAGGCTCTCTGAAGTCCAATGAAGTGTTTTAGCAATAAAGCACAGACTATACGCCCTTTAGGGGAATTAAGGAAAGCTAAGGACATTCTCACCGAGGGGGTCGACGCCAGGCTTGCCTGGGACAGGCCTGAACTGTGGGGGCCCGCTTGGTCCTGGAGTGTTGGACTCCTGAGACATAGGGGTCCCTGGTTTCATACCTGGAGTGCTGGACTTCTCTCTCTGGGAGAGAGTGGAATTAAAAACAAAGAGAGATATATTTATAAATCTGGAAGCAAAGAGGAAAAATGATGTGATAATAAAGAGTAGATGGGACCATTGTGGGATGTCACACTGTGTTTGGGATGTTGAGCATCTTACATAACAACTACTCATGAACAGAAAAAGTAAATAAAATGTGTCCAAGACTAAATTAATATATTAACTTGTTGTGATTAAGATGATGAAAAGTATTTGCCCTTTGCTGTCTGCATTTGAGCTAACACTGTGTCTGTCTACCTGTGGGGGCTCTTTGCCACGAGACGGGGAGGTGGCACTGCTGGATGAGGCCAGGGAGGTGGGACTGGCCTGCGGGGGACCCTCTTTTCGGGACGGGGGAATCTTGTCCAAACCATTTTCCCGGGATGAGTAGGACTGCACACTGCGGGGTGATGATGGATCCTGAGTTTAAAAACACAGAAATTAGAAATAATATCTTTCCCGTATTCAAACACAGGTTCACATATTCTCAGCTTTAAAACAACAGCCATGAGATCAAACAGTGAAAGCAATTTGTCTCGCTGTAATCATCCAGTTCATACACTGAGTAATGTTTGCCTGATGTGCTTCCCAGTGTCAATGACGCCCTCATCCTTTGCACACTAAAGTTGCTAAGGTGACTTCTTTTGTACTAAACTGCTGACTCAGGCTACAGTCATTCTCCTTAAGTGGGAGGAGGATGGATTCACTCCTGGGAAACAAAGAATTTTTATACGAAGAACTTGTCTATATGTATTTTGAGTGACCATCTCACAATTCAACTGCTGCTATTAGCTATGCCCCCCCCCTAAAAAAACACCCCCCCCCCAAAAAAAAAACAACAGGAATATGAAGATACAGAAAATAAGATGTCTGGAATTCCAACAAAGAAGAAGAGCTAGTGGCTCGGTGGCAGCAGGAGTCTTGTTTGTAAGATGTGTCCTCCAGCTGTTATGACAGTAACAGGGAAGGTGTAGCCTGGAATTTAAAGGAGGAATTGCAGCAGTGCATCATAGCCTACTGTATGTTTCAGTGGGTATTATTGTGCCGTGCGCATACGTCAAACTTCATGCTGCACTCCATCGTACATGTGTGCAAACACCTTTATTTGACCTAACATGACAAACTTTGGAATACATTTCAAAACAAAAAGGGATGCAGATTCTTGCTGCTGTTATTTTCACTGGAAACAATGAAAATAACAGGTTATAATTTCTTTTCTTTTTTTAACTATTCAACATTCAATTCAACGTGACATTTTTAAAAACTGTCGTCACTCATCTTGCTTGGATGCTTAAGCTATTATTTGCATAATTTTTAAGAAAAAGTATAAATCTATGAATTTTTTTCCTTATTTGTTCATCTTTGCTGCAAATAAACTTCATTTTCTTCCACGTTTTTGATTACATAAAAACCCAAATCTCTAACAAAAGGCCTTTTAAAATGAGGACAGCTTGAACTACAGTGGGATTTGTGTACCTATGTATTTTATAGCTCTGTGCTGCTAAATGAGGACAGGTGGAGGTGAAGGAGGGTGGAGGGGGATTAGTATAATTACTATTCATGTGGTCCTGCTGGGTATGTTTACATGATGTATGCAGATGAACGCGGTCAAGTGAGGCAAACAGAGGCCAGCGGCTGCCTACTAACCTCATCTACCACCAAATTATCATCACTCTTATCCGCATCGCTGCCCTGAAAGAAAAAGAAGGTGAGATGAGACACTCCCGCTCTGCGGTCTGATGTATGCAGATTACATGTAGAAATATACAACACACAAAGCCATACACAAACAAGTTTCCCTGTGTGTAGTTTATTGTATTTGGAAAAAGTTCCTTTTTTGATTTTTTTAACACCCAAGAAGGTGCAGAAATGCAGACAATGAACGGTAGAAATGCAATTAATTTTAGATTCTTAACTTGGCCAGGTGAAATCCTCTCAGGAACAGGCTCGTGTTTTTGTTCTAGGTCTTGGACACATTGATAATTCTGAACTTCAGGATAATAGAATGCATTTATCTCTACACTAAAACAAATCCTCTCAAGGCCTAATATATCTGATCTTTCACAGTTCCTCCAACAACATAGTAGGGACAGCAAAAAGTGGGAACATTTCAATTACTTTAGAAGAAAGAGCAGCTTTCAAAAGTCTGCTGGCCTGCCACTCTAAAGACCCCACCAGTCTTTTCTGACGAGAACTGGCACAGTTGGATGAAACTTTCTTACAGTTACTCAAACATTTAAGAGTGTTATGAAAATGTCCTCACATAGTCTGTCATGAACTCCTTCTCATCAGCTTTCCTCTTCTTGCCGTTGCTGAGGTAGTCTGCTGCGCGACCCTTATCCCCATTGGACAGAGAGCTCTGCAGAGAGGAGCGAGACAGGGCAGGGGAGGGCAGAGAGGATTGAATTGAGACAGAGCGGCAGGGAGCAAAGGGGAGGTGTGTGGGGAGGTGCAAAGAAGAGGAGGAGATGAAGGTAAGAAGGACAGAGGAGTGGAGAAATATGCGTGAGGGCGCGAAGGAAGAGGGTGATAATGAGGTGAGAGGGACTGCATAAATCATGTCAGGCTCATAAGCTGCAGAGATGAATGTGAAAGAATATCAGGCTGCATCGATTGGCCGGCTCGGTGAGGGAGTGAGAGGAAGAAAGAATCTTTCAAGTTTTCTTAAGGGCAGCAGAAAAGAGTGCAGAGTGGTCAAAGCATGAACTGGCACTGATACTGTTTTTTTTTGTCTTTTTTATACCAGCTGGGGAACTATTCTCTAGTGCTGAGATTCAAATTGTTATCATACTGCTTCCCCCACTTCTGACAGTAATTCTGGTGTGTGAATGTTAAAAGCAAGCTACATTGTTATTGTTAAATGAGAATGAACAGAATTTGAAAAACAGAGCTGCACTGTAAAAACATCTCGATTTTGTCTTCACGTGCAAGGAGGAAGTGTTTATTTAGGTCATCGTGCAAGAAAATATGTCCGCAGGCAAATATTTAACACACGACGTGCAACAGTAATGGGAAACTTGCACGGGTTAAACCCATTTTAGACAAATAAGGAAAAAACTATTTATTGTATCAAAAACATTGAACGAAGGGTGGACATATAGAAATATAAGAGTGGCTGTGTAGTAAATTGTACTCACTGGTCCCGCTTCACGATCTGTTCATTCCATGCCGAAGCACATCCAGTCAGAGGTAGCAGGACACACAATGGGCAGACACACACATAAAGACACACATGTCAGATTACATGCCATCACTATACATCACGCTGCAGCTGATGACTCAGTGGGAAAATATCCCTGAGGAGTGTTGTGATCAGCAGCACTACTGTGCCCTGCCAAAATTCCCAAGCAAAGGCAATCACTGGAGTCCATTGGGCCCATTTTGGTGTTCACTCTGCTACTAACCCAGTGAGATGTTTTCATCTACAAAAAATGTGATCCAACTCTTCTCTCAGGCATGGATTCATCTGGACTTTTACATGTTTTTCTTTGAGCAAATTGAAACAAGAAGGGCATCTTTTAAAGGGCTGCTGCTGTACCTCGATGATGCTCTGCAGCGGCGGCGGCTGCCTCGAGGTGCGCTCTCTCATCCTTGGCAGCGAGCTGGGCACCCAAAGCACCAGACAAGGCCAGCAGGCCGGACCCACTGCTGAGTGCCAGGCTGGGGTGGGGCAGTCCTGATGGGTGTGGGCCCACTGGCAAACCCTGGGCGTGCTGGGAGAGATGCTGAGCTTGAAGCTGCTGCTGTAAAGAGAAAAACAAAGAAACAGAAATCGAGGAGACAGGAGAGAGGGAGAGAGAGAGAGAGAGATCTGGGTGACTTACAAGCACAAGCTTACTTCACAGGAACTGATCAACAGGAAGAGAGGAGGAAGAAAAGGAAGGGAACTAATTGCTGCGATGTGCACGGGAGGAGCAATGTTAAGGTCCAGGGAGTGGCTCTTTAATATGGGAAGCTTTGCGGTTAAACCGAAAGGGAAAACAAAGCCAAATTGAATTTAATTTGCATTTGAATATTTGGAAAATTTCAAACAATTTGACTGCGACATAATTTAAATTTATGATTTTTGGGCGTGTTCAGGTGGCTGTCAAAGACTTAAAAAAAAAAAAAAGTCATCTGAAGCCATCTTCTAGGTGATTTAGCCAAAAAAAAATAAAATTAACATATTTTAGAGAAGGCCAATAATTATTCTTACTAAAAAGAAAAGAACAGGAAGAAAAATAAAAATGTGGGAGTATAAGGTACACACGCTATGAGGCAGAGGGGGGAGCCCACGTACCCCTATCGAAGCATTTAGCTCCCCCATGGTCACCTGTTTGGCGCGTTCCATGGCCTGGACCACCTGTTGTTGGTGCTGTGGAACAAACCAAGATGTCAGTAAGGGCAGGTGGACTGATAATTAGTCTTTTTTTCTTAACCGTGAACTCAGGTTATAATAACACAATTTATAGCATTCATAGTTCGACTTTTAGTGACTGAGAAAAACGAATGTGCGTCGAAGTTCTGTCCATCTGCAGCTCTGTGTGTGACAGTGATAAATGCGTATGTATGTGCACACATCCTGTGTGGGTTGATCTCACGCAGGAGGAAAAAGAAAGAGGACTGAATGCGGCACATGGTGTGTGTGTGTGTGTGTGTGTGTGTGTGTGTGTGTGTGTGTGTGTGTGTGTGTGTGTGTGTGTGTCACACCTCCTGTGACAGGAAGGGGATGAGCTGAGCACAGATCACGTTCAACCGCTTGGCAATCTCCGTCTAAAAGAGAAAAAAAGGTACTGTCACTTTGATGAATAAACACACACACAAACACTCGCACAGCCAAGATTCAGCATGAACACAAAGAAAACGCACACCCTCATGAAGGTTACACACACAGACGCGCACACACAGTGTGACTGTGGCCTGTTTCTCCCAGGGCCAGTGTGGTAAATATTTCAGCTGCTTACATCTGGTCCATGCAAATGGAAACTCTGCCAGAGAGTTTGGCTAAAATATTCATGGACAGCATCTGCTGTGGCCACAGCCAGCCCACACAGTGTGTGTGAGTGTGTGTGTGTGTGTGTGTGTGTGTGCGCATGCATACGCAATTTACCATCTTGTGTGTGTGCGTATGTGTTTCTAGTGTGTCCTTGCATGTCTGTTTGTCTGTGTGTGCGTGTTTGTATTTTGCATGCTTGAGTGTGTATGTGTGTGTGTGTGTGTGTGTGTGTGTGTGTGTGTGTTTCCTGCTGGGGGTCAGTGATTCTTGCTGTGGGTGTGTGTCTGTCTCGATCTGCTCTACTACACAGCCAACAGCAAACTCTTCCTCCACCCTCCACCCACCCCCCACCATTTCTCTTTCCTTTTTTCCTTCCATCCCACTCCATTTATTGCTCTTTCCATCCATCTATCCCTCGTTTCATTCCTCCCTCCCTAGTATTAGCACAGTAATCAGTGTTACAAGCACCGCCATGTAATGTCTAACACACACACGTGCGCGTGTACACACACACACACACACAAAAACATGTTTAGCGGCAGGCCCAACAAGGCCGTAACGGCCAGTAATGATATGCATGCAGAGATCATGACAACATCATTATGGCCACAGGCTGTTTATCTTGTTGACAGCTAGACCCTGTTCTGTGTGTGTGTGTGTGATAGTATGTGTGATAATCCATGTGAGTGTGTTTGTATGTATACCCACACTCACCCCACCCCATTCTCTCTCTTAAGTGATTTATTGATGCTGGACTGAACTTCCACCCTTCCTTTTTCTTGCTCTTCCTCTCTCATGCTCTTTCTCTCATTCCTCTTGCTTGCCCACATCTCTCCCTCCCTCTGCTCTCCATTTGTCAGCCAGCCAGAGTGCCCCCCCACCCCCTACTCCTGCCCTTCTCCCCTCCATCCTCTGAATCCATCACCCCCCCCCCACCCCAAGGGAGACACAATGATTTCTTGTTAGAGAGCTCCAACTACTAAATGACATCTTCAGGAGAGAGAGAGAAAGGGAGAGAAGGAGAGAACACGAGCAATCGAGAGAAAGAGGATAAAGAGGGGAGGACAAAATGGGAGAGGGGAAATGAAAAGAGGAGGCAGAGGAAGGAGAGGGAGAGGAGGAGGAGGAAAAGGGCAGATTGGGTTGAGGAAATGACAGCCAATGAACGAAGAATGTAGGAGGGAGAAAAGAAATAGAAAAAAGAAGAACAGAAGGAAGGCGGAGGAGGGAAATCGAGATTGGGAAGTGGTGATGGTGTGTGTGTGAGTGTGTGTGTGTGTGTGTGTGTGTGTGTGTGTGTGTGTGTGTGTGTGTGTGTGCGTGTGTGTGGGGGGGGCACGTCAAAAGCAAAGTGATTGAGATGGCAAAATGAACGAAGAGAAGGAAAGAGAGTAGACAGCAGGAAGGCAGTGACCTGATTTAAAGTGAAATTCAGCATGGACTGTATGTCTGGAAGGAGACAGAGGTGGAGGCAGGGTGCACAAAAAAATAGGAGATAAAGAGAAAGAGAAATCAATCAAAAGGAAGAGAGACAGAGATGGTGAAAAAAATGGAGATTAAGAGAGGGGAGCATTAAAAAGATACAGTAAGACATAAATTGAAGGGAAAGGATAAAAAAAGGAAGATGGGACGGAGAAGCGGAGTGACAGTGAGAGAATTGAAAGGACAGAGGGAGGGAATAACAGACAGGGATTTATGATGGGCAAGAGGGAAGGGCAGACTATTCTCATCTGTCTGTGGTGGAGAAATGAATTCTGTTTGTGGATCCTATTAACACCTCCACAGCATAACACTGCTCTACAAGTCCATGAGAGAGAGAACTGACACAACAGCGGCAGAGAGGCAGAAAAAAATAGAGGGCGATTTTCCTACAAATAATTCTTGGTTTTTGAGCTGATTGAGGGCAAAGCAAAGAGGTCGGGATAATACAAGAGAAAAATGCAAAGCTTCGGGACAAAGAGAGGGAGACGCAGAAAGAGAGAATCCTGCAGCTGACTCACCTGTTTGTGCATTTCAATGTTAAGGCCGTAGGACATTTCATAATACTGAAACAAAAAGAGAATGTTGGTTAATAAACATGAATGTACATAGAAAATATGAGACTGTAAAACACAGGATTTCAGGTAAGACTTCAAAGTAAGATGGTTTTTTTAATATCTATATAATGAAAACATTTCCCATGGATATAGTGTAGGAAATAAGTCATCTGGTGTAATGTATCTGCTGAAAGATAAAATGCAGACATTAATATAAAATAACCCCAGTTTACATTTTTCAGCAACTCCCATTAAAAGCCTAACACCAATAAAGCTGTGATAAAATAGTCCCCAACAAATATACTCCTATATGATTTGGGGTTGAGTGGCACAGACAGGGCTGCAAAGTCACAAGCATTGTAAGTTTTGGCATTTTCACAGGATCAATAGACAATAAACTTTAAGCCTAATTCAATAAGATATAAAAAGTATATTTCCTTCTTACCTGAAAAACACAAATATTCTCTAGACAAGAAGTGAAATATCTATTTTCTTTCCTTGCACAAAATGACAATTCAGTCATTGCGTTCAGACAAATCAGCACTCCTAGACCACTCACAACCTTTTCTTTTGCTCCCAGTTTCCCGATGTTAGGCCAAGCATGAGCACTCTGAAGTGCCCGCATGTCCCTAAAAGCTCATCGCCGCTAATTTCACCTTGAATCTGCTGAAAGTCAATGGCAATAAAACGACCCTGAGGTGTGTTTCGGAAGCCAGAAACCCAAAGCGGGGGAGGGAAATTGTCGCCGGGTAGAGGAAGGTGGCAGACGATTGCAATAATCATGTCTAATATGAGCTATTTGACCCTGGCTTTTACCCGAAAGTACAAGAAGCTGTGAGGAATGCAGGAGGTGTTGAATGCCAGAGAGCGAGAAAGACAGGTGAGGATCTCTCTCTTTCCCTCAGTCCCCCTCTCCTCTTTCAGAGATGGACGAAAAGGAGAACATTTTAAAGTCAGATGCCTTGAAAAGTGGCAGGCTGACATTTGCTTTTCAGCGTGGCTGGTTGTGGAGAGATGAGATTGGCAGTTGGACAGCCAGAACAGGCTGGCAGGATGGGAGAGGAGATGGCAGGGGTCCTCTCTCTCCAGACATCTTTCCTGGCAGTTAGTGCACGTGTGTGTGCAGGTGTGTGTGTTTTTTGCACAAGTCTGAAACTGTGTAGGCGTGTGTATCTATGTGCTTTGTGTGCATGCTTTGCTGTGAGTGTGTGTTTTCAAGGCAAATGTGCATGTTCTACTGTGTGTGTGTGTGTGTGTGTGTTTGCCTGTAAGCCTCCATAAAAGACGCCTTTCCTGGCAGCTGGCAGCTCTGCTTGGCAATTGCTTTGCCAAGTTTCGTCTGTTGCTAAGCAACATCCAAACTCCCCCAAATCATCAGCCAGAAAAAGAGACCTGGCCTGTGCTTGATGCCAGCTACCCCCTCCTCCCCATTGCTAAAACTTCAATCCCCCCTCTGCTTCAAGCCCCCCGCTCTGTGCCAAGATTGCCACATAGCTCTTTTTTGGCGCAGCAGGTTATGGGCAGCCCACACTCTGTAAGCTGTGGTTGTTTATGGCTCTGATCACAGGTAAATCAAGGCTGGAGGTTTGCAAACTAAAAAAAAAAAAAAAGACAAAGAGTTTTGGCCTTCCCTTTATCCAGAAAAAGATCTGCTGATCTGCTTCACAATCAGTCGCACCTCTAAGTGGCACAGCAGTAGAGGAACCACATTTACGCTTTGGTACTCTTGTTTCCGAGATTTACAGATATTTTCCTGGTATTCAAATCACAGTCGTGCATCAATTTCTATAACTTGCTCTCATTTCAGTGATGAGATGCAAATGCTTCATACTTAGAGGAATATCTACAATGACTGGGCAAATTATGCAGCAGTATCCAAACACTGATCAGACAAAGTGATCAATCAGGGCAGTGTTGATGAGACGTTTAAGGCTCCAAGTAACACCAGTTTTTATGATCATTTTATTGCAATCAATAAATGAAATCATCTTGTTTAGTAAAACCAACAGAGACAAAGGAAATTCACATTCAAGGCACTAAAAATTTTAGACATGAGCATAGAAAGAAGTTGGGTATTGCTTCATCTTCAACACTTGTGCCAATACGTTGCCTCCTTTGAGGAATATAAACTATTTCTAATAAAGAGTTTTCATATTGGAGAAAATAAGCCACATTTTAATTGTTCTCTGAATGCAAACATACCAGCATTTTCCCATCTAAAACTGTTGAAATTTTGATTTATTTTGTAGTTCTCTAATATGCCTTTGTGTGTGCATGTGTGGTCTTGTGTGTGGTTTTTTGCTGGGTGTTGTTTGGCAGCTGTTAGCAGATGAAAGGGATTCAGGGGACTTGGCACTGCACTTGTTGTGAGTAAATGTGGAAAGACGTGTGTGTGCGTGTGTGTGTGTCTCACCATAACATAGTGTCTCTGAATCTCCGTCTTCTCTGTAGCCAGTTTCTCACACTCCAGTTTCAAACTGCAACACAGAAAAGGATGGAAGCAATATAGTTTGGCTGTTTTGATCTGTATCGCACTACAAAATAGAAAATACACAATGTAATTAGTAACATGACAACAAATTTTTTCCCCCCCCCCCCCCCCCCAAATCATTCACAGGAGAGGAGGGAGCAGGGTGACCGGGGTGCTGACAGCCCATTATCACCTCAGAGCAGAGCAGAAATAGACGAAGTCACGCTCGGGGCCTGAAATTCAGCCAAGACTGCAGGCAGGAAGGCACATCCAAGGTGTCTCTCCCTCTTTCTCTTTTTCTCTGTGGACAATTTTCAGTCTATCCATGTGCCATCCATTCCTCCTCATTTTGTTGCTTTCCCGTTTACCAGCCAGCCTGTCTGTCTTTGAATCTGACTGTCCCCTGCTTCACTTTTAACTGCACACGTTGCCAAGTTTCACTGAAGCTGAAGTTTCTGTTTTAAGTGGGTCACATGTGGCACTTCTGTTTCACTTGTCTGTGCTCATGTTCAGAACGTGACCTGTGTCTGTCTGTGAGCATTTTAGGATGCTAGTTACTCCAAGGCCTGGCATGTGGTGGAATGCAGTCAAACACAAAAATGCATCTGAGGTAATAGCAGCCAAACAAATATCCCAGGTGTCCTATATTTCTGCCTGTCCTCTTTGTCTGCTCATTTCTCCTTGCACCCAAACTAGTCCCTGATGTCTCCTAAATTTGGATGATGTCAGTTGGTAGACTTGCAAACACACGCGTGTGCACACACTCCATTTGTAAATGTACGCAGGTCAAAAAAACCAAAAACAAACACCTTTCTTGTTACCTCTGCAGAACTCTCTTCATCTTCTGCACACAGAAATACACTACTCCCCCCTCCCTCGACAGAGAGCTAGTACATTTTGGGCCTTAGGCAGTTTACGCCAACTTGTTTGCGGGCAGCAGATAGATTGATTGGGGGGGTTGTGGTGAGATGGGACATTAAAGGTAGGTGCTGCAGGAAAGAGTGTGCGAAGGTGGTGGTGGGGAGGTCGTTTGGCATTGGAAAATTAGAATATGATTAATACCGCAACATTACCCCCAGCCGCAACAGGTAATAACGGCCCCATCCGCTCCCTTTCTCCAGTGCAGCGTGCACACACACACATAATTGACTCATTTATCATTGCCAGTCAGTTGAGGAGAAGAGGGACGAGGGAGGAGATGGAGAGAAGCAGTACGTAGAGTGAGAGAGGAAGGTGGTGGTGGAGGAGCAGAGAGTAGTGAGGATTAACCTCCCCACCCCCACTCCACCACCCCCACCCTATAGATTTTATTACACTGGAATTGCCTCTCGGCAGAAGTCACTCACAGCTGGGCTGGGGACTAATGCAACTGTGTGTGTGTGTGTGTGTGTGTGTGTGTGTGTGTGTGTGTGTGTGTGTGTGTGTGTGCGCGTGTGTGTGTGTGCGTGCGTGCGCGTGTGTGTGTGTTTTGTAAGACTTCCAGCATGTTAATCACGACAAACTTGGGAAGAGCCGTGACACGCACACACACGCACACAGAAACTGTCATCAACCAGCTCTGAGCTAATGGGTGATTTTACTGTGTTTAAAAAGTGCAGCTGTGATTAAATTTGTTAAAGAATTTTTTCTCAATCAGCAGTGAAATCAAAAGCAATCCAGTGATTATCTATTAATCTTTTAACATAAAAGTATATATGATTTTAAAAAAAACTATTGTGGTGGGAACCACTGAATAATTCACAATACAATACTATCGTAGCCGTGATTATAATAGCCATATTAGAGCGATTCTGCGATAGTTAGTTGACTCAAAGAAAAAAGTACACAATCAAAATATTTCTAAGTCATGAAAGAAAAACACTCCTAAAAAGACAAAAAAAAAAAAAAAAGCGAATGCAATGTGAAATCATTTATGGGCGGACTGATTTGCATTTCCCCGCTGTCTGCGTAGTTGCCCTGAGTGTTTCTTCTGAAACGTAAAAAAAAAAAAAAGATGATGAAATAATGATAATGATACTAAAAATGACTTACTTCATAACCAATTATCATCAACACATTGTTGTGTGTTGTTTCCCCTCTCTCCCCCTTCATTAAATAAAGCTGTGAAAAAGATGGGCTAATCCGACTGATACGCGAATCGTTTCAACTCTAAACATGTTGATAATGTGCAGCAGAACGCATGCTTCCTTATTCATTTGAGAGAATTCACAGCAGGAAGGGGCATTTCTCTAAGGTGCTTGAAAATGACTGTCGACAGCTGAAATGTAACAATCACAAAAACACCAGATTATGCTTCAGCAAATGAGCAACAGTCAGTCATACAAAAAAATAGATAAAGTGCAACCACTACCACCCCCTCAGCCCCGATCTAAAAAAAAAAAAAAAAAGTATAAAAAAATAATAAAATAAAAAATAATGTCTATATAGCCATAAAGTCTCGCAGTGCTGTTGAGCAATTTATGGAGTGTTGTGCCAAAAACAAACGCGTGCGCATATACACACCTACACCCAAACAGTGTGCAGATGGGCAGCTCTTGTGCTTACAAGAAAGACCCCAAGGTCGTACTCAGAAAGCAATAACCATTCCCCAGAAAATGGACTTCAAGGATTGGAATTACTGTGCGAGTGTGTGTTGTCATGATGGGAATGTGGGAGCATAAAAGAGTTGGAGGGGGAGAAGAAAATGAGGGAGAGAGGGGAGGAGAGCAGTGAGCAGGAAGTAGGTATTTCATGTCGAAATGATTGCCTGTAATAATTAGTCTTTGGCTCAGCACCATTTACCGTGAGGGAGGGAGAGAAGGTTTCCGAGGACGGAGAGAAAGACACAGCAACGCAGAGAGAAACCAAGATTGAGCGAGCGAACAAGAGAAAGAAGCGAGGGGAAAAAGGGAGGTTTGTGTGTGTGTGCGCGTATACACATGTGTGCCTGTGTGGCATGGTGGGCTCGGTTCCTCCAATTTTTCACTGGCAGTGACAGGAGATAAGATGATCAACCGAATGCGCTACAAATCTGCAGCCTGCCAGCCTTCAGACAGCTCTGTCAGTGCTGCTCTGCTACTGAACACACACACACACACAAATTCTCTTTACGCACACACAGGGAAACGCGCAAACTAACCACGCAAAGCACGAGAGAAAATGAGTATGTGTGCAAGAACACACAAAACCAGCATATTAACTGAATACACTGCATGTATGCAGGCACACAGAAACATAATGTACACGTGAGCACAAACCGTGCATATACCCACCCACACACACACACACGCAGAGCTGCTAAATAAACACAGTGAGGAACACACACACTCTAATGAGAGCCTACAGACAGTAAAGCATCTAATTCTGCACTTAGAGTAGAAATGTGCCGACTGCCTTTTAAGTCACCATGTCTAAAAACAGGCTTATGGGTATTGTAAAAATGTCAGCGCTTTCCTCTCTAGCATTTGTTTTTCTGAACAATACTTTTACTTTCCCCACTCCTTCATTGATTTATTTGCTAAAGGAACAAAGGTATTTTTATATTTTTCCTCAATAAGCATCTTGTCCATTGCTACTGGTTGCTTGAGGATATTTTTTTCCAGAAGGAGAACAAGAGGAGCATTTCATTTTTCCACATCAATGTGACCAGATTTGCAGAAATGGAAACCCTCTAAGCTAGTTGAGGAGAGATGATAAAACAGTAACTGTCATTTCTTTTTTTCCCCCTTGATAATTAATATAATCAGCTGCTTTTGTTTTGTACACACATTGGGCAAGTGTTGCGCTAAAGACCAATCAAAATATTGATAAAATATTAATTTCCTCCTTCGACAAGCCAGTTGTAGGTCTGGTCCAAAAAGCTATGCCCTACAGAGAAGAAGAGAGGAACATGTGATATGAGGCAAGACTGGATTTATTATATTATAGAGGTTTTAATATATGACACTTGTTCTTCAGTATGGAGTTGTTAGTGAAAGCATTTCCACCATGGTGTGGGGGTTTGAATCCATTTACAGTCAGACAAAAATAGAAACTTTAAAGTTATTTGTAACATTCTAAAATTGCAAACATTAGCTGGCACCAGGTTCACAAATGTTCAGTTTCTGTGATAGTTAAGTAAATATCGTAGGGGTTTGGACTAATAGATAGAAAAAAAATTGGACTTTGTGCACTTATGAACATTTCAAAGACCAGTTGAAGAAAGTAATGCGTAGACTGATCACAACAAAAAAATGTTCGTCAAAGGCTTTCAAGTGCCAAAGGTTGGCAGAGAACTTCTGTAAGTGTTACTTTTAATTCTTTTCTCAGTTCTTTCTTTTTACAAATCACAGAATAAACCCAAAGAAATTCCATTCAGATTGATATAAAACAAAGAAAAGCACCATCAATTCAGATCTTAAAGTGCTACAAAAACGCAGAATATTAGCTTTAAATATATAAGCGCACGCATGCACACACACACGCACGCAGACACTGATGGAAGCAAGTACGCCAATGTAGTGCCTTTACACTGTCAAGACCATTTAGCCTGCCAGCCTTGCAGGTATGTGACTGTTCACTTTACATCTCATTAACTATTGATCAACCTTTCTTCTCTGCTCCGCCACAAAAACCTCCAGCTCCCTCCCAGTCTCTGTTTTCAAATACACACATGGTCTCTGAAACACACAAACATACATACCAGGGACCCACCCAACTTGCCAGTGTACTCTTTCATCATCTCTCAAGGGCAAGTACAAGAGCAAACACACACACACACACTCACACGAGCCAGGATCTTGTCACACAATAAGAGGCCAACTGTTACCCTCTCTGCTGCTAGGTTTACTGTAAAGGCTGGTCTTTTATAACTGTTTCTAACAAATGCACACACATAACCACACAGTGAATTAAAAAGGGAGAGGTTGCATCACACAAACCACCCCCCCCCCTAAAAAAAAAATCACATTAAGAAACCACAAACCCTCAGCCTGCCTTAAAGCAAATATAATTTTATCATTTGGTGAATGACAGTTAAACACAGGATACCCGATTATCCAATTATAACTGTAAACACACACAAACACAACCTATCTAGTTGCATACGCTGTAAAGATGTATTCAGTACAGGCCCACACGTGGTGTTCAAAATGATTGTGTCAGTATATGTAAGTCGACTCAGCCTTACAGTCTTCGGTACAGATTGTGACAATCTGGGCCGATACCAATATCAGCGTTTAGTGAGAATACTCCAAAGCTCAGGCAGATAATGGACTGTTTTTCTTGCTTTTGTTATTTATTCTGCCTTTTGTGCCAGAGAAGCAAAGAAAGAAAAAAGTAATGGCTCATCTTTGAAAGTCTATCCAACCAAAAAAACCAATGCAACACAGAAGTAAACACTGGCCCTGCCATCGGTAAATGTCATCGTATTTGCCGATCGACTGATGCAAGTGAACGCATCAACATATTTGTGCGTCTCAAACCTTTGGTAAAGAGTCAACAGGGGTTTCTTTACAAGTAGTTATCTACTCATCTTTAAAGACAAAGAGGTACAGTAAAGGCCTGGAGAGAATTCAAATATGCTTTATTTTGCTTTCATGTAGTACTGTATAATATACTGCCTAAAAATGATGGAGTCGCTTAATTAGGGCTAAATTAATTATTTTCAACTTATCACAAATGAAACAGTGAAAACATCCCACCGTGAGATCTGTCACCATATTTTGTCCAAACAACAGTTCATAACAGTTCATAACCCAAAGGCAATTAGTTGGATAAAGACTCTCTACTCCACCACAGTAAACCACACAATCAATATGTGATTGAAGTGCAGACTTTCAGCTTTAATTCAATGAGTTTAACAACAATTTTCCATTAACTGTTTAGGAATTGCAGCCATTTTTTTTAAGCCCGATGACCTTCCTAATGCAACACCAAAGGGATTTGTATCTCTTCTGGGGAACAAACCGGGGATTGTTTATGGTGTCATTAATATAATTTTAAATATAAGAATTGTTTTTAATTTTTTAATTTGACCGCCTGAAGTCTAGAAGTCACGGACATCACAAAATGCAGCGCTTCCTCCCTTTAAATGCTCTGTTGCTGCTTGCTGTGGGTCTTTGTGCCTTCAGTTTTGCATTTAATAAATGAAAAACTGCTCTATTGGGTTGAGATGAGGTGACTGACTTTGTTATTTGATATTGAAGAATATCCTGTTTCTCTGCCTTGATAAACTCTTGGGTTGCTTTTGCAGTTTGCTTTGGGTCATTTTCCATTTGCACTGTGAAGCGCTGTCCAATCTGTTTTGCAGGATTTGGCTGAATCTGCGTAGAGAGTATAGCCCCGCACACTTCAGAATTCATCCTGCTGCTTCTATCACAATAAACACTAGTGACCCGGTTCCACTAGCAGCCATACATGGCAATAACACTGCCTCTACCATGTGGGACAGATAATGTGGTACGCGTCTGATCATGAGATGTTTCTCTTCTCCATATTCTCAGATATTATGTCTGCTTCATTTGTTGTGAAATAACAAGTAAGCAGGCCTCACCTGGCTATGAAACTGTTTGTCAGTACTTTTGAGCCTCTAAAAATGAGGCATTGTGTATAAAAATGGCCACAATTCCTAAAGAGTTGGTGCAAAATTTTTGTTAAAACCCCTCAAATTAAAGCTGAAAATCCGCACTTCAGTCACGTCTTGATTGTTTGATTTTAAATCCATTGTGTTGGTCTACAGAGGCAAAACTACGAAACTGCTTTATTTTTGTATCAGCTTTAATTATCAAACGATCTGGTGACAGCTAAATGATGACACACATGCAGCACTGACTGTATGTGCGTCAGTGCTGCTACATAGTATTTGGGCAGAGATGAGTGGAGGGGCTCTTTAGTGATGAGTGGCAGCATATTAGTGGTGAGTGGAGAGTCTATCTTACTCTACAGACCACACACGCACAGTTACAATGCAAGCACGTCTGCAGTCACCAAGAACAACCTGTGTGTGCGTTTGCACAGAAAGAAAATTACAGTAATGAGAGCTCTGTGTCAGCAGCTTCTCCCGTCTCCCTTCAGCCTGCTGATTACAGCCTGTTTAGTTAGCACACACACACACACACACACACACACACACACACACACACACACACACACACACACACACACACACACAC
>JAVDPK010000883.1:35569-76079 GCA_034780415.1 Cichlasoma orientale | reverse complement strand
GTGTGTGTGTGTGTGTGTGTGTGTGTGTGTGTGTGTGTGTGTGTGTGTGTGTGTGTGTGTGTGTGTGTGTTGGCTGAGCTCCAGTGATTAAATACACTACGTCCACAGTGCCCTTCTCCTCAACGGCTCAGAGCAAAGGGGCATCAAAAAGGCCCCACAAAAGGAGAGGACACAATGGTCATAACGCCACAGGACCTTTTGGTTTTAGCTCAATTATGTGAGGTTGTTAAGAGAGGTCTATCAAACTCATGTATGCCGAGTCTAAGTAAACACATAACCGCACACACCTGTCTCACAGGGGAAAATGGTGGAAAGTTCCCAAGGGAGGAGGACTGCTTCGCTAAGAAAAGAAAACAGGAGCGAAGGCCAAGACGCAGGTTATGGATACAGTATCACCAAGCAGCAAAACATCAGGAGGGAGTGGTGATGAAAACAAATACACTTCTCACAATTCTTTAGAGACAGCTTCATTCCTTTGTGGTTGCCAGCAGCAATATCAGTGTCAAACTGTGACTGATATTAATACTAAATGATGCCCCAATAACAAGGGACAAGGTCTACCAAACAGATCCCGTTGAGACAATGGACCGTCGTATCTTTTGTTTACCAGGAGGCAGCATGATGAGAGTGGTTATTGCTGCTTTGCTTGGATCAGTAACCTTCACCTGTCTGGATGTTTTCTCACTAGACATATGCATTTGTGGTATTATATAGTAACACTGCATCCAAAATAAAAATGCAAGGTGAAACATCACTGCTATTCTTTCTTGATAGGCCGGCAGTGATGAAAGGAAAAGTCTAGATGACCTGACATCACTTCAGAGCACTCATATAATACGGTTTAATAGAGAAAGAAAAAAAAAACAGCCAACTATGTAAAGCATCAACGGTTTTAGAGATAGTCCTTCAAAATACAAGAGAAAGTCCTTATTTACAGACCCGAGATTTCGCAGTAATTACACTAGCAGACAAATCTTTTTTTTGTAGTAACGGAACAGCCCCTGTATAGATGAGGACACATCGTAACATGGAAAAGCACATTTTGCAATAGTCCTGCTTTATTTTCTGTCATGCTTCTAATATATTTATATTTGCCAGGGTCAGCTGCAGACCACATGAACTCGACGGGCAACCGACTTTGACAAGGGAGCTTTTGGCTCAAGTGACTTTGTTATTCCAAAAAACAAACCAAAAAAAAAGACATGCTATGCATATTTACAACCATATATGCATAGTACACTCACAGAGAAATATAGCCAGTTATAAAAGTGCAAAAATATCTCTCAGATTGCAGCGCGAAACAGGAGACAAACAGGAGAGACATTTTCTCTCGGTGCAGATCAATGAACTCAGCGCATTCTAGGACAGCTGGCTGTGAGCGCACAATATCCTCAAAACATTTCCATTTATTTTGCAGTTTCTGGCAAGGGTCATGCTTTAAAACTAGCTGCACAGGCTGATGAATGACCTCTTTATAAGTTTCAAAGAGACAATAGGGGCACTTCCCAAAAATGCAACCTATACAGGCTCATCCGCTCAGTGTCCTCCTCCGACATGCTGGTTACCACGACTGCTGCAGAAGCACTAAACTACTGTGAACCAAACGACTAAACTGAGCTTGACAGCAATAACTTATCAGCGATATGGGTGTTTAAGTTTTTCATTACCAAATTGTATGAATTAGTCTAACTTATAGTTGAAGTGTATCAGTAGAACTCAGCTGAGGGGGCACAGTGACTTTATAGGGTGGGCTTGGACCCCCGAGGCCCATCCATAATGAAGATGCTGATAGTGGCCAAACAGTGTAACAAGTTAAATGCCATTTTCTTCAAATTGTTCTGAGTTATGAAATGACTTGTCTTAAAATTTTGGTTTAACATTAAATAAGTCTCCATAGTGTAGTGGTTTACATGTTCACATAACAAGCAAAAGATCCCCAGTTTGATCCTGGGAGGAGACACAAATCCTTTTGGGGTTGTGTCAGGAAGGGCATCCAGCATAAACAGAATCTGCCTGCTCCCGGGAGCGGCCGAAAGTAGGTTTAAGTCGCCGAATACAAACGAATGTCCTCTAAGAATGTAAGCAAATAAGAGGAGTTTGTTCATCTCAACTTTCTTTAACACAGCAGCAAAGAGGGACGATCTTGGATGAAGTTGCTCTGCGAGGGTCAAACTTGTGGTCCCCCAGCCTCACCACCTCTCCACAATTTCATCAGCGCCTTTAGTTTGGGATTGAGAGCGGCTCCTGCCTTGAATTGGTTTGAGTGACAGGAAGACAAGGCCGTAGTGTTGTCAGGGTGCCCCCACCCCACTCTCCCTCACCCCTCCCTGCTGCCTTACTTTGACCCCCCACCCCCTCATCCCCTACCCCTCTTTCTGCCCCTCATCAGACAAGCTGGGTGTCAGCGCAGAGACGGCCCTGTGATTTATTGGGCTCTACTCCTCTGGGACTCCCCCCACCTCCAGCCACCTCCCCAATACACAATCTCATCTCCTACCTCCACCCCCCCACCCCCCCCAACACCCTCCATTTTCCCATCCCCCCACCCCTGCCCCCAAACACTCAATCCAACCCCTCCCCTTCTGTCCTCTCCTGCTGTATAGCCCCTGGGGAAAAGAAGGGGTAATGACCCACATCAGCAGCAGCTACGCTCACATGCGCGAGCACACACACACACACACACACACATACAAACACACCTTCTCTCCGCGTCGCAGGCGGATACAAATAAATACCCTGTGTGACACACACACACACGTGCACGCACGTATGCACGCATAAAACAGGCGCTGACACATTTACGCCCACAGGCATGTGTATCTTGGAACTGAGGAATTCCAGTGCTTTGGTGTAACATTGTTTCCCTGCTCAAAAGTCTCCTGCAGTCTTTAGACCACATACCATAACACTGAAGAGATCAATACAGAGCAATCTTTTTCTTTGAAATTTGCTAAATTGTTCCATTTGTAAATAGGACGGCATTTTCATCATAACCTGTTGTAGCCCCAGGAAGATGGAATGCACTCCTCTCCTTTTCACCGGCATTTTTTCTTTCTTTATAAAACAGAACAATGGGGTGATTTGTATCTTGGTGAAGTGGAATAAGATCTCCCTTTGACCTTCCAAATGTCTGGCAGTGTAGCTGCTTGCACAATTTGGCCATGAAATCTCAAATGGCATTGTGTATTCAGAGGTAATGATGAGGCAAGAAAATGTCTTAGAAGGGTTTCCTCATGGGGTGTCGTTGCAAAAAGATAACTTCATATGTGCCAGAGAAATTTTGAGACAAGGTCAGTGGGATGGTTCATATTCCCACATTTTCCTTTTCTTTTCTTTTTTTTTTGAAGGGGCGAGTGAGAAAAGAGCATCTTTTTAAGAGTTTGATTTTGAATGCAGGAAGGGAGGGAGAGTGGAGAGGTTAAATCTGAGCATTGACTTGCAAATGCTACTGACAGCACTCTGCGTGCGCTGTCACTCATCTCACACAGCGGCGTGATGCTCTCCTATGAAAAGTATGCAGTAACTGCCACAGGTTTCCACTGCAACTGAGCGCTGGGAAAGTGGAGAGTGCAGATGGGGTCATAATTTGTATGTTTATGCACTTGTCATAGGAAGGAAAATTATAGAAATAAATGTAAAAAATTTTTTTTTAATAATAATCATGCAAAGGAGGACAACGGGTGCAGAAGGCCCTGCACCCCTTGAATGAATGATCTGTTGGGCTCCAACAAAAATATGACTCTTCTTGTCAAATAACAATAATATGAGTACTTCACACATTTATGCTTTGCAAAAATGTAAAAGAAAAAGTATGTAGTCACAAATTAACTTGACTCCTGTGGTCCTGTGGATATCAGGGTTAATTTACATTAAAAAATAAAACAGATTGAGTTTTTCAACAAAAAACAAACAAACAAAAAACACCATCAAACTTCCAATCTGCATTTTGTGGGTTTGTACTTGTAATTGTAGTACACGCAACAAGCTAGAATACTGCATTATGCTGCCACCTGCTGTTCACTGTAAGTAATGCAACCAGCGGCATACACTGTATAGCGGGCTATATAATATACTTTGTTTTATGTGTGATTCCAGGACGCTATAAATGAATAAATCATTGTCAGCGCTGTGTGTCATACATCATGAAGCTTCATATGTTCACTGGTGGTTTTGTAATAGCAGCACTATGGACTTTGAATCCTGTGACCTCATACAACCTGTTTTGTGTGTGTGTTTCCAGGGGTAAGGTCAAGGTTACCTGCTAGGCAGCGTTTTCCAAAAAATAAATAAAAAAATAAAAATGCAGGAGCTCAGCAGGGGACAGACAAACACTGACAGACTGCAATACTCGTCAGTAGCTCCGCTGGGCGTTTCTAATCATCAGCTTCGCCGTACTTGTCCGTCTCAGACTTTGAAAACCTTCATCAGTGAGTGGAAACTGATGCTAAATACTGTCGCGTGCCAAGACGCCATTTTCTTGCCTACAAGCTGCAGTTAAAAAGTTGCACCACACGGTGACGCCATTACATAGTAAATCCAAATAATAACGCCGTTATGATCGACACAGAGGTTCACACTGAAGCGTGCTGATGTGTGAAAGTAGAACGCAGTATGTGTGTGTGTGTGCGGTTGGTGCACAAGCAGGTGCATCACAGTTATTCTCATAAATATAAATGATTCAATCTGATAACTTGATGTTTGCGGGAGTTTCACTCAGGCTGAGGTCTGCATTTTGAGTTGTTGCAACACCTCCTTTATTTTGCAGCCATTCTGTTGTAGATTTTCAAAATAACCCCAAATCATGACTTTGGGGTGAAGTTTGCATTATATTCACAGACCCCCGATTGCTCCAGCTTTTATAGATGTGTTCGCACTGATCACACTGATTCCTGATGATCAATGATTTTCTGATGATCAGTTGGTTTTCTCGTTATTCTCAAAAGCAGTTGATGTGGGGGGGGGGGGGGGGGGATTGGCTGTGGTTTATAAATCCCAGATTTGTCGGGGCCACAGGTTTTCTAAAGACTTCACAAATCCACTTAGCCAAACAGCCCGGGGCAGGAGGCAGGCCTACCGTACTGCACAAAGCTGCGCTCGCTTTCTGGTTGTTCACTTAACTGCCAACACGGTCACAGTGCAGTCCATGAAGCAGCCACAAAAATAAAGTCATTCATAGACACAAATTGTAGGGCTTCCACTCGAGGGCAGTGGTGGGGCGTGTGTCACGGGACTTTTACCAAACTGAAAACAGTTCTAATCTTGCACAGGAATAAACACGGTCCCCAGCTGTTTTTACACTTTAGTATAGTTTACTTTCATTTCTATTTGCTGTTTGGTTTGCTTAAGCCACCAACACAACTCAGCTGGATTTAGGCACTTATTTAGCAACTTTTCCCTTTTTTTAAAAACATTTTTGGGTTTTTTTTTTTAACACATGCTTTTAACAGGACACTGCAGAGTAGCCTCAAAGGCCTGAGGATTTTTAAAGCCTGTCCACACTAGTACAGGCTCACAAAACATTAGTTTTGGAAGAAATCTTTTACTTGAATATCTGGCACCTATCCTGTGTGGAAAAACTGCAGCTCTTAGACAAATGTAGTGGATGATCTTGAGGCGTGTGGATGCAAACTGTGCGTGATGTGTTCCTATGCAAATCTGGCTCATTTATGGTCGGTATCAAAGAGCCAAAACACCACACGTAGAATCCAAACTACACAAAAGAAACTATAAACAGGAAGTCACTTATAGGAATTACCTGAGGCATTTTCATTTCAATATGAAACTGAAAGTGAATTGCAAACTAATTCGGAATTAGCCAGAGGCAGGATGACCGGGCGCCCTATTCAGTGTGGGGCAGGATTGAGATTTTTATCCTCTGTCTTTCTGTCCTACTGCTGAGACGATGTCTCACATTTTGATTGGCTGTAGTTCTGAAAAGTCAGCGCTGCAGAATAGACACCTTTCTAAAGTCTGGCTTTAGAAAACAGCGTGCAGGAGGCTGGAACGACTGTCATCACGGGTCAAGCGCAGGTTAACGTCTTCTTTTTTTTTTGCTGCGTTTTCTATGCTCAACAGGGAAAATTGCAAGTCACCACAAAGCCCCAGTTTATACAGATTTCTGCAGAATATGATGGAAACTAGCACAAATAAAGGAAATGCAACAATGAATACTGAAAAACGACAACATACACAAGTAGCTGAAATCAGTTCTCGGTGTATTTCGCCCTTATCGCTGATATTATTTCAGTTTTGCGAAGGAAAGGATAATAAGATGATGTGACGAGAAACTCGTGACTCAAAATCAGATGTGCTGATGCATCCCCGCTGAAATGCAAAAGTGACGACCAGACTGAAGAGCAAAGATGACCTTTAACATTTTTACAGTTATTTTAAACAAACAAACAAAAAAAGAAAATGCGTCCACCAGTGTGAGAAGATAACTGAACCACCTTCAGCTTCTTTTTGTGCTTATTTCTTGTCTAAAGAAGAAGTTGCGTACACAAAAAATACCACGCATTTGTATCAAACCTGTACCCTGCACAGTTTATTTAGTTTTTGGCTTAAAATTTCAGACCACCTTTCAGAATTAGTAACATTTCCCATACTCTTCCACACAAACATACTCTTTGTCCTACATTTAGTTTGTTGGGATCTGGGCTCTCTAGCCACAGGACTGACAGATCACTGACCAATAATGGTTCTGCCCCTGGTGGGGCTTTTCCAACCTTGCAGGGCTTTGCTTACATTATTTTTCCCACATGCCACAAACCCCTCGGCTGCTGAGGGTCCATGGTAATAACCAGTTCTCCTCCCTCTCTTTTACAGATGCCTTTTTTTTTTTCATTTTTGACAAGTTTGGAGAAAACTGCAGGAAAATCGGTGCGTTGTCATCTAGCTGTGACTCTGTCGTCTCCGACCTCAGTGACTGCATGTTGCCTCAGGGAGGCGGTTTCCTTCACTGTATGAACAATGACAAGGACGTCTTGCAGTCACAAAGTAAACTAATGCAAACTAAAAAGTTTTTACTTGAGGCACACGTATTACTGAGTTGCCTGTTGCTGTGGACATTAAAATTACCAGTTTGTACTAAGATGATGATTCTGTGGTTGCTGAAAGAGCAACTGACAGGATGTGTTTGCGTGTCCTTCATTGCCTGATCTTGGAGCCCAGCAGAATTTAATGCACCAAAATTGTATAATTATTACCACTTGTAGCTGCTTTTGCCACTGCTTACATTGCTACATACTGCAATTAATTTTGACTTTGAAACAAAATTTGGTGTATTTTTGAAAAACGTAGATGTGTCAACAGGATAAAATAGTGACCTATGGGAAAAGTCCCTGTTTCAACATGAACCAAAAAAACAAAACAAAACAAAACAAAAAAAACCCAACAACATACAGTCTACTAAAAAACTAGAAAAACTTTAATTTTAATGTTAAAACTAATGCTCCTTGTTGACAACCTCTGTGATTAAGTGCATGTTAAATGTCAAATTTCACAAGGTTGCTTCTGAAGTGACAGCTCGGTTATGTTGGAGGAGCACTCTGTTCTGCTTGTTTGCTTCATCATCGGGCAACCGATGACATTTTTAAGCACTGGGGAGGCTGTGGCGGCTGAATGGAAATTAAAAATGAAATTGAAAGCAGTAAAATTAGCACTGCACAGTATTTTCCTCTGAATTTGAGTGTGGTACAAGTCTGCACAAACTGGGAGTTGAGTTGAGTTTTGTCAGTAAATAAACTATAATAAACACAGTATATCCACAAAGGAAAGGAATGAAAAATAAAAAAAAACGTATTAAATGCTTTAGCATAATGTGTGATTGAGGATCTTTAAAAACAATCTAGCTGTATCTGCCAGCACTTTCCCTTCTTCAGAAGATTGCTGAATTTAGGAATACGAACCATCCTTTCCTTTTCCTTCTTGGCTGGCATTATGTACACTAACATTTTCCCCCTTCTTTCATTCACTGTTTGTTCTTGCTCTGCAGATTTCTGCCACAGGAAGGCAACTTGTATTGTTAAGCAGACCCGGGCCTCCAGTTTCCCCTTGTGGTCCCTTTCACTTTGCTACAGCTATGCGCCGGCTTTCATGAGCGGCTACACTAGAAGAGAAAAGACAGTTGGAAAGATTGAAGATTAAAGATCATCTCCTGTGTGACTACAGAGAGGAAAAACTGACTTAATGTTATTCATAGTGAGAATGAGATCTGTTTCAAGAGTCAGAAGTCAAATACTTGAGTATATGTAGTACATCCTCATTCTGCTTCTGGTCCTGTTTGAATAGATAATGTAATCGTGAAGAAGTCCAATAGAAAGGAAAAAAACATCCTGCAAAGCTATTGATTTTATATTTGGCTGAAAAATATAACATCTTTATGGCAGACCCAAGTTGGAGTCATATTATTAAATGACAAGCTCTGAGTGATATACCACACCTTCTAACTCCAGTGTGTGTGTGTGTGTGTGTGTGGGGGGGGGGGAGTTAATAACTAGTCAGACCCTTTAGTTTGCATTCCAAAAAATGCTGTTAAAGTGTCGTTTAAGAAATATGAGGATTGTGAATCACCATCTCTACACTGTGCAAATGCTGCGTTAGAGAGTTGGAACTGTGTGTCTTGGCCTTACTGTGGGGTTAAATCCACACTTACACTGTATTAAGGTCCGTATCTGTCTCCATAAGATCGCACGGATCTCTCTGCAATCTAAATCTGGAAACTCAAACATAGCACAACAACACCGTAAAACAGACTCATCGCTCTTGGCTGATGAGATGGGTGGTCTCTGCAGAGTGTTTTACAGTATTTTAATGCATGTTAGTATGCTATTTTTCCAGTGACTGAAACAGAACTGCACCTTTCCGGATTAACCTTCTTGTGCATTAATACAAACAGATGAATGAATGTGGCCTTGACTACACGGCGCACTTCCATTTGCAATGACATCATGTGAGTCTGAAACAGGACCTTGGGCTGTTTCCTAAAGCAGGCCCTGTCACAGATGGCTTTTTTGCTTTGCACCCAAAGTTTGTTTACCTCTCTGTGTTGCTACTATTCCACAGTGGGACACGTTTTCCCCTCAACCATAAATCTATAAAGTCTTGCATGACTTGCAGAGTTGAGGTGGAGTGACACGAAGCCCATGGTCGACACGAACGGAGCGGTGTGTGTGTGTGTGTGTGCTTAAATATATAAATATTCAAAATCCTTCATTAGGGACACTGGTGGTAGTGGCGAGGATGGCCAGCAGCCAGATAAGCTGCTTCTGCTCTCTCTCTTTTTGGCTCTCCCTGAGGTGCCTGAAAGAAACGTGCCATTATCCAGCCAGGCCCCTGCAGCCGGGCCCCTGAGCACAGAACTGGTGTCCAAAGCAACATGCAAATGCCAAGAGACTGGAGACTGGAAGCTGGATGGGAGAGAGCTTTAGATACCTCCTCAGACTGTTTACGACCACCTCTGCTACAGCCAAAAGCTTCTCCCGCCTCACTACTTTCTCTTCATTTCTTTTTTCTTTCCAGCAGCCCATTGCCAGTTCGAGTGAAACTGCTTCAGTGAAGCCATGCAGGCTTTCCTGAGTCAGAAGGAGGCTGATCTCCAGAAAATTTAAATTAGTCTAGAGACTTTAAAAGGCTTCTCTCAAACCAAAAGTCTCCCTCAGCAGTCCAGGCTGGAGCTGAATTCCAACCGTTTCTCATTACGAGATTGCAAGAGGCACAAATAATGCATTTGGTCATAGTCCTACTTACTACGTTCTTCTGACCATTAATTTTATTTTTACTTATTTCTCTTGGACACATTGTTTCAAGAGCTTTGATGGAAAAATAAAAGGTGATCAGCTGTAGCTCAGCTGTAGCTGTAGCTCAGGGGGTAGAGCAGGTCAGCTACTAATTGGAGGGCTGGTTGTTCGATCCCTGGCTGCTCCAGTCTGCATGCCAAAGTATCCTTGGACAAGATACTGAATCCCAAGTTGCTCTCTGATACATCCATTGGAGTGTGAATGTTAGATAGAAAGCACTTAGGCGTAGAAAGAAGTGCTTATATGAATGGGGTGAATGACGCATGTTGTATAAAGTAGAGTAGAAAAGTGCTATGTAAGAATCACCATTTAAAAGCATCCTGTTCTGCAGCTACTTCACAGCATCCTTATGGATGCTCACGCCCCCATCACGTTCTGTAATCTTTGACAATGCAGGGAACAACATCTGCAGACTAGTGCTGGTTGAATCCAGAAACTGTTACTGCTCACAGTCTGATTATAGATTTATGTGCTTCACATGCAGACATTTGACTGGAGGTCAAAAAGGTCATTTAGCCATTAGCACAGCAAAGGCTTTCGAGTTGTATCTACGGAAAAATAATGGGTAACTGTTTGTTACAGAATGGTACATCAAATAAGAAGGATAAAGTACCGCGATAAGCCTGTTACAGTGTCACAAAGCTTAAACGGCCTGGTAACTACTGATTTTGACCTTTACTTTTGCAGAAAAACGCAACAGCAATTAGGTTATTATTATTATTATAGTGATAGCTTCTCATAAAATAGGATCTTGAAATAGCGCACATGCATCAGGCAGTGTTGCTCTTCAAGAAGCAGCGGCTTCTTTCCCTAAAAGATGGAAGGAAGATAGTTGACCTTCAAGCGACACGATGAAATGAATACAGCGAAAGCTTACGTGTAAACTTTATATTAGAGACATTGTTGGGACTGTAGTCTCATGTCAGAGCCTCTGCTGCACTGCAACTCAGTCAGGTTTATCAACGGCAGACATTAGCATCCTTTTTTTGCGTTGCGGTAGTTGCACTCACCAACACCTTAATCCCTCCTCATCTCCCTGTGTCTACTGGTCTAATTATAACCAGTCACTGCTAATCAGTAACAGAATCATTCTGGTATCATGCAGCAAAAGACACGTATGGACACTCGAGACCCTCTTCTCTTCTGAATGGAATCATAAAAATAATTTAAAAGTGTTTTCAGTTTGGGTGAATATATGGATGTACTAAAGACAAGCAGCTGCAGGTTAGTGGACTGAAAACAAACCATTTAACTGCACATTAAAAGGAAAATAGGATGCTGAACATTAAGAACACATTTTCTGGCTGAGCGAAATGTATAAACAATATATGTTACTTTGAAAGATGATGACACCACTCTATACATAGCTGTGCAAATGTGTTAGGAAACTTAGATGCTTACATTTTCTTTTGATTTACTAGACATCTGTTTGGTTTCGGTTTCATTGTGCAGCAAGACAATAAGCACAAACATGCAGACAGAGGCATGAAGAACCACACAAGGAGTTCTGCAGTAGGTCATCACACAGCCCTGATCTCCACATGAATACAGTGTGACAGATTTTAAAAAAAAAAAGTGCACTGTTAACTGTACTTTGAATGAAGCAACTGAAGATTCTCTCCATTGCTGCCTTTGTTTAAGGTTTACTGTTTGTAGATGTTGTGGAAATGGGTGATTGGGTCAAAATCAATTGTTAAAATGTGTTTATATATTTAACCTTTATTTGCTAGTACTGGATTTGATCGCTTTTGCCTTCAGAACTGTCTTAACTTCTTCGTGGCACAGATTCAACAAGGTGCTGGAAACGTTCGTCAGAGATTTTGGTCCATATTGACATGATAGCATCACACAGTTGCTGCAGATTTGTCAGCTGCACATCCATGATACGAACCTCCCATTTCACCACATCCTCCTCTCTACTGGACTGTGACCATTTGAATACAGTGAACTCCTTTTCGTGCTCTAGGAACCAGTTTTAGGTGAGTTGAGCTTTGTGACTTCTATCCTGCTGGAAGAAGCCTCGAGAAGATGGGTACACTGTGGTCATAAGTGGATGGACGTGGTCAGTAGCAATACTGTGTAGAGCACTGCATTTAAATGATGCTCAAAGTATGCCGAAAAATACCCCCCACACCATTATACCACCAGCAGCCTGCACCTTCATACAAAGCAGGATGAATCCATGTTTTCATTTCATTTCATTCGGACTTTCAGTTGAAGTTCATCTCGCTGCGACCATGTCTGCATGCCTTAATGCGCTGAGTTGCTGCCATGTGATAAGATGATGACATATTTGCGATTATGAGCAGTTGAACAGGGGTGCTTTCTGAAGTGACTGAATAAAAATAGGTGAAATATGAAAACATCCAAAATTCAAAAGTTGAAAGCTAAGGAAATGTAAACCATCACAATAAGTGATTAAGCCTGAAGTATCTGCATCGTGGTCATTGTTAGGCTGGTGTCATCTGACTCCCAGAAGTGCTGTTTCTGTGTAACACATAATCGAACCCCCCCCCCCCCCCCAAAAAGATTAAATATTGAAACTATAACCATAAAAAATACAAAAAGGTCAGTCCAAACTATTCTTCAGATTAAGACTTGTGAGCTGATTATTCTATAACCTATTGTTGCTTAAATTATACAAGGCAGTGGCACTGGTTGATGATCCCGCATAAATAATATAGATATGTTTGAGAATGTGCTTTTGTATGTGGAACAGAGTGGGCTCAATTAATGCGTCTCTATGCAGAAGCAATGCTTTTAGCTGTGATGAAAGGAAGACTAGCTGCTGTCTATAATAGGAAGAGAGAAAAACAACAGAGACTAGCTGCTCATTTCTGGAGGCATTTTAATTGCTAGAATACAGAGCCAAGCTAAAAATGTCTCCACTGGCTTCCAGCATGAGAAAGTAACAAAAGCTGCTCTCTGTAACACCTCTGAATCAATACCGGAGGGGAAAAAAAAGTTAATTGTCAAAATTAACATCAACAGCAAATGCGCTAATAGCGCTTGATAAAACCAGTTCTTTTGCAACAAAAAAAAAAGCAACAACCACTGCTGAGGTTTACACACCAGGACTCTGAGAGTCAGTAGCACCAGTAGTTCCAATTCTGGTGCCTGTGCATACCTGTGGTTATGAGACTCTAAACACTAATTGATTTAGATGCCGTTTCTCCTCTTTAAGTGCTGAAAATATGATATCAGTTCCAGTTCAATGGAAGCCACAGAATTATTCAATTAAACACTGGAGCCACTTCTACTTATGTAAAACAGCTCATGTCTGATTCAGACATTCCCTTTGCTTCTTACGTTCTCTCTTCCTCTCTGTCCATAAACAGAGAGTACTTCTGATTCTTGTGACTGATTTCCACTTCCCTTCATTGTATTAATAGCTATAATTTCCCATCAGAGATTCACTCACAGTGAAAGCTACAGAAAGAGAAAGAGAAAAAGCGAAGCGGAGTTAAAGAGTTATAAATATTGATTGTTCCAGGACTCTAAGACAACTTTCTCAGAGTGATTTACATGCTCATAGGATTTCTAGCAGCACCCTTTAAAATTCCTGTTTTTAAATATGTGGCCCTTTTCCACAGGCACATTGACCAAAGTGAGTATATAACATCCAGTATTGTCTAGTGCAGCATCAAAATACTGGCAACTAAGTCTTTTTCTGTCATGCGTTACTGCTTTCAGTACTGAGGTTTTTCCAAAGCTACTCATCTCAAGAGCCACTTTGCACCAGGCTCTCAGTCATTCACGTAATTCCATCTCCGAGGACGGGACCATTCATGATTTGTGATGGCTTCTAAGGAATATTTTTCTGCTTGTTTCTGAAGATTAGATGTGATAAATTTGCTGTTGTTTTTTCTTTGTTGGTGTTTTTTTTTTTTTTGGCACAAAGAAGGCAAATACTGCAAATATGAAGTAGCTCAAGTACAATTTTTTCAGGTATTTTACTTGAGTGTTTCTATTTATTCCTGACAAAAAAACAAACATTGTAGTTTTTATCTCTGCTGCACTTTAGCAGGTGATGAATAGTTTCATATTACATTTTGGTAATAACACACCCTTTTACACACCATGCTCCCCTATCTGTGCCATGCTCCCACACAGTCTATGGCTGCAGCTTGCTAACCAAGCTCGCTGGTTAGCTGAGAACTTTGCACACCGATCTCTCCGAATTTGGTGACTCCTGGTTCCAAAATGCTGGCAATGGCCACAGTGCTAAAATAAAACCTTCCAAACGGGAGTTCACCAACCAGCGAGTGAGTCATGAGGCCTAAGCATATCATTCGCCATACACAGAGTCTATGGTTGGAACTACCACTACTACTTTTAGTTAAGTGCAGGATGTTTAGCCACTATCAAATTAGGATTTTTATGCAGCACTACCATCACTGCAGGATCTTTCATTATGTTTATTTATTTATTTTTATCTAAAACCCGTGGAATCCCTGTATGCACTCCAGGTGAGGTATTTCTTTAATTTGCCTCATCAACCTAGACAGATGTAATTTAAATGTTATCATGCTTTTCAGATCCTGTTTTATCGTCTACAACCAAAGGCAGACACGTTGTTTAGCAAGCTCGTAAATGCTCTGGTTACCGCACGGAACACATCTCATGATATAAAAGGGTAAACTTTCCATCAGGCCTTGAGGATAATATATCCAGTAGGATATATTATGCGTCTCTCTGGAGAAATTAATAAACAGAGCTGTGAACTCACATATTGTAAATCACCCTGAAGAAGAAGGAGCTAAATGGCTAAATAGTCATGTAAATAAAATACCTTAGTGTTTTCCATTTGCGCTTGTTTTGACATCGCAGTGAAAAATAGCCCCGTTTCTGCATAACTTTCACAACATGCAAGTGAGTAATATTGTTTTAAATGAGGAATGGCAGTGCTTTTCAGTGCCGCTGCCAACAAAACTCCCACAAATGTCCCCGTGGGTCCAGTGTTTATTTCGTTATAAATATATGTGTTTATTTTTGTGGCTTGTTCCATTCTCCAGCCTAGATGCACTGCGACAGTAGAGAGAGAGACTTGATTAACCCTTACTGATTCATCAACAATGGGACTCAATTATTCTTGATGGAAAAACAATAAAACAAAACATTTACTTAATAATCCAAATCAAGAACTCGTCAGTATGTCTCTGGAGGTAAAACTATAGAAGATTCAGCAATGCAGTGCAGCAGCACTCTTGCATCCTGGTTTGGGTCAAATATGACCTGTTTTGACATTTGAAGACAGTAAAAAATATTTTGCATGTGAATCTTTTACCATAAAATGTGATGCATTTTCCTGCACCTGCAGCTCTTTATAACTGTGAAAAAACGCAACAGCAAAGGAGTGATCATATATGGTGCACATACGGAACAGAGGTCATACAGAGGTCAGAGGGTGCCATAACGCAGATGTGAGATCTGCCACTGCAAGCAGCGGCATGCAATGCAACTGAATAATCTAAAAATAAATTAGAATCAGTTTTTAACTGAGATTAAAACAGAGATCAAAAGAAAGGTCATAAGATCATAAAGGCACCTGAGCTGCCATTTCAGTGAGTGTGGGAAACACATGCAAATGATTCCTTAATTTAAATATATTTAAATAATTTTGGCTTTCACGTCTTCAATTCTTAGGTAAAACAGGACATGATATTGTGTGATTGTAGAGGTTTTTCTCCAAAAAATATACCATCTCTGCTCTCTGAAACTTAATTAAGGATTAATCATTATTAATCACAGATGGGCTTTCCACACATTCCAAATAGATCTGTAATCTAAAATTTGGTATAGACACTTACAGTATGAGGGAATTCTTGGCCTGAAATGGTATGAAACATGAACAGTATGTAAGAGTTAGAATTATGCCTCAGCCTCATTCTTTTATGTCACTCTCTTCATGGTGTTTACATAGCATGGCAAACAGCTTTGTAAAAGTATAAAATATTGATGAACATTGCCTGACACGCTGATACTTACCTTAAAACAAACCATATATGCAGTAAAAGAAAAAACAAATGATATTATACACAACTTCACACTGAGGACTCTAATAAAACCTTTAAAAGCATCATAATATTCATATTTCAATTAAGGAAACTTGGATTCGAACCTCGACCTTCTTGCTGTGATGTAACGGTGTTAACCAAAAAAGGAATTTTAGTTTAGATCCATTAGAGCCTGAAATTTAAATGCATTAAATTAATTTTGACTGTACTAAAATAAAATATGGGAAGCTTCAAATCTTGTTGTTAACACTTCTAAAAAGCCTGGTCTAATTATATCACAACATCAAAGAGATACAGTCCAACAATACATTTGTAATGTAGATTAAAATTTTATTTATAATTCTCTGCTTTAAAGACTATAGATATAATCTATAGGTTAAACACAAGCAAACACAACATGAACCACAGGCACAAATCATATATGAACAATGGACATATAAACAAAAGGAGCATATTTAAGGTATTAAACCAATAACACATGGAGACATATTGCCAGCTGAGAACTTTTGTTTCCAAAAACCTGGAGCAGACAGTATGATACCTCAACATCCTTATCCTCATTTTCTGCCATTCGTCAGGTTGAGTTATACACAGATGCTTTAGATATAAGAAGCAGAAGAGAACTGTGCTTAAATGCAACCAGTTCCAGATGCTTCTTCTTGTAAATGTATGCTTTAAATGTGTGGAAATCCCTGTGGACCGAGGTTCACCGTAGGATACACCACCCCCCAGCTCAGGTCAGCTTTGGGGGGCCTCACAATCACTGCCAGTTGAGAGTCCCTCCATGTTCCTTTCTCTCCCAGTTTATCAGTCTGTCAGGTCTATGGCCTGTCTGATCTGTTGTCCATCATCCAGGGGTCTGCATGCTGTACAAGAGCTACACAGGAGACCTTATGCACAAATTAACGCCATTTATCAGCACAGGAAGGGGAAAGGGAACATGGACCAATCTTTGAAGTGGAACCAGAGCAGTGTTACAAGCTTCAAATACACAGCTGGGTGTGTAACTCTTTATCATCTTTACAGCAGCCATTTCAAAGCCCTGCCAATGCATCTGGCATACGTTTGGACCTGGAATTGGATCTGTTTGTGTGGCAAATCCAACAGGCACCATGCACGGGCCAAAGCACACTGTACCGGTGAAACGACAACATCTGAACATTTGAAATAAAAGCATACGAGTTATATATTAATCATTGTTATTGCTTTAAATGTATTTATTTCAAACGCAGGTGTATAAACACACGCATCCTTCACAAAACCTAAAAACACGTCTCAGCATAGCATTCGTGGATACAGTATTTGTGGCTCATAGTGGCAAGCTGGGGTGATTGCACAAAAACCTTATAGCTGGCACTTCCAACCTTGTAAAAGTAAATAAAGAACATTTTATACTCAGAATAACTTATACACCATCTTCAAAATGGTTGTCTCATCCTTCCTTGATTAATATTTGCTAAACAAAACAACAAAATAAAATGGAAAAAGGGACACAAGACAGAGGCAACACTTCTTAATATTTCGTTGGCAGTGTAGTAGTGGTATGACACATCAAGTCCAGCAGAAATAAAAGCTACTGGCATCAACGGTTTCTGCTACTGCAGTCCATTTCACAGAAGGGAAATATAAATCATTCATTTGAGCCAATATTACATGTTTACACTTTAGAAATGCATAACTAATTTTAAAAATAAATCTGTTCCAGTCCGGACACAAGCCATCCCTAAAAGCTGAAGATTCAATATGCCAACACGAGTGAGCACTAGCAGTTGAAATTAAAAAGCAATTTAAAGTCTTTTTTTTTTTTTGTGATCTAATACGTGAGTCGCCAGCGCTGTCAAACCTGTATAGCCACTTTAAGAACACATTGTCCTAGCAGGGACCCAGATCTGTTTGCGCGGCACTGAAATGTAACTGGATGTTCTTGTTTGACTTGGTGGTAAAGCTGATCTACAACTCCTTTCAAAGCAGCTTTGGATGGTCTACAGCTGTTAAAATGATCAAAAAGGTTTTAACCAGAGCCAAAGAAAAATCACCAGCACTGTAATAAAATTGTTTTTTAAACAGCCTTCTTAATTGAGGCTCCTGTTGAATATATATATATTTTTTAATCAAATAATAGGCAGAAAGTTTCATAGATTTCTGCTGAAAAACGTGACACAGACTTGATGCCTTGGTCACTGCCAGGGAAAATGCTGCGTTTTAGCTTTTGAGACCTTTTGGCAATATATAGGAAACAAAATAAGTCCATCTGCCATCAGCAATGCAGTATTTTTCTAGTGTTTTAGGCAGTTTTAAGGTGCAAAAAAATTACATGAATCCACCGTCATTTAGAAACATTCTTGCCTGAACATTTGCACTTCAATTTAATTATTCTAGACAAATTTGGTTCTCTACTTACAGAAATCAAAACAATACATTAAAGTTAAAGCTCTATTAAGCGGCATAGTTTTAATAAAAGAAAGAACTCATTGGAAGTGAAAGAGTTGCTAATAATTGTGACCCCCCCCCCCCCCCCCAGAGTGAATCCACCCAGATCTTCATGCAGTTCTCAGGCACTTTCAGGTTGTTATCGCTGCCTTCGATCTGTACAGCTGAAATTTCGGTACTTTTACTGACCCATTCTAACACAGAGCCTGAGAAACAGTACTTACAAAGCACTTACTGCATAATAGTGAGCCTTATTAACAAGTAATGAAAAGTAAAAAAAAGTTTAAAAAAAAGTAGTACATGTATCAACCCAAAGGCAGAGAGACATATCTGACATGTCAGCGTGCTGGAAAAAGACACTGGAAGCCCATACTGTTATCTGCGTTGCCAACACAGGTAACAATAGGTTGTTGCGTTTGGTTTCTAGTGTTTCACTTGATGCAGCTTTAAGCGTATTTTGCTATACTGTCAATAATGATAGCTTAAAAATATGCTTCTTTCTCTCATACAGGAGAAAAGTGTCACCGTGGTCTCTTTAAGCGGGGTCTCTGGCACCTAGTGATGGGTTGCATCACTCAGTCCAGTGGAGCAGGTGGGAAGTGAGTGGTTGATGGGCAGAAGTTGAAAGTTACAGACCAGATATTTAGCGTTTTACCTTTTTCTCCTTTTTTTTTTTTTTTTTTTAAATAAATACAAACAACAGATTGCAAACTCAGTAAGACACAAAAATTTAACACAGTTCTAGGACAGAAGGCAGTCGTTAGAGTCAGGACTGCATATAACCAGGTTATTACCTGAACTAAACAGGTTGAAGCCCCTGGATTTGAAGCTATCACACAGGTTTGGGGTCTGCAGACCACAGCCTTTGCTCCTAAGTCCACTATCACACAGGGCCACGATTGTGGTAGTTGTAATGGTTGCTGTTCTCAGAATCTGCAATCTGCAGGCTGGGTTTCCTCTTTGGTTCCTCACTATCAGCCGTGCCAGGCTTCGTGCAACGTTTAGGACGCTTCTTGAAGAAATCTGACACAAAGTGCACCTGCAGATGGGAGGAAATGAGCGATTAAGAGGGAACGAAAAAGGAAGCCAGGCAAGATTGCAGGTCACTTAGAAAATTATTTGTGCCACAGAGATTGGAGTGTAAACAAGTAAGGGATACAGAGGAGGTGCAGGCAGGGCTGGAAACTGTGATTACACATGTCTGGAGAGGACTGTGAACAGCTGTTAAATGACACACTAACACAAACTCACACACATCAGAGAGGAACACACAGAGAGTAGGCACAACTCCTGCAGACCATAAAATCCTATGCCCAGGAGGGTCTCTAATTGCACACAGCAATGTGAAGGCCAAAGGTGCGGGCTCACATCCCAATTAATCATACATGGACACACACAGACACACAAACACACGCTCCACCACTCCAGAATTTCCACAAGGCAGAGCTGACAGTGGTTCAATCAAAACAGGTAAGCGGCCAAACAATAAAGAAGCCCAGCTGGATGAAGTGAGGCAAATGGACTTGTTACCTGAGAACCTGCAAGCTGTGAGTGTGTGGGTTTGTATCAAGGCACACCGTGCTGCTGTCACACTTCACACTGCTCATACTTCCTGTCTACTTAGGCTTTAACTTTGGGAATCAAATACAAGGCAAAAAAAAAATATTTTCACCTATGGCTATTCTGCTCACAGTAAGATTTCCATTAAATGTCATTTTTATGATTTGGACAGTCGCACCCATATTTGCTTTTCCAACACTTGGAAACCACAGGGCTAAGATTCAAAGTGAATATGTCATCAGGTAGGAAGCTAGTGGTACTTCACAAAAAAAAAAAAAAAAGAAATGAAAAAAGAAGTCTCCATGTGACCATAAATTCTCGAGAAAAAAAAAATAAAATTGCCACAGGCTATATAACAGAGGCCCCTGGGCATCAGGTGTTGTAGGTGTTGGCTGTATTATGTGTTATTGGTTGTGTATAATGTGGGAATCATTAATTGTTGGAGCATTTATCATGTAAGATGTTGCCTTGGAGACTCACATTTAACAAAGCAACAAGCGCTCCCTGCAGCAGCCCCACCAGCACATCGCTCCAATGGTGCTTGTAATCAGAGACTCGGGTGTAGCCCACATAAACCGCGAAGGCCACCAGGAAGAACTGGATGGTGGGCCGGAGAAGTCTGGCCCACTTTGCTACAAGTCTCGCCTGCACGTAAAGCTGGAGGTAGAAACAGAGTGGAAAAAGAGAGCAGTGATGCTGTTAGCAATACTGGAACCTAAAAGGGTTATCACACCAATGCACGACAGCGCAGTCATACATCATAGCTGCAATTTGATATTCTAACAAAACAGTACAGCAGGCAAATTTCTGTACATTTGCTTAAGCAGAAAGCCTACTGCACTATGAGGCCGTCGGGTGGATCCTGACTTGCCTGTTAGTTCGGAGCCTGAGCTTGCATCTCTAGAGTGAGAACAGTGGCTGGCACAACTCAAACTGGATTTAACTTTAAAAGAGTGCTGAGCACAAATTTAATTTATGCCCATCATGGACTGAAACCTCATTTATGCTGGAAAGAACAAATGCTGAAAAAATATGAACCTGGCAAAAGTATAGAAATTCTACTCGGCTGCTGCTGAAGGTGTAAAAACTGGCATCACACCACCGTCCCCCTGACGTACAGACAAGTGCTGGATATCACAGCTGAGCTCTCTGCTTGCCGCATATGCCTGGCAAAACAGAGCGCACCGAAGACCGGAATGGACACTAGCTGGACACTCTTTTCTTGGAACTGAGAAAAAAAAAATGCTGCTTTGCTTGGAGCTCACTGTCTAGCAGTCATGCCTTTTAAAACAAAGATGAGGCCAAGTGGAATGAACTGAATAGGCCTGGAAGACAGGACACAGCTCTTGCTTTGCCTTCATCATTGCTGGGAAAAAGGTTGCAGATGAATCCAGATCATTAATCTCACTCCATTCTTTCCCTGGACTCCACTTTGCCCTTTTAAGTCTCTGAGTACTGGTGAGGAAATGCATATGAACGTTCTTAAAAGGACCCAGAAGTCTTTTAGTTTTTTTTAACTGTACAGAGAGATGCATTTTAATTCTTGAAGATCATGTTCTGCACTTACCGCTAGGAAAAGCATGCAGTACATGCCAAAAGAGGAGTGACCAGAATAGAAGGATAATCTAGAGGAAAACACAATTCAGATGTAACTGCTTTACACAGGACATTTGTACAGTGGCATTTTGTAGCATCTTATATTATGTTGTAATCTGTCTAATCAGTATCAGTTCATATTAGAAACAGTTTATTTCTCTCTGTGAACAAAATAGTGCAAGGTCTTTCCCTCCTACCTGGACTCCGTGACGTCCTGAGGCCTGCCAGTGCAGTTGATCACCTGCATGTATCCTGTGCAGACTTTTGGTGAGCATACTGCCATGAAGTTAGGTCTTGGGCGGCCAATAGTGTACTTTGCAAGGTCAGTCAGTGACTGGCTGACAGCTCCTCCAAATAAAAAGGTGCCCACTACTTTGTAGAGCGCAGCCAAATATTGGTTGAAATCTGTATTAGAGTAAATCCTATTGCTGTAGACCAGATATGCCTCTCCAGATGAGATCTGAGGAGAGAGAGCAAAAAGTGAAAGATTAATATTTGTTGTTGTTTGTTTTTTTGTTTTTTTTCCACATTTTTTGCTCCATTACATAAAATGTCTTCTCCTACTTATCAAAACGTCGTCAAGCTCCGAAAGTTAATTGAACAAAGACCACAGGATGTTCTTCAGTGAGTAAAGTCAACTGGAACTATATCATGAAACTGAGAAGAAATAAAACTTCCTGGTAAAACTTACAATGATGACAGTGCAGGAGATGGTGACAGCCGCCAGCATACCATGGGTGATGGTGTCCGGTTTTAGGGGGTACATGATGCTCTCATCATCACAGTAAACGCCTCTTAGATATGGTTTGGACACAATGGTCATAATGATGAAGGGCAGCGCCGCTGGATGGAAAAACCAGGGGAAAAGGCTGATTAGGTTAGAGGAATTACTATATTTGGATACATTTTGCTCTTGTTGGGATGAGACAGTGCTTGGTCATGAATGAGCAGAACAGGTTAAAGGTTAGACGATCCAGGAAGTTAATATACTTTAATATTTAAGAAAAAAAATGTGGTAGAAAAACATGTTTGTCTATTTTTCTACAGTTTTCAGACATTACCTCATGTCCCAACTTGGGGAATGAAAAATGTTTCTCTAAGGATAACTAAATAGTTTTCTCTCTCTCGCCCTCTCTTAACCTTGCATGCTAAATTCACAATGATGAAAACAACCCAAAATGAAAAAGCACATTTTGTACTTAAATGCCCACAAAAATACACGGTGGAAAATAGATTTTATATACATGGGCTCATGTTGAAAAGAAAAAAAAAATCAAAATATAAAAGTCACACATCACAGACATACCCATGTGTACTATATAAACATTTAAACGACCGTACGCAAATTCCTGCAGACAACACACACGACTGCAATGCTTCTGACTGATGTGGCTGTGTGCAAAATAAGACCAAACATAGCTGCTTAAGGCTCCCCCGAGAACGAATGATGTCCTTGAGATATTCGAAAGCATCCAAAAACCACACACGCACCGTCTTCCTGTCTCTCCAACAGACACTCACTATTAAGCAAATCTCTGAATTTCAAGAAGCTTGTATTAATAAAGAGTAAATACTTTTTATTTTTTACAGATTGCTTTTTGCTATATTGGTTAAAAATCAAAGTCCTCTTAAATTTGCAGAAGCTAGAATGAGACCCGAGGATATGAGACTACTGACAGACACGTGATACTTCTTTTCTGCGTCCTACCAATGTAACCTAATCAAAACTAACTACTACTGCTTGTCTTTGACTGTCTCCTTTCAAGGCTGCAATGTGGAGTGGTAAAAATACGACCCTTTGTGGGACAAAGGCTTCATACGCACAGCTGCAGAAGCCAGAGGTGCTTCATCCAACCTTGGACTCTTTGGGGGCAAAAGTAAAGTGATGAATAAATCATTAATCGAGTTAATCAATGAACATATTCTATTGCACATATATGAAAAATATTTCCTGGTTTTAACATCCTAAATGCGAGGAATAGCTTTTTCCACTTCAATGCTGTTGTAAACTTGTAGTTTTATAGGATTACAGGTGTTTTCTGAGGGAAAACACACACACACACACACACACACACACACACACACACACACACACACACACACACTAGGGTTTTGGTGTGCTGTTCTTGATTTCCGAAGTATATTAGAGAAGCCAAAGAGCAAAAAAATCAGCTGACAAATGGCTAAAAATGATTGAGTGTTCCAGCCCCAGTAAGGAATGTGTTCTCCACCCTAATATCCACTACTACTGTCCATAGAAGGCAGACAGTCTTGGGGCCACGGTGGAAATACCAAGCACCTGCATGCTAAATGCAAGAAAAACAGCAATTCAAAAGCATCACAAGGACTTGAAAAATTCACTCAGCAACAGCATTACATTTCTGCGTAAACGAGCAGTTGCACCCCTCCCATTAAAAAAAAAAAAAAAAAAAAGCAGGCTGCTGACATAATTCTAGGAAGACTTCCAGTGAGACTGACTGATGAGAGACCATCGAGACTGAAACTAAAGGAAAATACACAACTCGACGGTGGATTGGGATTCAGCTGAAATAAATGTTAATTCCATGTTTAATTTTACTCACGTGATGGATAAAGAACAACAGCCGACTGTAAATGCATGAATCCCGACACAAGGAAGAACAAAAAGAAAAAAGATTTTGTGACTATTTAGTTTGCAAGCAGAGAATCTGTGAATTTGGGTCATTCCATTCCATTTAATAACTCAATTAAATGTATTGAAATACCCCTCACTAATGTTCAAGTTCTCAATAACAAGCCGTACACAGTGAATAATAATAATAACGTGCATTTATACTTATCTAACATATCTAAGGCGACATGTTTGATGTTTAGTGACATGCCAGCTGCACACATGTGGACAAAGTGTCCTATGGGCTCAGTGAGGAAAGGCAGCAGAAAAACAGAAGCTTTGTGCTGAGAGCAGAATAAACAATAGTGCTCAATTGGATAAACATATGATTGTGAAACTGACTCCTGCTAAACTGACCGTGATGGAGCTAAATTTAGACAAACAAGCAAAGAAAAAGACAAGTAGACAACAGCATTCAGACACAAAGTAGCGCTACTTAAAAGCATTTTGCCTGACTAAGACTTTCTAATCAAAGTACAGCGTGGGGGTGGGGGTGGGGGTGGCGGGGTTTGCGGCAAAGCAGCCAGGAGCACTTTCCAAAACAGGCAGCTATTGTTACATGCAGCAACCATACATTTTTAACTCATTTTGTTGCCTACAGGCAATTGCAGTGCATTTATTCCCCCTTTCTCCGAACACCAACGCACAAGCAGCAGCTGGTTGTCACCTTTCACTTTGTGTTGATTCCGACCAACTACCGCATGAGTACCGGGCCCCTGTCTGTACATCTACCAGCCACGTCAGGATGTGGTAAACCATGATTTTAAAGTCTTACTGCACACTGCACACATTTTCCTCTTAGACCCACCGAAGCCTGTTTGTGACCGTAGGGTAATACGGAGCCTCTTGTATTTAACTAACATCCTGTCTGAGGCACCACAAGGGAGCTCCCTGATATGGATTTACTGATGTGGCTTTTGGGTGGCAGTTTGTGCATCTGTATCCTGCTTCCAGCTGGCAAGAATGGAGCAATACCTGCTGCTTATTTCTCCTTGGAGTCGGGGACAAACAGTTGCACTAAAAGTCAGACGGAGCCAAAGCAGAGTGGGTTGCATTGCAGGAGTTATTATAGTGACTTGTCCTCAAAATCTTGCTTTAAAATTGTTACATTTCTGTGGGAAGAAATACAAAGAAAGATTACTAGGACCATCTGAGTTCTCAATAAACACTATAATGTCAAGCAAGACATTTTTCTATTAAATTATGCAGAATCGGTAAACTGATGCATAAATATTGCCCAGAAATCCTTTTTTTTTTTTTGGGCAGGTTTCAAATGAAACCTCCCTCAACTATTACATAACAGCGAGTTTAAGAGGTTCCTGTAAGACTGGCCTGGACAAACTCTGGTGAGATGTTTATTTACTTAACACGGAATGGTAAATGTCACTTTAAAGCAGCAGTACAACATTATTTCTATCCCGGAGTCGCATGGTAGATCGGGGCCATTAATCACAGCAAAGCAGGAGAAAAATCAAGCAAAAAACTTTAAAGTGATGTGCCAGCAGCTAATGAAGTATCACATAAATTCACACGAGACTAAACAGCTTTTCCACGTCCATCACTGGCATTATTCAGCTGACTACAAAAAAATGTATTCATCTCATCAGTTTAATATCTTTATGTTTTTTAATGCTTACTAAATCCTCTTAAGAAGACACATTTGCCACAGAGACTGAGTGAAGTCAGCCTGCAGGTCTTAAATAAGCCCCACTGACTTGTAAAAAAAGTATTAATTTTTCATTTCTGTATTCATCCATGAAGCACTAATTCAGCTAACACCTGACTTTAACTTTTAAGACATAAATTACAAGCTTGGATGAAAAGAAAAAGGGCTGAAATAAAATGATGTAAGGAGTCTGGACTGCTCTCATGGGCAAAATAAACGGGTACGCCCTGAGGTGCGTACGCGAGTGCGTCTCATGAGCAGTGCCCCTGTGTATAATATCTGCAAGAAACAAACCAGCCAGTCTCTGGAAAAGCAGACATTCACACACACAGTTTTCAGACAAAATTAGACCCATCAGCACACAAAATAGGCCTCCAGCATACCACGAGACAATCCCACAACCCAAATTGACATTGCTCCAGAGCTGCCTCCACTTAAAGACCGAGCAGTGTCTCTGACTTAAACTGGAGATTTTTCTGTTGAGAAAATGTAAAAGAACAGAGAATGCATGGCGGCAACGACAAAGAGAGTGGAGGTGTTTCTTGAGGGTGCAGGAAAACCTTCTTTTTAGACATTTCTTCCAAACAGTGATGGAGGAAAATGCCTTCTGTTTGAAATGTGGCCAGGAAACTCGTCTTCTGTAGCCAGTCAGAAATCTCCTGCCTGAGCCCCTAATGGGAGGCTTTGAAGTGGGAGGATGCAGTCTTTCTGTCTCAGTTTAAGGAAGGTTCACTTTAGAGTCTTTGGTTCCACTTTGCAGTGGCACCTTGGTGACTCCCACTGCTGAAATGGATATTAGTGGAACATGAAGCTACATGTGCGTAAGTGACAGTTACTGAGTACAGAATACAGCTCAGTCAGAGGATGATTTTCGCATTAATCGATACCCCAACAACGACAAACAGAGATTTCAGTATGTTCACTCTTTCCACCGCTGCTGAATCACATCCTCTCATTCTGTTTCTCTCTCATGCTTAAAGCCGCTCATTCTTCGCTTTCTGTCACTCACTCGATCACACTGTCCTCCCACACACTTCTCCCTCTGTTGTAAATATAGAGGCCTCAGTGGGTGATGCTTTATTTAGCTGGCAGATGTGCAATTATGCAGGACCATTTGGACCGCAATCGCACTCTGGTGCTGACATTCAAGGCCTGTCACATCCTCTCTCTCTCCCTCTGTTTTTTTTTTTTGTCTTTTTTTTCCTTCCATTTCCTTTCCTTCCTTTTCGTGTCTGCATGCATTTGCCGTACGTGCTCCATTTTTCTCCTGTAGAAACTTTAGTTCCTTGAGTCAAACTGCCATGGTCAAGTTACTCTCAAACTGCTGGATGACCGGAGTAACTTACACCTACTTATCCTGGTTTCTCTGACATAACTTGCTGCACCTGCATCCACGTGGATGGCCAATAAGTTTCCCTAATTTGAAAAACATGCAGTCTGGGTTATTATTACGCATACCTAAAGAGTGTATAGCCTGTGTGTGGTGTGAGATGGGTGTTCCCATGGCCTTGAGCTGCCCTGCAAGTTCTAAAACGTTCCTTCGGGGTCGCAGCGGGAACATTTGCTCCTCCATCTAATTTCTTCCACTCCCGTTTCCTGTCTCTGCAGCATGAAGGTCATTCAGTTTCTTCTTTCTGTATTTCTATCCATCTTTTCCTCCTGTTGACAGTTCTAGTTTCAGCTCACATTTCACCATTTCTTGTTCCTTCATTTCTCATCTGTCACTTTTTAGTCACTTACTCCATCCCTAACTGCATCCAATTTCACCCAGCGTGGACGAGGACAGAGGCAGGCATTTCCCCCTCTTAGTTGCAGTCAGTGTTTCCACTTTTTTTTTCTTTGCGTTCTCTTTTTTTGCTTGTTTCCTCCAATTCAAACATGTTTTGTGTCAAAACCGGCAACGTTACGGATCTGTAAAAGAAGGGCTGCAGCTAAAAAACAACTAAATGCTCTCTCTTTCTATCTGTCTCCCTCCAAGCTGGACTGACTAATGTGGAAGGTATGTGCTGAGGCTACAGCCTCTGCCGGCGTAGGCCTCTGGAATTCTAATTCATATGAGGAACGCCCAACTTCACCAGTCACACCAAATCCTACTGCTGCTGTGGTCCATTCTTTATTTTTAATCCCACTGTTTCACTCCGTCCATCATTTACGCGTGCTTAGCTTCAAGCAGAGCAGAAGGAGACATGGTGGCAGACGAGGCTGTGTGAGTGGTGGGAGAGCAACTAAATCTGGGTTAGCAATCAAAGAGTCTGGGTTTGGAGGGGATCAAAGAAGTAGGCCACACAGGTTTCAACCTAAGCCAGAAAGGTCTGCGGGAGGAGCTAAAAGTCACTCTGATGTGTGCAACTACAATGAATGGTCCTGACCTTACCAAATAAGCTGCTGTTGCTTTGATATGTCTTACTTTGTCCTGTATATATTTGATGGTGCCTTTATATGTTGCCAATTCATTGTATTATATTTTTCATTAGAATCTAGCTTGGAATGACATAAAAATGTCTTTTAGATTAAGTTTGGCTCATTTCTTTTTCTGGTGATCAGAGAGCACCGTTTACATTTTTTGTACTCGATGCTCTGTATGATGTCAGTGACAGCACTGGCGGAGAGCCCCGACCCCACACACCTCCAAGAATTACAAACATGGAACTGCAAAGAGCAGGCACCCTTTAATAAGCAGCAATAAATATACTGGAAAGGAGAATATTGGATTTATTTACAGCTGGGCAACATAAAATAACATATAGATGGATACAGGCTGTAAATCATAAAAGTTATAATGATCCTCATACTTGCAAATTGTGAGAAAAAAAACTATTTATGCATCTAAAATACCTAAAATTCCACCTACAATTTTACCTGTAATAATAAAAAATAATTTGAACATCAGCAACAACGTCAAAGAAACTAAGTTCAAAGTTCTCTCAATGGAACGTAACTCGTTGATAAAAAGGGCTTCAGTTTCCACGACACAGCTCTCCTGAGGAAAACCATTCCCATCAAGCATCTTCATAGCTTTGCTCCAAGGACAAAAACCACATGAGAGGCCCAGCTCCCGGGAGACGCTGCAGGACGGTTTTACCGGCAAACTAACCAGTGACGGCAAACAACAGAACAAGGGGGCAAAGTGTATTAAGAGTAAAGAATGCAAGGAAATATGTAATTTTCCTGCTGTGGGACTCTGTGAGCAGGCCCTATTGTATGTGACAATGTGCTCGTGACCACATAAAATACTGAGAACAATTTGATATTTTGGGGAACATCAGAAAACATGCTGCATTCTTCTTTAGGTGTGAACTGCAAAAGAAACGGAAAAACCCAGAGTGACTGCCTACAAGGATGCAATGCAAACTTATAGAAATATAGGGAAAAAAATGAAAAGAATACTCTAAATCAGTTTTAGAACAGCTGTGCCTCTTAAGATTAAAAAGAAAAACAGGAACTTCTGCATGCAGTAGAAACTTTGTATGTGGGTCAGTGATCAAAGATACAATAGACATTTAAAAGAGCAGGCTTGTCACAGTCGAGCAGACAATAAAGAATGTACACATGGAAAAACAAGTGTTTGTGTAACAATGCCTTGCCTCAAGGCCATTTAGTCTCACATTGCTTGGATTACCTAACGCGTTACTCACAACTCAAATTGCCATTCATGTTTTTGTACCTAAGAAATGAGGCAATGCAAGCTGTGGCATACATACTACACCTACAGCACTGCACCTATGAGTACGAGCTGTGGTGGAAGAGGTTAAAACCCGGTCTTTCCTGTCCCGAGCTAACTCCCACCATCTATTTGTGCTGAGTGTAGACTTACACAGACAGGGGAGTGGGAGCGAGGGAGGTATACACTGACGAAAGAACAGAAGAAACGAGGCCAGGAGCTCAAAATAAACAAGAAATTCAAACTCAAGGCAGATCTTTGAGCAGCACAAAGAGCTCAAATATCCCGCACAAAACAATGAGACAGGATTTTTAGGTTTAAGCTAGACAAGTAATACAAGGTAACGCAAGAGACCTTGTATAGGAAGAAACCAGATTTATCCATTTAGATGCTCAGTAACTGTGTCGTGGATTGCATTAAAAAAAAAAAAAACAACAGCAAGAGGGAGGCACATCTATTCATGTGATACCAACAGATATTAGTGTAGTTTGACCTGGGCAGGGCAGGCCGTGAGAGATAGGGAACATGCCAACAAAATCTTTCTTATTGTGTCTGGCCATTTACTTTGGTCTTTGGATTTCTTAACAAAAGATAGCTGCGGGCAGTCTGGCGAACATGAGGGCACTTCTTCAGTTGAACAGCAGCGCACAGAGAGAAAAAAAATACCAGAAGCTGATTTGAAGGGCTTACAAATTCAAGAAATGTAAACAGTCCCAAAATGCAGAAGAAAACTCAACTCAACGCTCTGTTTCCATACAGGCTAATGGTCAGCATAATTATAAGCTCTATCATGTTGTTATTACACGCCTGGGGAAACCTCACATAAGCTTGGGGTTGACTTGACGATTATTTGGGTGAATGACGTGGGTGGCAACAGGGAAAGCAAAGGCAAAAAAGGGTGGGATAAGCCATCAAGTCCCGACCGACCGACCAACCGAACCCAGACATTAATCCCAGACTTGTGACAACAAAATGTTGAGGCTTATCATATTCAGCAGTCTGTGGATATTCCCACAGATGGAAAATACTCCTAAGCTCTTTGTAAAGCCCGGGATCGGGTGGGCGCCCTGAAAGGCTTCATCCAGAACTACTCCTTCCTGCGCACCTCACCGGTATCACCGAGACAAAACAAGGGTGCCAAACACCGGACCATTACAAAACAGATGCCTGTCATACACATGTGGCATTAACACAATGAACCAACCTCCCACCACACTGGTACATTCCACATGCACATGTTATCCCTGTGGCTGCGTCTGAAAACAACTTCTTCTGGGAATGTTGGTGAAGAGTTTTGACGCTTGTTGGTTTCTTGTTAGATAAAAGAAATATAATCATTATCTTTGTGGTGGAAAACATTTTTCAGGTTGCAGAGCACTGTGGTTTATTTATTTAGGTATTGGTATTTATATGTTATTCACCAGTCCTTTTTTAATTGCAGCTATTTATTAAATGACTTTACGCATCTGTCCAAAAATGTGTTTCATATTTATATTATAATTTGAATAATACAAATTCTAATACATTTACATTAATATCATCTTTTTTTTACACATTGAGTTATTGATACAGCTGTATTGATTGAGAAATTTCAAACAATAAATTCCTTCATAATCATTGTTTCCTCCATAAAACATGCGCCACAGACAAATGTGGACAGCTGTTACTACAATGTTTGTTAATACGGTACATTTATTGACACTGTCCAGAGGAGGGAGGAGACAAATCCGACACGTAAGTTACAGCAGAAAATGCTGTTTTTGTAAAAAATAAAAAAATAAAATAATAATAATAATAATAATAATAATAATAAAAAGTATTTCTGTCTGAAGTTAAACGCAGAACGTCCGTTTGTGAGCGCAAATGTCGAGAAATGCACTGAATGAAGAAAGTGGGAACAGTCTTCTGAGGATTCCTGGCAGACAAAATACAGGCGCAAATGTGGAATAAGCGGGGCACACACATGCATATCAAATTTCCATAAACAAACATTCAGCTTCCTAAAGTCCTGCAAAAGTTTTTTTTTTTTTTGGTGAGTAGGTTGGGCACGCAGCCTGCCAGGAGGATGAGATTGATGTTTCCTCTTATGCTAGTCATGGTGCCATTTCATGTCACGTTTCAGCCTGGATATTATTCCAGCGCGGATCTGCACAAACAAACTGAATGACAGGCTGCTCCTTTAGCGCCAGACCCCGGGAATGGCAATCCAGCTGCTGCATCAGCGTGAGACTTAAAACAGCTGCTTTCCAGATAATCCTTCGTCTGATTAAAAACACTTGATTTTAATGTGCAAATAAACAAACACTGCTGAGTTCCCATTACTGCGCGAGAGCCTGCGTTGCTGTCATTGGTGCAAAACACACAAACACATTGAATAATTTGTGTAACCACAAAGATATCACCAGCAGTACCTACTGACGTGATTTACGCGCTGTCCGTGTGCTAAATAAAAGGAACGGGTTAAGGTGACGTATAATTAAGTAACGCGTGTTCATAACTTACCAACTAAAACGCACATCACATCCATCACCACGAACAGCTGCTTCTTCTTCTTCAGATTCTTCATTTTCTTCCCGCAAATTCACTTTATGATCAAAATCTTTGAGCGACAACTACTTTCTTGAATAAAGTAAACAAGTCCATTGAGTTCGTGCACTTGGAAATAAATGCACAAGTAAAGCTCAGAAAATGGTAACCTGCAAAACGAGTTCTTCCGGGATCCTCGTTCCTACCTGTGCTGTGGTGACAGTGACAGCAGAGGTGTGTAAGTTCCTTAGAACGACAGTTCCCCCAAACTCGTTTCAGAGCAACGCACCTCTGTAGTCCTGCGCCCCTTTACGCACATAACTGATCTGGGTATAGGATCAAGACCACAGAGACCATCCGATTGAACAGTGGTGTAGGCGTCGGGAAAATCCAGTAGGAACTATTTTCTTCGCTCAAACCACGCCACTGCCGGTGATCCCTCCTCCTTCCTTCCTCATCTGCCACTTCATCTTCATCGCCAGGCACCGAGCCTTTATGCACATGTGCGCAGAAAACAAGAAAGACTTCTTAGCGCTTTTCTCCCCGTGCCTTGCCAGTATTGTGTCTGTTTAGTAGAGACGGCTCAAGTACTGCTAGAATAAGAGTAGGAGGAGGTGCCTGAGAGCTGTAAAAAAAAAAGAAGAAAAAAAAAGTGCACTCAGTCAAAAATACTTTGAAAAATATAGAAAATGAAGGAAAATGCCATTTGCCGAAACCAAAAACTGTTATTTGACATCATTACAAGAAGCAATTGATTAATGGATTTAATTAATAACAATTAACAAGATTTCTTTTTTAACAAACTACAGTAAGGTCATGGCATGACATGAATTCTCAAATCTGCTAAACGTCCACACAAACAACTCATTACTCATTTCTCTTAAGAACAAAAATACCCTTCTCTCACACATAAGAGAGAGAGATTAAAATATGGCTGAAGTCTAAACATACCAGGACTGAGCGCACTTGGTAGAAGATAGAATTTCCATCCCAACAAAAGCAGGAAGACTTTTATAAGACCTCCTGGGACTGAAGCAAAATTAGCATGACTTTACATCAGTGTGACTCCAGGCCACAGCGCTTTATACCCTTGGCAGTCAGGATGTTTCATTACAAGGTTTGCTGTCGGCATGCAGTCATGTGTGTACAGCTTTGAGTCATGAGTGTGCATTAACAGTTAACGCTGTTTGCACGGCAAACACCATGTTTATCCCCCAAGTATATTAGTTCAGCATCCTTGAGTTAAGTGGATAATCTTACATGCACACACGCTGGCGCTTTATTTGAATTTTATACATTTGCAAGCAGTAAAATGAACTGGATAGATAAATTAAAATGTCATAGTGTGCAAAGTAAACATCAATAACACAGAGAACAATAACAGGGAACTGCACACATGGAATAAATTTAAAGCTGTGGCTTCTCTGCCCCCTTCTGGTTGGTCCCAACAATAGAAGGCTTCTTTTAGTTGCCAGAAACCAGAAATATGATCCCCCCCCCACCCCACCCCTAAAAAATCTTCCCCAGTTTACAATACTGAAGCTAGAAACAGGGTTAAGAGGTTAATATTTCACAGATATTCAGCTGGCAAGAGCTTCAAAAGCATGGTGTATATTCATAAGGGAATGCCTGTCATATCCGTTTCTTTATTTTAATGCATTTGCTTTGTGAAATGAAGCATCTTTCAGACTGAAGAGTCAATTTATAAGCACATGTTCTCGCTCAATTAGGGCTGTATCAGTAAGTGCCTTGATGCACGCTCAATAATCCGGGTAAGGGAAGCCCGTAAAACTGATTGTTACATGGAAGCAGCATCAGTGGAAACGCTGAGTGCATACACTACTGTAATTGTATACACTACTATCCTGAGATCAGTGATTTGAACATCACTAATCCACCACAGAGGATGTGCTGGCAAAGATGGGGTTTGTAGTGGTTTTCACTACACAATCCTTAATTCTGCACTGATGGTTTAACCAAAGGCCCGTCTTCCATCTCAGGTCAATATCTGTCCACGAGAGACAGGAGGTTTCATTCCTCATTAGTTTATACACTCCACTGCATGTCATTAAGTTGCATCTTCTCTCTCCCATAATGTGTTTTGCTCTTGTCTCCCTATGTGTTTCTTTTATCCCTTCTTTCTCCTCACCCTCCAGCCAGTCACAGCAGATGGCTGCCCCTCCCTGAGGCTGGTTCTTCGAAGGGTTTCTTCCTGTTAAAAAGGAGTTTTTCCTTCCCACTGTTGCCAAGTGCTTACTCAGAGGGGATAGTCTAATTGGTGGGTCTTATCATTGCAGTATAAAGCACTTTGAGGCAACTGTTGTCGTGAATTGGCGCTTTAAAGATAAAATGTAAATTAATTGAACTGAAAATTTTAAAAACAATGATTTATAGCTTATTTTATAGGGGCAAGTATGTTACCTGAACCATGCATACACAATCTGTACAATGAATGTACACAGTAAGAAACACAAAATGCATACAAAAATATAGACAGACACAGCAAAAGGAGCAGACTGCAGTATAATAAAAATATCATAAAATTAAGGTCTACACAGAAAGCTTCTGAAGAAGACTGGAAATTCAAGTATAAGCTGATAAAAAAAAAAGTTGATGCCTTGAAGTAAAAAATGACAGTGACTTGGGAAATACAGAATTTCAGTGACGTTTCTCAAAATTTGAATACTTATAAGGCTAGTTATAAGTCACTGAAAGTAGAGGAAAAGGCTCTAATCAACCAACACAAAAATCGGCAAAGAGAGCACGAGGTGCTGAAGAAAAAGCTCTCAAAGGAGAAAGGTTTGCAGGAGAATAATAACGAGCTAAAAGCTGAGAAATCGACATGCTCCACAGCAGACTCCAAGGTGAAAAATTTATGATTCACGACTCACTGAAAATAGAAAAAGATGCCATCAGCCAACACAATGATTGAACACAACCAATCAGTCAGCCAATCAAATAAACAATTCATTTGAAAATCCATTAAAATAATCACTCAGTAAATCAATTAACCAATAAATATTCACTACAATTTTCATCTGTAACGTGTGCTTAGTTTCCACTTTCATAAGTCTCCGGTTGTCAGTAGTTCTGTTCTGGTTGTCAACCTCAGTTCTTCATAACTTGTGTTATATAATGATGAATACTAATTTGTGAAGTAATACTGCTACAAAGGAGTAGAATGGAAAAGAAGTACTGAAGTAAATAGTAATACCAAATGTACACACCCACCAGCCACTGGAAACGTTCCACAGAGCTTTTGGTCCATAATACAACAGCATCACACAGTTGCTGCAGATTTGTCAGCTGCACATCCGTTATGTGACTTTCCTCTTTCACCACATCCCAAAGGTGCTCTATTGGATTGAGAGCTGGTGACTGTGGAGGCCATGTGAGTACAGTGAATTCACCGTCATGTTCAAACCACTTTGACAGGATTTGAGGTTTGTGACATGGTGTGTTATCCTGCTGGGATAATTCAACACTTAGGGAGGCTGTGGCATTTAAACAATGCTGAGTTGGTACTAAGGGGTCCAAAGCCTGCCAAGAAAATATCCTTCAAATCATTGCAGTACTACCACCAGCCTGAGCCATCAATAAGGAGGATTGGTCTATACCTTTTATTATGCCCTGATGCTCTTTATGCCAAATTCTGACCCTACCATCCAAATATTGCAGCAGAAATCAGATTTTGTGGTGTTCTGCTACTGTACTGCTCATCTGCTTCAAAGCTTAAAGTGTTGTGTGTTCAGAGATGCTCTTCTGCATACGGTGGTTGGTTACTGTTGCTTTCCTATCATCTCGAAGTAGTCTAGAACTACCGCTCACTATTTTCTCTTTTTCAGACCATTCTCTGTAAACCATAGAGATGGTTGTGTGGGGACAATCCCAGTAAATCAGCAGTTTCTGAAATACTCTGTATGGCACCAACTACCACGCTACGTTCAAAGTAACTTAAATTGTGTTTAAGTTGTGAACTTTGGCAGGTTGTCTTGAAAATGTCTACATGCCTAAACGCATTGAGTTGCTGCCATATGATTGACTAATTGGATAGCTGTGCTATTGAACAGTTGAACAGGTGGACCAATTAAAGTGGCCGATGAGTATACTCGAACAAGCTCCTTGAAATTTCACTTTGTACATCACAACGCAGCCAGCATCTTTTTAGCATCCTGAGGGAGCGACAACTGACTCTGAGACGAGCTCAGCTCTAATGCATCCTGCTCTAGATACCACCTCGACCACAGCTATGCAGTGAAAAGATGTCTCAGCATCTGATTGCCCTGTCAGGACAATAAAGCTGCTCATCCTCATGCATGCAGGCGGATCGAAGCAGGACGTCTGCCCTATATTAAGTCAACATGACTCTTAACTGCTAGTTCATTTAATGTTCTGTTACAAAGAGGATCATCTCAGCCTATGCCATCTAGTGAAGAATCTGCTCAAAGCAGTTTTTTCTTTACATGGCCTTACGTCCACACTTCTGACTTACACTTACGAAGTGGTCAGACTCCACACCCCTTCGCAAGGCTGAGAGCTCTCTCTAGTGGCTGATTGCTGAATACAAGGTTTATATTCTTAATATCGGTTTGTCTGTCAGAGAGTGGTGAACTCTCTAGCATGTCTTTGACATTTACCATAAAAAAAAATCAATAAAAGGCCTTTAATATAAATTGTTACAAATCTTTGGCTAGATGCGCCAGGACATAGTGTGCACATCCAGTGAAGGAGATCAAAAAGTTCAAGTCTTTGTGCTTCCACCAAGAAAAACACAGATAGTTGCAATCAGCTTCTTTTACATAGAAGTGACAGAAAATTCTTTCAGTGTTGCACATATGTGCAGCTGGGTGCTGTTGTAAGAACATAATGACTCTGATCAGAGAGGAGCTGGTCATTCAAGCTGGTTCCTTTGTATCTGGCTGAGCGATCAAACACTACAAACAGCTTGTCTCATTTCTTTGCATGGTTAACACCGTGATGAGGATTGTACAATTTTTCACCCTTCTTCCCACTGTCTTTGACCAGCTCTGCAGCTCTACTTTCGATCCTTTCGATCGACCACTTTCATGAACTGTCCGCACTGCTCTTTACACCTTCTCTCCTTTCCAGGCTCCTTTGGACGTGATTGAGGCAGATCGTGGCTGAGTGGCTTATCAGACAAGTTTGGCCTGTTCTTGAAGGCCAAAGGTATTTCTTGTCATCATTGTTTTGCTATCCTTACTGTCAGGCCAGAAATATTCTCACTTGTAAGACCCGTGTCATTTCCACTAATTGTGTTCAATTTCAGCTTGCCTGGATGCTTGTCAGCATCAGGAAAGTCTCTCATTTCTTGGTTGATGAATGCAGTATTGCGTGTCCATAGACAACAAACACACACTGATACCACCACTAAGGTGTAGAATGAGCTTGCACTGGCTGCGCTTGTGCTGTTTCTGTTGCAGATCTTTGTCTTTTATCATTTTCATCTTGCTGAGCTGTATGATGATTTCCTTTGTTGGTGTCATGGAAATGATGACGATGACAGTCTTTTGCTCCGTGGCCAGGTTGGAGGCATCCATTGCAGAGTTTCATGTCCTTAATGAAGTTTAGTCATTTAGCTTACAACATCTTTGTGAACTCTGAACACACATGGTCCTGATGCCTGTTATCTCAGGAAAGAATGTGAACCATAAGACCTTTGGTTCTCATGCTTCCCTGTTTGAGTGGTGAGAGTTCTGACCTTGTTTCTTTTTGTGTCTCTTTGACTCCTCAGTGTCTGATGAATGAACACAATAAGATGACAGGACTGCAGGTGATCTCAGCTTCATTCGACACTAACGTGTCAAAGTCCTTGAAACTTGTGCATTCTTGTATTGTGTTTACACTTTCAGTTACTTGTCAGATTCCGGGGGGAAGCTATTGAATCTGGCAGCTTATGAACAAGCTTAAGATGCTTCCCACAGTTATGCAATATCTAGTCCCTTGACATGAAGCAGGGCATCTTGATGGGCATTTAGAGTAGATGTTTCTGAGTGCTTAAGCATCCTTTGGTTAAATTCTTGCCAGTAGGTGAGTCTCTGAAAGCTTTCTGAATGGCAAACATCTCACCAAAGGAACAATTCATGCATCCTGTAAGCTTTATTATCATATCTGTAGAAGGTACTGTCCTTTCATTTATTTATTTTCCAGAGGAGTTTTTGAGCTGAACTGATTATCCTTTGGTTAATGAGTGAGGTAAATACTTCCTTACATTCAAGGAATCATAGTGGAATGAACTGAGGACAATCTGCTCTGGAAAAGGAAATTTTATTTAAGGCTATCCAGTTTTGTAACACCTGAGCTAGAGAAGTAACATCTGCATGAGAAGGTGTTGGAACACTGGATCAAGGGATTGTTGTTGCTGGCATTTCCCCCCTTATTTCTTTGCTTTAAATGTACTCAATGTAGCATCCAACACCAATCCCAAAAAAACTTGGAAAGATGTGTAAAATGCAAATAAAAACAGGATGCAGTGATTTGCATATCACATAAACCTATATTTCATTAATAATAAAACACAGAAAACACATCAAATGTTTAAACTGAGACATTTTACTACTTCATGAAAAATATGAGCTCATTTTGAATGTAATGGCAGCAACATGTCTCTAAAAAAAGGTGATCAACAAAAGACCGGAAAAGTAAGTGGCACTAAAAAGAAACAGCTGGAGGAACAGTTTGCAGCTAATTAGGTTAATTAGCAACAGGTCAGTGAGATGATTGAGCACATAAAGAGCATTTTGGAGAGGCAGAGAGTTACACCAATAAATAGTTTACAATGAAGAATAATATTCCTCATAGTGAAAATGTGAAGACTCTGACATCCACAGTACATAATTTAAAAGGATTCAGAGAATTTGAAATATCTCTGTGTGCAAGAGTTAAGGGCAAAAATCAATATTAGATGCAATCTTCAGATCCTCAGGCGGCTGTGTGCTATGTGTCTGTCATGGAAATTACTGCACGGGCTCATGAACACTTCCAGAAATCACTGTGCAAACAATTGCAGGTTAAAGCTTTATCATGAAAAGAAGAAGCCATATGTGAATATGTTCCAGAAACGCAGTTGTCTTCTCTGAGCCAAAGCTCATTTAAAACAGACAGAGGCGCTGCTCTGCGGTCAGACAAATTCAAATTTGAAAATATTTTGAAAAACATAGATGCCACGTCCTCTGGATCAAAGAAGAGAGGGATTATCCAGCTTGTTATCAGTGCTCAGTTCTGAAGCCTGCATCTCTGGGTTAGGGTTAGGGTTAGTTATAGTATGGGGTGCATTAACACCAATTGAATAGGCAGCTTTTATATCTGGAAAGGCACCATCAATGATGAAAGGTACGGTGCCATGAAAAAGTATTTGCCCCCCTTCCTGATTGCTTAGTATTTTGCAAATTTGAACTTAAATGTTTCAGATCATCAAACAAATTTTAACATCAGAAAAAGATAACAGAGTAAATACAAAATGCAGCTTTTAAATGATGATTTCAATTATTAATGGGAAAAAGCTACCCACACCTACCTGTTCAATAAAATAATTAAAAATAAATTAAAAAATACATTTTTCATGTCTTCCTTACCTTTCTTGAGTTCTTGAGTGAGAAGCCAGAGTTGACACTTTGGCATTTATGTCTTTACTTTCCAGATTTCTTCCATTGCTCACACACCGACAGCAGCTTCTTCTCCCATTTTTGCACATACAGTATCTTCTCATTGAGAAGCCCTGGGGACCTTCTGAGTCTTACACCCATATGAAAATGGGTGATCATATTAGCGCAGGTGTAATTGTTTATTTCCTTTGCTGTAGTAATAGTGACCCTCTATCCTGTGTAGTAATAGTGTAATAATCACAGCTCTGTTGCAATGTCAGTGAGTGGGACTGTATTTGATCATTGTACTGAATCCACAAGAATGCAGCTCAAATTGCCTCTCAGGTGTGGGAGCATGTGCCGAGTGATAAAGCCACACAGACAACATGTAACAAAGTAGCACAACCAGCAACAGACAAGACCTTTCATCATCTTGGCCATTTGAACTCAGATAACAAATGTCAATAAATGAAGGGCCTACTGTAGGAACCAAGGTCAGACAAAAGTATGCTGAAGTACACTGATGTTCAGCCTTAAGAGATAAGACAATGAAACTATACTGATAAAATATAAATGTGCAGATAGCTACATATTTCAAAATGGTTACAGACATAACCTTGATATACATCTACTGAACATGGGCAGGAAGGTTTGCAAAAACAAGAGCTTGCAGGTGTGGTAGTACACAAGCTAACATTTGCATAACTATCACATCACAGACAAACGAAACACTTCTTTGCTGTTACACAACCAGTACCTCCTTCCCGTTCAAGCTTTATTACTAAACCTTTAAGGCCTTAGGTTGCAGAGTAGGATCACAGTATAATGTTGCTTCCGGCTGAGAAGAGTCAGTTAAACATTTCAGTGCTGCATCTCAAATCTTCAGGAAAAATAATGCTCTCCCGGTTCCGCTCCTGTATTAAAAGTTTATTCATGTGCCTGTTTTTTCCACACTTCCTGTTTTATTTTGCTAGTCTCATCTCTCATGTGCTTTGTGGTCAGTTTT
>JAVDPK010000883.1:15610-35469 GCA_034780415.1 Cichlasoma orientale | reverse complement strand
ATTCATGTGCCTGTTTTTTCCACACTTCCTGTTTTATTTTGCTAGTCTCATCTCTCATGTGCTTTGTGGTCAGTTTTGCCTCTCTTGTCTCATTAGTTAGATTCAGCTCACCTGTGTCTCATTCTCTCCAGCTGTCTCCACTTCCTCTAACCACTCTCCCGGGTATATAGTGTTGCATTCTCCCATCATGCTGTGTCTTCCCTGTTCAGTGGTTTTTTCTTTGTCTCTGAATACAGTCCAGCCCCCCCCCCCCTTTTCTGCATTAAAAAAGCCTTTTTGTCTCCTCAGTCCTGCATCTGGATCTACTCTGCCTGCCACACAGCTGTCTCTTGACACCATTATTATATTTGGTGTTCTTTTCATTTATTTGGTCTAAGTTTAACATGTCATGGAGAGCAATGCACATAAACTACTCATCTCTGGGAACATTCAAGTCAGTCTACCTCAGTGTACTGTACACTGAAATACTGATAAAAGATCACTAATCCATAAATGCAAAGGATTGTTTACACATGTAGTTGGAATTAACATTGATGACACTACACAGTAAATGCACCTGTAAGACTTTTTAAAATATATTTTTTATGTCATGCCTCCATAAATGAGTACTTTATAAAGACTTTATTTACTTTTATTTTACCAGCAAATAAATCCAATTTGTATAGACTGACCACTACACACAATACAGTCTACAGGTCAATAGTTTCACATGTTTTCTACTGTTTTGTTTTATTTATGAAACTAGATGCTTACTTTGTGGTGAAGCCATCCTGCTTCTCCACAGGGGCAAGGCCCACGCACCACCCCTCTGCGCCTTTACTTGCAGCCTGGGGCCAATAGAGGGCACTAGAGAGTCCAGTAGTAAAAGTGGAAAAAGCTGCTTAAATAACATTGGAAAGGACACAAAGACAGGTAAAATCGGTTAAGATGGTAAAATACAAAATATAGGGGGGGGGGGGGTCAAACTTGGGTGAAATTAAAGTTGTACTGACAGCAAACTCTGTCCTGGTTCAGCTGCTCCCTGATTTCCCAAGGGGTTGCCACAGCAGATGGAGCCACATGTGATTTGGCACTGATTTTGCAATTCCTGACACAGCCCTCCTATTTATCCGGGCCTGGGAGCAGCACTCATGACCCCCTGAGGCTGGCTTTGTGTCTCCTTCTGGTCTTGAACCAAGGATCATAAGGTGGATGTATTAACTGCTACATCATGGAGCCGGCTTAACCAGCAACAGGAATAATTATAAGGTTACTGGTTTAAGAGTATAAACAGTGGGAGTTAATACAGTGAAAATATTGATATAAACACACATGTCAATTATGCCAGTGGTTACCAGAGCAAAGTCCTTTAAAAGTTTCACACTGCCTTTTCTCGTGTATTAACATTGCTCATGTTTTTGTGAACAGGATATCCTTATTTCTGATTTATTAGTTAATGAATGAGGACTTAGTATTTCTGTGCTCGGTGCTGGCTGCTAGAAGAGTTACTCATGGTCTAAAATACATTTTTACAGGTATTTTTTAAGCATCTGTGATTAAAGATCAATATAAGAGACACAAACAAGTGGTGCCAAATCAGCTATCGGGGACAGTAATACTTTAGCAAAACAGTATTTCCTTTGTTCACTTTATTTTTTTTTACAAAATAGTTACAACCGAGCGTGAAAGAAGCAGTAGCTTAATGCATACAATACTAAAAATAATATTCATAAATAAACAAAAGGCAGTCATTTTACTCTTTTTCCTGTCTTCACTGTCTTATCCAAATCACTGCATGTAAACACTCAAAGACAAAACAAGCACTGATCCTAAACCAGCTTTAAACAGGAATCAACGGAAGAGCCAGCACAGAGAAAACTGAGAAACAGGGACAGGTGGAAGAAAAAGCTGGGGCTAAATCATTGCTTTTTATGTGGAACTTTTTATCTTTAGAAACAGACTAAAACTTACAGACGTTTAAGTATAGTAAATTAATGTATACATTACATATGTAAAAACATGAATCTGTGAAATTACCATTAAAAATCAGTGAAATTGTTCCAGAAAAAGGCAATTTAATAATATCCTATGTATCCTGTATTATATAATTATCAAATGTTTACTGATGTTCACCATCTCTAAGTGTAAGACACTGGAAATAATTATTATGACTGCTCTGCTTTGCATTCACTCCAGGCTCGCAAAACATAATCTCTGTATGGCTTGTTGCGAGAAGAGGTTTACTGAGTTCTCTGAATAAAAATGGGGAAAACCTTCAAGTCTGGATCATCAGTTAACGTCTTCCAGATGTTGGAAGATCTGTTTTTTGGGATATGCCAGTGTTTTTCACTAAATGATCAGAAAAAAACGTGTCATCTTAAATATATGTGGCTTGAAGAGAAGGACGGGCAGTCATTAGCTCAAAGGTGGGACTTACCTGGAAACTTGAGATCAGCAGAAGGTCTCAGAACTTCTGTGGTAGGATAATCTTTGTAAACAACATCTTGGACCAACGAGTTGTGAAAAATAAATCGGTTTCCTCTCTGGATGTTCAACATCTGTTCAGAGGGAAGACCCACTCTGTCCACTGACGGTGGACAGAGTGGGTGGATCTCCAAGTGGATCTCTTGGAGATCATCAGTTCACCAGGACTTCAGAAACTGTTTGCATTCATTCATCTACTGGAAAAAGAAGCGAGTACATCCATGTGCAAAATCACTAAAATGTTGAATATTTAAGTTGAACATTAGCTTATTGGCTTTTATGTTCAATTATAAACCCAAAAACTATTTGAGTTTATGGATTCTTATTTGCTTTATTCGAGATGCCTTTTGGATATAAAGTAAAAAACAAAACAAAACAAGGCACTCTCTGCAAATTAACACATTTAATACTAATATTATTACAGCAAAGTCATATTTAATCTAAAAAAACGGAATTTTTAAAAACTTTTTAAATGAAATGTTTAAATGAATGCAACAAAAGTCGGTAATCTTTAATTTTTTCATTACTCTGCATGTTTGCTTCAGTGCTTGACAATCCTTCTCAGTACGGAGATCTCAGCTGCTCCATGTTGAAGTTATATTGCTCTGCCTTTCTCTTTAAAATACTCTAAAGGTGTTCTGTTGGATTCCAGCTGTGTTCAGCTCAGAGTTTTTACTGTTTTCTTATGTGATTTTTGGCAGTGTCACGCTGCAGAATTCATCTTTTTTTTTTTAATTTCTGGAGACTTGAAGTCATCTTGTCATCCAGTAATTTATCTAAAGGCATTTATCGAGATATGTATAAATAACATTTCCCCAACACTTTTTGCACTCTTGCAGCCACATCTCATGACAGTCCCAGCTCCATACCTCACTGTCGGGAATGTACTCTCTGCGGTGGTCTTGGCTGCGTTCATGCTAAACATGCTGGACCCCATCTAAGCCAAACAAATTCATCTTAGTGTCATCTGACTAAACAATGTGCTCCTAATAACCATCAGGCTTCTTTTCATGTTCTTTAGAAGTTCTGTGCTAGACAGAAAGTTATTTTTGGACACTATTCATTTAAGTTAACGTGAATTAAAACACTCCCCTGTGCTTTTTTTTTTCGTTTCGTTTTTAAGAGCTAAACTGCGCAAGACAATGGCTACTGTGGCTTGATCTATTTCTCCTTTCAACAGTATTTTGCAGATACCCACAAATCTAAAAATCTCTAAGTTCTGGTGCTCTTGTTAATGGCTGATTGGAGATCAAAGAAGCAATTTTTTTTGCATTAACTGTCTACATTTGGACCTGCATTTTAAATGCAGTCTTTCTAATGTACAGTTGTGGTCAGAAGTTCACATACACTCATGGCCATGGATGTAATTTGGGGCTTTTAAGTATTTCTTTGAACTGTTCTTGGATGATTGTACAGCACACATTTTTAATGACTTTAAAAAACAAGAATTGGGTGCACAAGTTAGAATTTTTGAATTTATTTTGGGTTTTCTCTAATCCACACAGGGTCAAATATTTACATACACTTCAATCTTTTAACAAGTGGTGCTGAAGATTCTACAATGTCTTTTAACTTGACAAGGCCAAGGCCTTTTATCATCTCGTTTATGTTCATGATTGACTACAACTGGTAGTTTTTCTTTACCAGCATAAAAGGATTTGTTAGCACTTTCTAGATTTTCAAAAGTTGTGAAGGTCTCTACAAGTACAGATTCCAAGATCAGTTCAAACAATTTTGCACAAGTACAAATTGTTCTGGGGTCACTACTTTACCAGGGTCTGAAAGAAGACCAAACTGTCACCTTCAGATGAGAGAAAATTTGTTAGGATGTTCAGGAATGACCCAGGAACCACCGAGGTTCAAGCCTGCCATGAAATGGAAACCACTGGAACATCAGTGTCACTGTCCACAGTGAAGCGAGCTTTACATCGCCATGAAAGAAGCCACTGCTCCAAAATTCAGACCTTAAACATCGAGTGAAAATGCAGCTGCCCACATGGAAAAGCCAAATTCCTTCTGGAGAAAGGTTTTATGGTCAGACGAGACAAAGAACGAGCTGTTTGGCCAGAATGACAAGAAGTAATTTTGGAGGAGTAAAGGTGAGGGTTTCAAACCTAAGAACAACTGTACCAACTGTCAAGCATGGTGGTGGTAGCATCATGCTCTGGGGCTGTTTTTTGGTACTGGTACACTGCACAATGTGGACCTCAAATCAACAGATTGACAAGTCAAATTTGGACACAGTTGGGTGTTCCAACAGGACAATGATCCCAAACACACATCAAAACTGGTTTTGGAATGGATAAAGCAGGCTAACATGAAGCTTCTGGAATGGCCTTCCCAAAACCCCAACTTCAGCCCAATTGAAAAATTTGTGAACTACGCTTAAAAGCCGGGTCCATGCTAGGAAACCAACCAATTTAAATTAACTAACCAATTCTGCCAAGAAGAGTGGTCACATATCCAGCCAGAAATATATCAGAAGCTGGCTACCAAAAATATCTGGAGGTGCAACTTTTTAAGGGACTTTCAACCAAATATTAGTTGGGATGTATGCATATTTATTTGAGCCTTGACGGATTAGAGAAAATCCAAAATACATTCAAACTTATAAACTTGTAAAGATGTATTATGTACAATTATTTTTTTCACATTTTGGAAAAAGAACCCATAATGACCATGAGATTTATGCCCATGATGAGTGAAGGTAAACTTCTGACCACAACTGTATTTTGTTTTTTATGTTTATATATTATCCCAGCAGAGATAGGCTCCAGCCCCCCCGCGACCCTAAAACAGGATAAGCGGAAGCAAATGGATGGATGGATGTTTATATATTATGTTGCTTTTATATGAACTGTAATCCAATTTTGGAACATTTGATATTTCAGTGATATTGCACAGGGGTATTCTCGCTTCCTAATACTGCATCTTACCGTGTAAATGTTTTACATTTATGTTTTTTTATTTTAAGCCTGTTCTGGCAGACAGGCTCGTCATGGTACCAGTTATTCAGCATAGTAGAAATGGTGTTCAAAACTGATGACAAAACCCTGCACCTTTATAAATCTCTGAATACATTTTCAGGGATACACAAGGATGAAAATTTCCACAAAAGCTAAAAGAAAGAAGATAAAAAATAAATAAATAAAAATAAAAACAGAGAATTATTGCGCTCCATTATGCTCCTAATGAAGTCCTTAGAACTGTTTTTCTTTAAGATGTTTATATTTTAAAAAATAATAATAATAAAAAAATTCTTAAGAAAGATTGACTGTTTCTGCCCAGAAACAAAGACAGAATAAAGAGAAGGCAGATATGTAGGACCAAAAAAGGAGAAAACACTTTAAGTTAATGCTTAAATAAACTATTCTGTATTGTAGAAGTGGACAGATTTTACTCTGGTCAGACTTCCAGCCACTGTATTACATGTCATGTGAGGTACTGTCCAATGGCAGATCTAAAATGGCTGCAGCAGTGAAAGTGCTGACCGATATGAAAAGAAAAAAAAAATCATGTGGTTTGTATTCGTGATAAGAATCTGTGGGGAAAAAATCTGAGCAGCAGTCAAATTTGTCCGTTCTGATAAATAAGAAAAGAAAGCAGCAGTGGTCAACATTGTCAAAAATCTGTTTCCGGAAAAAATGGACAGCAGCACATAATCAATGCCTGAAAGTAGTGATTAACACGCTCATCATTCCACAACGGACACAGGATTCGAGTGTCTCAGTTAAAAAAAAAAAAAGAGGCCCATAAGTCACCCGCTAACACAGGTCATCGGTCCATCCTTTTTCAAGAAAGTTGCGTAAATGCACTTTTTGTCCTGCTATTTTATTTTTTTTACCCTGCTGTAAAAGATCACTACCAACCAAAAATGCACAGGGCAAATTACAAAGAGTACCACTTAGATATCTCCATGTCCCCTCACTGTGTGAGAGAGCGAGGATGCTGGACGGGTGAGGGGTGAAGCAGACTGCCGAATGCCTGGAAGTGTGACGGAAGGACAGCAGATGAGGAAGTTGAAGAGGACGGCAGGCTAAATTCCACCTGCAGCATATGAGAAGCACTAGCCCCGCCGCTTGCTGTACCACACTCAGGGCCCTCAGAAAGTAAATGTTCGCCATGCATGTGTAGCTGGAAGAAACAAGAGTTCGGGAGACCGTGGTTGTCGTGGAGGGCCGGAGAGTTCCCGCAGGCCCACTGGGAGCTCTCAGCAAAGAGCTGAGACTGGAGCTGGACTGGAGCTGAAGGACAACAACTATCTGAGCCAGACTCCTGCAGGTTGTCTATGGGCGGGAGAGAGAAGTGACATCCAAACAGCTGCTGAGGACATTCATCACCACACAGCTCAGACAAGCCCATCATCAGCTCACCATCTGGACAAATGTGTGGAAATTCACAGGGTGACAGATTAATAGAACATCCATTACTGCCGTCATATCTTCTATAACAGCGCTATGTGAAGTTCAAATAATGATCGTAAGGGCATATGTTTCATGTATATGGTTACAATGGCATCTGATGAGTGTAGAATGTATGTGTGTTCTTGGAGTGAACCCATTTCTACCAGAAAGTAGCCAGAAAACGTTTCGACGACTGGTGGTCTTTTCTCTGCATCTAGTCGCGCTTAATAAATAGTTCCAATACGAAAGCTGAACCGAAGTCACAGCTTAAACCTTGTTTGCTGGGTATTCATTAAATGTAATCATACAGATGTTTATTTTTAAGCTAAATTCTCCATATAGCATACTGTGTATAAGCTGATGATATGTACCACAGCCACTGGAATAAATTGACTTTCATACAAGTTATACTTTGAACAGATGTGACGGTAAATATGAGAGGCAACTGTATTTGAAAAATGCTTTTCAAACACACAAAAGGGAAAAGAGCAAGGCGGTAATTCACTGACATTATTCAAACATTATTTGTAAATGTGGTAATTATTACACAGCCAGAGGAGGCTGTTTACATTAGCCCTGTTTCTCTCCTTTCTCATTAAATTTTGTCTGATTATATCCTGGTGACCACATTATTTTTTTTCTCTGTACTCATCTTGTTTTCTTTACCTGCAGGCTGCTCAACCTGCTGTCTGTGGCCTGAGTGGACTGAGGTCATGGCTTTAAGAGAAAACGGGGAGTTCGTCTGCGCCTGGGGCGGCCCTCCTCTTCTGCAGCACCATGTCAACATGCACAACATGCACAAGCACACACACAGACACACACGCACGCACACATGCACACATGCAAGCAAAAACACAACACAAAACAGATGTATAGCAAGAAAGTATTGGGGGGAAAAAAAGAGGGGAGACATAAAATGTTTCATAAGAGACAGGGATAATAAAAATATCAAAATAAACAGGAAGAATATGTAAACAAACAGGAAATCCAGCACACAACGTAAAATCCATGGAGCTACATGTATAACTTGACTGAAAAATGACTTGGCATGTATGTTTGACATGGTATGTAAATGGTTTATGTACAAAAAGATGGGTAAAGACACACAGCTTCAGTATTACTTGACTCAATCTTTAATGTACTGAAAATTCAGTGCAGCAAACTAAGATTTTTCTGTATATGTTTTTTTTTTTTTTAAAGAATTGGTATCTTTACTTTGAATTTAAGGTCAGTGCTAATATTTTAGGCTGTATCCTTTGCTTCAATATTACTTGACTATTATTTTAGTTTTTTGTAAGACAGGAAATTTACTGTGACAAGAGCTCAGCAAAGTGAATTTAAGGAGTTTCCATCAGAACCACCATCAGGCGCTACGTCAGGCTACCTCTATTTTTTACCTTGTTTGTCCTGGTCCAGGTTGGACTGTGGAGGTAATGGGGACTCCAGCGGCCCTGTGCCCATGGAGCTGTGAGACAACAACCCCGAGGAACTGTTGCTTCCCTCCAGCTCCACAACCTCCCCGTCCTGGTCTCCATCCTCCCTGCAACACACAACACACAACTTACAGCTCTGACAAATGTTGTGTTTTGTTATCTACACAACTCACAGTTTTCACTGTTTCACCTTTTCTTCAAAAAAAAGTAGCTGTTGCACAATATAATAAATAAATAAATAAATAATAAAAAACAATATAATGTGGCTTAACCAACCCTTTACAGGCCGCCAGCATGTTAAGATGCTGTTCCAGTTGAGAGACTTGACTTTAACAGATAGTTCCCAAAAACACTACTTGCTTACAGACCAGGTGAGGTGCGATTTTTTTTATGTCAAATTGAAATGCAAAATATTGTTAATGTGAAGCAAAACATGTGAGAATGAATAATGAGGGGCCTCTAGGTTCATTAAGCAAGGGCAGTTATGAGAGGTAGTCTGGTCTGCAACGCAATGTAGTTTTGGTGTTTGCACTTTTGTACCAGACTCTTGATTGATTTGTAGTAATTTCATTATTTGGTGGACCAGAAAGAGATTGTAACAATAGTTTAAGCTACTAGTTATTAAAGCATGCATCAGTTTTTTTTTCCCCACTTTGGTGGTTAGGTCAACAGTTTTGTTTATCCTGGCTGTAAAACTTCTGTGACATCCTGACCATTTTAATCTTAAATTCGGGCGAGCCACCAGACCCTAGATCATCAGGACACATGGCTAAATATTTTTATGTCTGAGACACCTGCCAAGGCCAAAGCCCTTTCTGGCAATTTTACAGAAAGTGATTCTAGATATGCACCAACGTTTAATTAGCTCTTCCTTTACCCATACTACATCTTTTCACCAAGTTAAATGAAAATTAGCTTGGTAGTTTATGCATGATCCTGCTAAGAGACAAAAAAGAAACAAAATACCAAAACCTTTTGCAGCTGCATCATAAAAAGCAAAAAAACCTTAAAGCTACTTTCAGCTGCTCCCTTGAGCATGTTTGATTTGGCAGAGTTTTTAAGCCGGATGCCCTTCCTAATACAATCCCAAAGGGGCTATCCCCTTCAAGGTTGTCTCCTTGTGCAAGTCTGAAGTGCTAAAAGTACTTCAGAATTCCTCTTTGTGAATCCCATCATGACCACTTACATGTGTGCATTTGCTTGATCTCTGCAGTCAAAACTGTGTCCACTCTGCTTACATTTCACTGTGGGGTAGAGGATGACTTCACAGGGAGCCAAATCAGGCAAGGAGGTTTGTCCAGAGTTTAACATTTACTCTGTGATGAATTTGTTGTCCATAATGAAGATGCATTGAGCAAGTGCAAGTAGTCAGAAGGGTATTTCCAGAGGGAGATCTAGAACTAGCTGGGAGCAGTTCAGTGCTCCACAAAGAGACGACCTTGAAGACAAATTGAATGGCTAAAAATTTCTGATTTCACTTTATATCTAAAAGACTCTGGTTATCTTCAGGTTGATGTCCCAAAGGCACTCACATGCTCCCTGATTGCAGGTTGTACTTCTTGCGGCTCAGCCTGGTAGCATGCTGGGTAAAGTACATGTGACGCTCAGACTTCTTCCACATGTAGTAATATTCCACACACTCGCCCACTGAGCGCGTTCGTACCTGAGGAGAACAGGAAAGTTGATTTTGCATTAGGTGAAAAAGTTCAACATTTTAAATCACCATAGCAGGTAGATCATAACTCTGGCCTAGACAACAGCCAACTAAAATTTTTCTGCATCTCATCTCCTGGACACTCACCTTATTAGCCTGAATAAGGTGGAAGTTTTTCCCATAAACTCGATAACCATGCTCAAAGTTCCTACACTCCTCTTCACTCCAGGAACAGAGCTCTTCTAAAGACAGTGGACAACAACAACAACAGGCTTATAATGCTACACATCAAATTCAACTGATCACATACTTGTGATTACCACATTACCAAAACACAACAGAAAACTGAAAAGTAACGCTCTTGTTTTCACGTCTTCATTTTCTCTCCTTTTCTGCACAATACAACTATACCCACAATACAGGACTTAAACTGGAGCCTCGTTGCTGACTTAAAGGTAATGAGGTCACATCAGTGAACTATTCTTCCTCTGCAGTGCTGAAGTTGGCAGCGTTTGTTCCACTGAAAGGTTAATGAAAAATTGTACTCTGCAGTATCCTGTGCTGGAAAAGGTGAAACGTGTTATACAGTGTCTAGAACTAGATTGGCTTTGGGTTGCCCAATTAGTTTGCATTTCCCTCTTTCACTAAGAACACCATTTATTTACATAGACAGCATTTTGTCAGGTATGTGCTGTTATTCTGTAACTTCATATCTAATTCTAATACAGGACTTATTGACAAAACTGGTTACGCATCTTGTGAACTTATCGATCAGAAATGGAAGATTCTCAAATGTCTGGAGAGAGCCACTAATTACACCAGTTTTCAAAGCAGGGGAGCATGATTTACAAGTGCTGCCCTTTGTCCATACTTCCTGTCCTGTCAAAAGGCACTTGAGAAGGTTGTGGCAGCACAGCTAATTAACCATCTACAGACTAATCAACTCATTCACCTGAAACAATTCAGCTGTAGGCCAAAATGTTCCACAGAAATAGCAAACTGTTATTTTGCTGAAAATATTAAGCACTTTTTGGATGGTGGCAGTGTTGTGGGGTGGTGTGCCTTCATCTAAAAAAGGCATTCGACACTGTAAACTATGACATACTCCGGTGTGCAGTGTGAGGGTTAACCAAGAAAAACTGAAAAAAAAAGTGAAAACAAGAATTGGTAGTCCCCAAGGACCGATCTTTGGCTCGCTGCTTTTTTACTCTACTTAACAATGACCTGTGTATTTATTGCAATCTTTTATCTATAGTGTATTTTGGTTTTTATATACACTTTAATACTGTAAAACTTGAATTGTGGATGTAAAAAGCCCAACTAGAAACAAGGGTTGAATATTAGCAGCACATCAGATTCATGCTCTCTATGTTAAACTGAATTATCAATGTTAAATAATAACTCAATGTTTTGTGGCATCAACCTACAGCTAATATTTAGTGAGACACAACGCAGCTGGCTCATGAGCCACATGTGTGAATTCCTGGGTTAGAGTCTGCCCTTGCTAATGAGAGTCAAATTTTGTATAAAATACTAGAACTGCAAAAAGAGGTGACATATGAATGCAACAGTTTTTTGGTTACTTAAATGTTAGAGATCATAAATACATGTGAAGAACGATGTGTGATGCCCAGGTGGGTAAAGCAGACAGGTTGGTTCTTACCACTGAATACTTTCACGTTGAAACTGAATCGCCTCAGTGCTTCTTCTACATTGAAGTTGCATTTCACTAACTCATACAGTGCCTGAAGGTTTAGAGAACAGACACAATGCCAGTCAGTGAAAACGTACCTCTGTGTTTAATGTGAGTTAAAAGAAGAGGAATGCTTAATTACTGACATGAAGACTGACCATGGTGAAAAGTTCAGCTAATGCAGCCTAAATAAGACAAGTAGAAGAAGTATTCTGATGTATCTTCAGGTAATTGGGATGAAGCCAGACAACTGAATAATAAGACGAGACTAAAATCTTAAAGTACAAAACTCTAACAATAAACAGACTTCTTTTTATCCAGCTGTTGGCTTCTTTCAGCGCATTTTGCACCTTTGTGTGGGGGGCAGTTGGCACATTGCTCAAGAGTATTTTATTACTGAAAGCGGGAGCATATACATGTTACTTCAGTCTACATCAAAGCTTAAACAAACAAATGTAGCCAGCAGTGTTTTCTAAGACGTACCTGTTCATTGTCTTGGACAATGACCCCTTGTGTGCTTACTGCCTCCTTCTGGCTATGTGGTCTCTGTGCATTCAGCAAGAACTCCTCCACTTCATGCACTGGCAGAACCCCTGGCCTCCACAGCAACTGGTCTTCACTGCTGTAGGCTAGAGGAAGACAGGTACAGTTTCTTAGACTTATGGTGCACTCACACTAGGCACAATTACCTTGTACCATGCCCAAACATAACTGTCCCCCACTGGCCTGTGCTCACACTGTGCTTAACAGTGCCTCAGCTCCTCTCTTGCACTCGCATTCTCTCTTTCATGCATCAACACGCTTTTGAAAGCCATTCTTGCAGAGCACAATGAGGGTGATGTATTTTGTGGATGTATTTGGGTCGTTTTTAGAAGCGGTGACACGCTGTCCTCCCACATTCCTTATAGATTTGTTAATAAAGTAACGCAGCAATTTTAATGAAGGCAGCACGACCACACTACATGCACACTGAGCTCCAGTCCAACTGAACCGTGCTCGGCCTACCTCTTGAAGCGGATCAGAGCACAGTACACATCAATCGCAATAAATCTAGGGGGTTAAAAGTGCCCAGGCACAGTGCTGAACACCTAATGTGAGTATTAATTTAATACAAATGGCACAACTGTTAAAACTGTTCTTTTTACACCATTAAAATAATCCTTTAAGTTGCTTACCTCTTTCCTGGTAGGTGTACGGGCTGATTGGGGGGATTTTTGCTTGGTACATGGAGCCAACCATGATCTCCTAGAAAGGAATTCCAAACATAAAGTTGTAGTTGTGAAACATGTCATCAAACTCGTAAAAGCTGAAATTTTATTTAAAAATGCACATGTGTGAGTGTTCTTTGTGTAGACCTACAATCATGAGAACCACGGGCTTGACCAGAACAAGCGGTTACATTTAGAAAACTACTGCGGTTTTGGGACTGGTGAGATTTGATCCCCACTGACTATTTCTCTGGCTTGCATAAAATCAATCTTTTTTAAGTACAGCGTTTCTGGCCAGCTTATCAAAACCATGGTGGTTCTGTCTAAATTAAGTTTGATATACACCTCAGTAGCCTACAGTTGTGCTCAGAGGTTTATGTACCCTGACAGAATTTGATTTTTTTTTGGCCATTTTTCAGAGAATATGAATGAAAGCTCATGGTTAGTGGTTGGATGAAGCCATTTATTATGAGGCAACTTTTTAGATCACAATGAGAACAGAAAACAGAAACTACCGAAATGACCCTGATGAAAAGGTTACATACCCTAGAATCTTTGGCATGTTAACATACACACAAGTTGACACACATGGGTTTAAATGGCTACTAAAGGTAACCATTCTTACCTGTGATCTGTGTGCTTTTAATCAGTGTGTGCTTATTTAAATGTCAGTGAGTTTCTGAGCCCCTGACAGACCCCTTCATGTTTCATCCAGTGTCGGACTTTTCCGGAGAAAGCAAAGGAATTTTCACAGGAACTGCAGGAGAACATAGTCGTACCTTATAAAACATGAGAAGGATAAAAGATATCCAAGGAATTGAGAATGCCAATAAGCAGAGTTCAAACTCTAAGATGTGGAAAATGAGGGATTCTGTTGAAACTAAGCCACGGTCAGGTAGACCAACAAAACTTTCAGCCACAGCCGCCAGGAAAATTCTTCAGGATGCAAAGAAAAACCCACAAATAACCTCAGCTGGCATACAGTGGTGTGGTTGTTTCAAGATGCACAACAAGGAGGCGATTGAAGAAAAATAGGCTGCATGGTCGAGTCGCCAGAATAAAGCCATAACTGCGCCAGGCCACAAAGCAGCTCGCTTACAATATGCCAAACAGCAAAGAGACAAGCCTCAAAACTTCTGGAACAAAGTTATTTGGATTGATGAAACCAAAATTGCAGTTTTTGGCCATAACCATAAACACTACATTTGGAGAGGAGTCAAGGCCTATAGTGAAAAGTACACCATCCCTACTGTGAAACACTGAGGTGGATCGCTGATGTTTTGGGGATGTGTGAGCTACACAGGCACAGGGAACTTTGACAAGATGAATGCAGTAGGGTATCAGAAAATACTGGAGGAAGATTTGCACTCATCAGCCCAGAAGCTGCGTATGGAACACACTTGGATTTTGCCAAGAAGAATGGGCAGCTTTACCACCTGAGCAAATAAAGAGCTTCATCCACAACTACCACAAAAGACTTCAAGCTGTCATTGATGTTAAACAAGGATGATATTAAGAACTAAGATATGTAAACTTTTGATCAGGGTCATTTATGTTGAAAATGTTAGTGTGTGTGTTTACAGCTTTTGAGGCTTTGAATGCTTAGATTGAAATATAAAGACAGAACTGCTCCCAAAAGATTCAATAATAAATATTTTACTGCTGCCTAATTGTCTTGCCACTGGTGCTTCATATGATTTGCTTTCCCGTAAAGGACAAACAAATCACAGCGTAATGTGAAACACACTTAAGTCTCCCTTAAACCTGAACCGACTCAGAGTCTAGTGAGTCAAGATTATTACGCTCAGTAGTCCACCTTGTGCTCTTCATTGGCTGGAACAGAAGCATCAGAGTCCTCATCTGATGAGCTGACTAATGTGTCTTTGTCGCCACCTAAAAGAGATTAAATCATTACAGAAAGGATCGGGAGCACATTTCAGTAACTCCACAAGAGTTTTCATGCCATCTTAAAAACCAAATATTTCTGCTGACAACTCAAAAAATCTTAAACATCTTTGAAACTGAAACCCAGGGTAAATAAAATGACAATATATTGTATCTAACTCAGTATGAACCACAACTCAATATAAAGCAGTGGGCACATCAGAGGACCGGCTCAAAGAACAAAGTGGCACCTTCCCCTTTTTAACCCTCAGAGTGCATTCAGTGAGTGTACCATAAACACCACTAAGCCTGCATACCTGCTATATATTTGGTTTTCATATTTTATGGACTCAGCACCAATACATTCACTAAGTTCAAATAGAATCACTATCGGGGGAAGACTGCTTCAATATATTAAAACTTCTTCAGTTTGAAATAGCTCTCTGCCTTTGATTTAATGGTGTCATATGGGGAGTGACACATACATGCCATCACAGGGGAAAGTCCCATAACCAATTCCACAGAAATATATAAAAAGCAATGTTTGCTATGAGTGCATTTCCCTTGTATCATAAAACCTGGCAGGTTATATTATTTGAAATGCCATCAAAGCGCCAGAGAAATCATCAAAAACAAAAGGACCCTGGGATGTTCATTCTTTCACTATTGTACACAGCTCATTAGAAATGCTGTTCAATTTGATTTAAAATTAAGAACCTACTAGGAGAATTGTGAAGATTTTAAGTGTTATATGGAAATGTGTTAATGTGCGCCTCTCTGGGTGTTACCTTGGAGGCGGCAAAGCAGATCTGAGGTGTTTGAGGTGACTGAGGGGGTGAGATCGTCGGCTAATGATTCTTCTTCCTCCTCCCCAGGGAAGAGATCCTCTGTGATCTGATCCTGAACCAGACAAAACAAACAAACAAAAAACAATATAAGAAAAAACAAAACAAAAACCATAATAGTACAAACAGCAAAACAGAATTAGCATATTTATTAGACGTATAATAATTCAATTTCATATTTTAGACTGATTCTCAAAAGTTCCGCAACAGATTTAACAAATCAAAACCTGTTTTGATAATAAAAAACAGAAATATGAAATATTAATGAGGCCACAGGTGTGTTCTGGTGCACCTCGGGTTGTATACCTTGTCCAGTGTCATGTCTGGCAAACTGGCAGCCATGTGACAGGTCTCCTTCTCTGGATCTGGTACTGTATAGCCATAGAAAGCCAGCAGCTCCTCCAAGGGAAGCTCACTGGCCTACAAATAGGTTACAGAGGAGGCAGTGACAGGTGGAGGGAGGTGATGGGGTATAGGAGGGAGAGAAACCACAGAAATGTATAAATAACTCCCACATTCCTTGAAAATCATCTACATGTCTGTCAGTTTAGCTCTCTCAAGGACACTCGACAGATGTTTTCCTGCTCTGTCCAAATAACTCCATCAATCTCAATGAGTAGTCTACCTGTAAGATGCCTAAAACTCCCAAAATTTACTCAGAGTAATTTAACTATCCTGTAAAAGAGGCTCCAGATTGAAGCAGATGAAAATCAACAACCGCATTTCCCATGTCATTTCCTGAACACGGTTTTGAGACTTTCAGGATTCCTAAATGTAAGATTTAGAGAAAAAAAATGGACGCTGTATTTCTTTACTTTGCATTTTATGACAACAGATTTATACATTTAGAGAAAAAATAAATGATTCTGTTAATGATTTAAATCTTCTTTTGGCTGCTCCCTTTAGGGGTTGCCGCAGCAGATCATCTGCCTCCATCTCACCCTATCCCTAGCATCCGCCTCTGTATCCTCCTCTGTCACACCCAACCCTCTGCATGTCCTCCCACACTACATCCATGAATCTTCTCTGTAGTCTTCCTCTTTTCCTTCTGCCAGCTTAACCTGAGCTGTCCCTCTGATATAATCATTTCTAATCATGTCCATTCTGGTTACTCCCAATGAAAATCTTAGCCTCTCCAGCTCCACCTCCTGTCTTTTAGTCAGTCTCCAAGCCATACATCATGGCAGGTCTCTCTACTGTCTTGTAAACCTTCCCTTTCACTCTTCCTGCTATCCTTAAGTCACACGTCTGCACCCACTCCACCCCTGCCTGCACTCTCTTCTTCACCTCACTCGTGCACTGTCCATTGCTTTGGATTGTTGACCCCATGTATTTAAACTTATCAACCTTCATTATCTCTACTCCTCTGTTAACCTTTTAAATAAGAAGTTACATTAGAATTTTCAACAATTCTGATGACATTTTATATGTAAAGCAAATAATGGCAATAATAGAACAGGTTTATTAAGAGTTACCAATAATGCTGGTTAGAGTAATTACAGAAGCTCTTAATAACAGAAGGGAAACATAGTAATTCTTAGAAGTGGAGCTCCTTTTGAGTGCAGCTACCATAGCAGGGCTTTCTGTGCATGCTGACACTGAACTGTTTCATTGTTTACAGCCCACCTTTTAAACAGTGTATGAAAGTTTGGGAATAAAAATAGTTGCAGAGTGCTTTTAGGCCAAGATTTTCCTGATATACAATTTCCTGAAAAAATTTTTTTTTTCAAAACTAAATCTTGCATGACTTTAAAATAACAAAATTGTTCATTGTTAAGTTTGTTTCATTAACCGTTTAAGTAAAAACAAAGTTTCTCATAATGCTTCAAAATTAGGTATGGCGGCTTGATTGATTTTAACAGGTCTAATACTAAACAATACCACGGGGAGATGTCATTACTGTCAATGATGTAGTACAATCTGCAACTATCAGGTTCCCATAATAACAGGGAACTAGCTGAGAATATGTTTGTCATATATAAACATGGCAGAACTTGGTCATACGGTGTGGGATGGTGCTGCCATCTTCATGGAGCGAGGACTCTTCTCCTCCTCCAGCTCCTCTAAAACCCGTTGAGACTTCTCCTTCTCCAGATGAGGGCCTTCATTGTTGTATCTCCTCCACTCTCCACTAGGCCGCAAGTTCTGCATTCATGTTTAGATGCTTATCACCCACCTACAAACGTGCACACAGGTAATCACAGTATGGCTGTTAAGCTGCATTCATGTAAAATAGCACAGGATACATTACAACAGTGCTGAGGCACCCAACGCACATGAACACGAGCAACACAGGATCAAATAGTGGTTGATCCTGGTTCATCCCATTACAGGTCAGCTGACTCCTCACTTTTAAAGGGCTCTTTTTCAACTTATGAGACCTGCTGTGATTCAGACTCAGGTATTATACTTGGTGACAGATTGTCCATAGTACTTGTGGAAACTTTATAATATAATATAATCTAACTTTATAGATAGTTAAATGTCCAAAACTCATTCTGACTTCTCGTCACAGAATGGCTGGTTTAGATGTGATATAACATTAACAACAATATAACATCATCATGGTTCATAGTGGTTTTCCCGATTCCTCAACATGATTCCAGTCTAGGCTTTGGTCTAAACTAAGTAGATACAATGTACGTACACGATGAAGGCCACATAAAGAGTTTATTAACGAAGTGAAAAAAAACTTTGGGTAACAGGCTACAGCAGTGACTGTACAAGAATCTCGACCAATCCTACTTCACAGAAAGTCCCAGCACTCACTAAATTAGATTATAGTCTACTTCTAACGACACCAAAAGTCAGTGAAAATCTATAAGCTCGTCGGGCGCTGTCTGTCTGACCAGGGGCGCTTTCCTGCGACTTGGTGCTGAACGCCTCTTCCTCTCTCCGGCTCGCTACGAGTGGCAAGAAGGAAATAACTAGTTCTCAATATTTCTGAAAGAGACGGTCGGAGTTTACCGCCGCCGAGTCATGACATGTCTCCCAACTTTTTCACTAAACCCACTTCGCCGGCAGGGCACACCTGAAATAGTTCAGCACCACCGTGTTAGACCCTGCCGGACTCTCTATTGTTTTCTACGGCTTTACTATCAAGGCTGAGGGAATGGCTCTTTAAAGCCAAGAACGCGGAGAGAGGCGATACGCTGGAGAGGTTCTCCATTTCTTCCCCGCTTCCCAGTTAAATAGCCCCCGTAGCTCTCTTTCAGCCGCCGTTCACCAGCCGGCCAAACCCTCGGCAGGCTTGTGTATCGTACGGACTGACACAAGTCTTAAATTCGGCCCAGTTTCTCTAACATTTGGGTCATTACATTTCTCGTTTTCGCTCACTTACCTCCGCCATTCCGTTTCTGCGCAAGCTGACTATTGCCCGGATGTTGTAGGTCTGCTCTTCTCTACAGCTCCGTTTATTGCCGCAACGATTCAGCAACAGCGGCTGTGGTACAGTTTTGTGCAGTTAGACGGACTTTTTAAGAGTAATTTAGTGATTTTTGCTTAACTTTACAACTTACTTTAAAAATCCCCATAGTTTTAAGTAACTATTTAAAAAAAAAAACTCTTCCTGGCGACACTTTCGGTATCGCCTTTAAAATTTTGGTCTTGCTGCAACTAATAATTTTAAAACATTACTTTAAAAAAAGAGAAGAGAAATTTATGTTAGCTAAATGTTCGCATTTGTTCTTGCCATTAAAACTTATAAATAGTGAGCAGACATTTGCTCCTTTGTTTAAACAATAGTTTGGCACTGAATGCATCTTTAAGTTAAAGGTAAATGTCCCTCCTTAACCAACACATCCATGCGGTTGCTGAAAGACTATACGGCTCGTGCTGATTATGTGAGTGGAGGAGGGGACAGGACGTGGCCAAAGCTGATAAAGATTGCCTATATGGCTCTGTCCTCAGGCAGTGACTGCACACACATAAGGACATAATGTAGCTCTACATATTGGCACCATATGATAATGATTGCATTGATTCTCTGACATGCTATAAATAAGCTTGAATATCAAGCAAATAGTCAATATATAAACAAAGAGAAAAAAACAGAGAGAAAACAAATAATATCACAATGTAACTAGGAAGATAACCTCTAAAAGAGTTTTTTTTTTAAAAATACCTTTAAATGAAGATTGTTTGCTCAGGATGAAGTTTCATTCAGTACAAGAAATTCAGATAAAACTGAAGTTCTTGTACTCGGCCCCACAAATCTGAGAAACATGGTGTCCAACCAGATACTTACTCTGGATGGCATTACCTTGGCCTCCAGTAA
>JAVDPK010000882.1:11148-50605 GCA_034780415.1 Cichlasoma orientale | reverse complement strand
TATCGTCGTCCTCAGCGCATATTCTCTACCTGTCTGTCTTGCTCTTGTGCTTCCTGCTACAGCGCCCTTTGGCGACCAAAAAAATCTATATATTAGCCGCATCATATTATAAGCCGCAGGGTTCAAAGGGCGTGAAAAAAGTAGCGGCTTATAGTCCGGAATTTACGGTAATAACTATTTGGCAAATGTAAAGTTAATTTACTTTTTCCGATAAAGAGCAGCACACAGCTGCTTCCCAAAGCATTTTCAGTAGGAGCTGTCAGGTGAAACCCATTAACCAACATTGCCTGTTACCTGGAGCCGCTGGGCTGGTTTGGCTCATAAAACTGCAAACCTGAACTTGTGTTTCCTTTAAATTGCAGGGTAACTGCACAGAGTGTGACGGACGTGATGACCTGAGTGATTACTCCAGCATCCAGTCAGCCATGAAGGTCCTCATGTTCACCGAGACGGAAACCTGGGAGATTTCCAAGCTGCTGGCTGCCATCCTGCATATGGGAAACCTGCGATTTGAGGGTGTGTGAATACACAGATCAGCGATATCAATTAGGGACATCACACAGTTTGCAACCCTGTGAGGAAAACAATGATCTCTCTTGTTTCCCTCAGCTCGTACGTATGATAATCTGGACGCCTGTGTAGTTGTGAGATCTCCTGACCTGGTGACTGCTGCATCACTCATGGAGGTGTGTTGTTATGTTTTGATACACCTGAGCACACATCCATTTTGGTATTCTTCCTTCTAAATGAGTGTCGGTCCTTTAAATGTCAGGCTTTTTTTTTTTGTTTTGTCATGTTCTTATTGTGTTGTTGTGTACTGTAGGTGGAGCCTAAAGACGTGATGGTGTGTTTAACAACACGAACCCTCATCACACGTGGCGAAAGTGTTGCCACGCCTCTCAGTGTGGAACAAGGCCTGGATGTCAGGGACGCCTTTGTTAAGGTACTGATCTTGTACCACTTTAAAGGTAATATATGTAAGCCCTGGGTGTTTCTGTACCTGCAGGCTGGACAGGTCATGTTGTAGTTGTCCTCCATGCCATTCAACTTCCTCTTCCTATAAGGCTGTCTTCCTGCACATGCACTCTACATCCATCATCGGGGGCTATAGCTGGTCCTTGATTTGCTCTCCAGGAGACCTGCTATCACGAGCCAATCTAACCACAACCTGCAAGGTGGAGAGCTGGTTCATGTGCAGCTTTGCCAGGCTCACAAATTCTGCAGAGCAAAACAGGAACCAGTGAGAGTCCAAGACATTCCATAGTAAAAAAGATGGACATAACCATCTTGATATGGACTCTGCATTCTGAAGCCTCAACACTGGCATTTTGATCACTGCCATGTTGGTTTTATAAAGCCAAAAGCGCGACCACACTTGGATAGAAAGGTGGAGTGCTAAGTTTTCGGCTTTATATAGTTATCTTGGTTAGCAAAGCCTGCACGAACACAGTCCACACACAGGTACCAACTAATTAGTTCTAAGTAACAGTAAAATAGACTTTAACTCACCCAGTGTAAAGCACAAACTTATTGGATGATCTATACCACACAGGAAGCCATAACATTAGTCAGCAATTCATTAAAATGTTCCAAAAGACAAGAAGAGGTCCAGTTAAATGAACCTCCTCAGGGTTGTTATGAAAGGCAAAACTATCCGCAGAGGCCAAAACTGTTGGGCGTCTACAGAGACTGACTCATTTTCAGAGCCAGCCTCAAATGACCGCTAGAAGAACTGCAGTTTTTCTGCATTAGCTTCTTTTTTTTCATCTCTGGAGGTTTCCCTTTGTCCAAGACAGTGGAGTTGGAGTCCAGCAGCGGGTTAAAGTTAGAGAGATCTATTGGAGAGGCAGCTTAATGACCTTAATGAGCCTTCAGGTTTGAAAACACAAACCTGGACAGGGCTGGCTTATTAGCACCAAACTTTCAAAATAAAATACTTAGAGCACCTTTAAAGAGCAGAAGGTGTAGAAGTCCACTGCTGAGAAAGATTACAGGTGAAACTACAAGTCACTGCTTCAGCCTTCATAGCACTGACTGAGGGCCACTGTGAGCTTAGATAAAGTGGCGTCAAACTACATCACTCAGCACTTACACTTTACTGGTGGATGGGACTCTGCTGGTTATTTCTGCAACATAAATGGTAACTGTAATGTTTTCCTATTTCTAGTAACTTCCTCCACATTATTCCTAACATCTGCTTTGCATATATAGTAATGTTCCTTATGTTGAATTGAAGTCTGGGAAAGGGTCTGTGAGGAAATATTTTTGGGACCCTCTCATGAAAATGTCTCCAAACCTGAGTTATGGGGGTGGCGAGTGACTCTGCAACAGCAAAGTTCATGAATTCTGTCATCCAGGGGATCTACGGGAGGCTGTTTGTCTGGATAGTGGATAAGATTAATGCTGCCATATATCGACCTCCGTCCTGCGAGAGTAACATCATCCGAAGGTCGATCGGGCTGCTGGATATCTTTGGATTTGAGAACTTCATCGTTAACAGGTGAGAAGCTGTGCAGAGTGTTTTTGTTGGTCATCCATTCACTTATTTATGCTACTTTGTTAGTTTGATGCTTTCTTCTTCTTCTTTCTTCACTGTAGTTTTGAACAGTTGTGCATCAACTTCGCCAACGAGAACCTGCAGCAGTTCTTCGTCCGCCACGTCTTCAAACTGGAGCAGGAGGAGTACAACCTGGAGGACATCAGCTGGCAGCACATCGAGTTCACAGACAACCAGGACGCGCTGGACATGATCGCCAACAAACCCATGAACATCATCTCCCTCATAGATGAAGAGAGCAAGTTCCCTAAGGTGCAATAAATATTTAGTGGATATCTGTGAAGATGTCTCATTGAGTTTGGCTTTGATTGATGTGTGGTTCTTTATATTTTGTTAGGGAACTGATGCTACGATGCTGTATAAGCTCAACTCTCAGCACAAGCTCAACTCCAACTACATTCCTCCTAAAAACAGCTACGAAACCCAGTTTGGCATCCAGCACTTTGCTGGAGTGGTGCATTACGAGACCAGAGGTACGTCCACCATCATCAGATCTTTTCTGCTCTTTCTCTTGCTCCTGTTTGTGTGATTTAACCTGTAGTTTGTGGTAGTTTATTGCTGCCAAAAAATACTGATAAAACTGCAACATTCAGATGTACGTTGTTGAATTGTTTGAAATATTAATGGATCATTGGAAAGAATCTTTACATTAACCCTTTTCATCACCTGTGTACCCTAACTCTCAACCCTTTTTTGGCTTTTGTTTTCCAAAGTCTTTCAATTAAGGGAGTGAAATAAACATGCTGTTGGGAAAGTTAGCAGCAGGCACACTGAGATGATACTGATTCCGAAAGCAACCTGTCCTGACAGGACTTTGCTTGTTCCTTTTAAAATGAATGTGTTCTTCCCGAGTTCTGATTTAATTTTAAAAGGTCAGTTGGGAAAGTTAGCAGCGGGCACACTGAGATGACATTGATTAAAAAATTACTTTTGTCCAAAGAGGTTTTTCTGTTTTCTGACCAAGCACAGACAGTTTGGCTGAGGGTTAGGACGGGGTGTCTGGGGTATATAAATTTGAATTCAGAAGCAAACTGGATGCATACTGTGCTTTCCAATGGCGTCTTAGTAGCTGGATCATCACACCTGCCTAGAGCTCCGGCCACTCGGGCTCTTCCAGCTCCTGGAGAAACTGTGGCTCTCGGGAATTTAGTCATATTATCACATATTCTGGGCTGGTCCAAAACTAAACACTCAGTGACACAATATTCACACAGACTTAGCGAGTATATTAGGGATAAATATCAGTTTCAATCGGAAATTCTTCATTTGTAAAAATCAAAACACATCTATTTTGAATTTTGTAGCTGCCAGAAGAGAAATTACAAAGAAATAGCTTAAGCAAGATGCTCTGGTATCAAGGGGCCTGTTGGTCTCTAGCAGGCTCCAGTTGCTCTAACGTGTTTATGACCTGGTCATAAATTAACGTCCTTGGCTTTCGTTGGTAGCAGCGACGTAGCGTGCAGAGACCTTTGAAAGTCAGCTACAAAGACCCACCTACTTAGCCTCTCAGCTTCAAGACAAGCCACTGAAGCAACTACCAATGAGCGTGAAGGATGATGCAGATTGACAATGAGGGGGTGGTAAATATATTAGAGGCTTACCCAGGCAGCCTGAGCCTGGAATATCCACTAATGACTGACCATCAGCTTCAAAATGCTTCAGGATCCGCCCACTTCCCATTCCCAGGGGTTATTTGCTTGACTTTGTTTGAAAATTGTGAGTCTGACTCTTATGTAAACAAAAAACTGTTGTCTGCTGCTAAATGCTGTGGTCCAGTTTATGATGAAAAGCACACCATCCACTGGTTTTAATGACAATATGTGGTTTTAATGTGAATGCAAAAGCTAAACTTCATGTGCTGCCGTATGAAGCGTAGCTTGTTCCATTAAAATCAGTCTGTACTCATTAAATTGGAAAAGGTCATTCAGGAATGTAAGCAGTGGTCACACTGAGAAGGTATTGATTAAAACCTTTCAGTTTGATTCAGTGTTGAAAACATGACCAAAGTGCAGTGTTGATTGACGTTTTTCTGTATATAAATTTCTGTGCTGTAAAAATGTTGATTCAAGTTTGATTTTTCAATCTCTGCCATAATTTTTGCATTTTTCTGAGCAGAATTTAACGTTGAATAAGCAGAAACGTGTGAATTTTGTCCAATCTGAATGAGGTCAGCTACATTCTCACAGTTTTTCTCATCACGTCCTCCTTCAGGGTTCCTGGAGAAAAACCGAGACAGCCTCCACACCGACATCATCCAGCTCGTCCACTCGTCCAAGAATAAGTTCATCAAGCAGATCTTCCAGGCTGATGTAGCCATGGTGAGACCAACAAATGCCTTAAAACCTTAACGTTGATTCTTGCTTCTTTTTTTTTTTCTTTTTATTCCTTTAAAGTAGAGCTGGTAATCAATCAGTTTTTACTTCATTTATGATTTTGGCTTTAATCTGGATAAAATCTTTACCTTTTTTTTGGATTCATTTTTGCTGTGTTGGAAGTCAAGCAAGTCTTTTGCAGCAGCGCGCTTTCACACCCCTCTAAGAGCTCAAACTCACGGACTGTTTGTTCAGCTTGAGCTACGATGACAGAAGATGTAGCTAGAAGAAGTAAAAGCCATTAAGTTTTCAAGAGTGAGTCTGGGAAAGGATAGCTGAGGTCGTTTGCAGCTGACTTTGTCTCTGAGGGTGTCTAAACTGATCCCTGTCAGCAACGTGAGACTGAGGTGCATGCTGCTGCTCTTCATCACTCTCCCCATGATAACTGTGCAGATCTCCCAAGGCGTGCAAGTCCGCCACTGCCTCTCCTAATGACAAACACCTCCTCTCACTCTGCTCTCTTTTCTCTTTCCTCCATCTGTTCTTCTGACATCAGTTTCTGTGTGGCTATCAGCAGCCAAGCACTCCTGCTCCCAAGGTAATCACCAGCCTTTAGCCACATGTAGTCCCTCCAGTGCCGCGTGTGTGTTCGCTTAATGCAAGTCCAATTATCCACGATGCACTTAGCAGCATTCCCTCTGCTCCCCTCAGCCCTTCTTTTTATTCCACAGGTTTGCCAAAACAAGAGGGGGACATTGTGCTTGATGAGGAGAGCTTTGGCGTGAATTTAATGAAACGTTAGCTGGCAAACTCTCTGACACACTAGGCAGTCCTGCATGCAGAGGAAAACTCCTGCATGGTTGAATGAAAAAATTAATTTCTTTCTGAAATTTTTAAGTTCAATTATGTTTTGGCTTTACTGAAAGGATCACAGTGATGACTGGTGTCAGAGATTTTGTGTTGTCTCTTCTGTTATTTGTGTGTTATGTGCATTAGAAATAACGTGTGTGCAGCCTGTGTTTGTGGACCTTAAGAGTTTCGAGCCACAGGTGATAAATGTAATATTTGTTTTTTAAGGTGGTATGGTGGTAAGGAATGGTGACATTTTGCCTTCCGCTCCAATTAAGAGGGTTAACCGAAATGTCAAAAAAGTAACTTAAAGGGCCAAATTGTGTTATTTTTGACATCAATTCGCGGATCTGAAGTAGGGGTTGGGTCCGGAAGCGGCCCGCAGGTCGGGAGTTTGGGCACCCCTGGCATAGACGGTATAGAAGATGGACCAAGTCACCAATCACATCACCCACCAGTTTGTGAAGTTCAATTATAAAGCCTCAAGATGAGTGTTTTCATCCTCTCCAGCTCTTGTGTTTTAAAAGCAGATGTGAAAAGCAGAGGGTGAATCTGATTGCGAAACCATTGAGGACATGCTCATTGGCTAAGGACTTGTGATTGACCCTGGATATTCCTCCTTTCTGACTCCGTTAGTGACCATAATTTACAAATTATGCAATTTTTTTGTCATTTTTAATTCAGTATGACCTGAAAATAGCAAAAGTCATCAGAAAAGTATTCACAGGGGTCACATCCAAGGTGGGCATCTGAGGATTTCCCATAAGGTTTCTATAGGAGCAGATATCTTTTTCCAACCAGAGGTATTGCCCCCTGTTGGCCATTTAAAGAATGCACGTTTAAGGTACTTCCCTGTTGGCTTCAATTTTCACACCTGGAAGCTACATCCATGTTTTTTGTCCATGCGTCATCACTTTGCCTGAGAAAAAAAAAGAAAAAAAAAAGGTTTGTGTTTGTAGATGTCAGAAAGCGTAATGGGTTTTATGGGTTAGAATTCAAATAAATATGAAAAAAAAATCATGTTTCTGTTTATCTGTTAGTTTGCTGTGCATTTACACGAAGCGTTCAAGAGAAACACTTTTAACTAAAAATTTTAAGCCCTTTGGGGAAAAAAGACAAAGTAACCAGAGTTAAACATCAGTGGTAGCTTGTTATGAATCCGGTGTTATCAGACTTTATCTGCAGCGCAAACCTGTCTGAAGCAATCTGTGGTGTATGTGTTTGTGTTTGTAGGGTGTTGAGACGAGGAAGCGCTCACCGACTCTGAGCAGTCAGTTCAAACGATCCCTGGAGCTGCTGATGAGGACGCTCAGTGTGTGTCAGCCTTTCTTTGTTCGCTGTATAAAACCCAACGAGTTCAAAAAACCCATGGTGAGCAGGATTTGTTGCTCTGTGTGCTTGTGCATGCTGGGGTTTATGCATCATGATGCTTCAGAGAACGGGGCATATTCAGAACGTGCCATGGCACCGCACCCTGTGAAATTTGGTACTTTAAGCATTTTTTTTTATTGTGACTTTTTATGTTACTAGGCTACTTAAGTGGGACTTGTACTTCAATAAAGAGTCTAAATCCTTTTTTCAACACATAATCCTGAAAACATCACTGCCTGAGAGTGTTCTTCTATCTGTAACATTTAAAGCTTCTCTCAGGTCAGCCAGCTTCTGTTCACAAAATGAAAACAGTAAAATCTGTCTATTGTCTGTTATAAAGTCAAATGACACATTTATATTCATTTATGTTTAAATAAAAAATAACTTTACTCTCTTTATTTATATTCCATTTACTCGTGCCTGTTATTTTGAAGCACTTTGCAGTCTATTCAGTCAATATTACAATGTAAAATCTTTTAAAATATACAACTCTTTAAGTGGTTGCTAATGCTAACAACTTAAATCACACAAAATGTAAATATTAAAGTTTCGCTTATTTGTAGATCAAACAACAACATGAAAATCCGCTATTTTATTCTTTTCACATGTGTAAATTTGAGGACTGCACATCTTTCCTTTTTTGCAGCGTTAAATGGAAAAACTGATTATTATAAATTTGAATTCAGTGAATTCAATTTAATATCATAGTTTAATATTTTGATATTGTTACAACTCTGTTATGCCCTCACATAATTTTCTAATGTAAGTATTACAGAATCATGGTTGAATGCTTAAATTAAGGAAAATATATTATCTGTTAAATCAATATGTATATATTATTTCATTTATTTATATCCATGATCATATCAGACTTTGTCAATATGTAATATGTAATACCAATATGTAGGGGAAAAAAGTACACTATAAAAATATGGACCAAAATACTGTTTCCTGTATTTGTCCCCAGGCATCACAAACATAGTGCACTTTTTGAAATTAAAATAAAACTGCCTATAAGCTTCTAACTTCACATATTTACAGCTTATAGCTCACCAATGATTGCGAGACCCACTTTTGTATGATGCAGTTTGTTTTGGCTGATACCCCAGACTTTATGAGCCTTCGTTCACACACCAGGAGGCGCTGCAGAAAAAAATGGTTAACCTCAGGTTTTAAATCTGGACCCCTGTTTGTCTTTCGCAGTTGTTTGATAGAGAGCTGTGTGTTCGTCAGCTGCGCTACTCGGGCATGATGGAGACCATCCGGATTAGGCGGGCAGGTTATCCCATCAGATACACCTTTGCTGAATTTGTGGATCGTTACCGAGTGCTGATGCCTGGCATCAAACCTGCTCACATACAGGTCAGCATGAAAATCACTGTCATCTGTTTCAGTGTTTAGTCCCGGTAGACCCAGATTTCACCTAAATTATAGAATAATATATTTCTATGCCATACAGCCACATTAATATAGAATATGAAACATAGTGTAGAGGCTGTTTAAGATTCCCAGTCTTGTCTAAGAAAATTATTTATTTACAGCGGTATACAGTTTAAAAATGCGATTATGGTGTGGCAAATATTTGAAGCTCTTTAGATGATACATTTTCTTTTGGTTTAAGGAAAAAATAAATTTGGACATTTTGAATATGATCTAGTCGTTTGATAAATGTTAAATGTCTGATTTAGTGCTACATAACTAGAACCATCTCTCCCCCCATAAAGATGATATTTCACAACCTCCCCTTTACACTTAATGATGAGTTTTGACACCTAAATATATCAATAACGATGTGGTTTGACAAGCATTAGATTAGGTTCCATGTTTTTCCAAGAGTAGCCCTAGAAGCCGAACAGGCAACTTTTAATGCACACTCAGTCATTTTATTCCGGAAGCAGGCCTGAAATATGAAAGAAACCACTCACTTCAATAAGAAACGAGGGTTACCTCTAATAGGTGTTCAAGGGGGAAATGGTATATGGACTGGTTCTTATATAGCGCTTTTCTACTCGAGCACTCAAAGCACTCTATACAACATGCCTCATTCACGCATCCATAAGCACTTTTTTCCTACACCTAAATGCTTTCTATCTAAAATTCACGCACATTCACACTCCAATGAATGCATCGGAGAGCAACTTGGGGGTTCACTATCTTGCCCAAGGATACTTTGGCATGCAGACTGGAGCCGCCAGGGATCGAACCACCAACCTTCTGATTAGTAGGCGATCTGCTCTACCTCGTTAGGAGAGAGTCAGACTAACTGTAATTCAACATTTCCTTAATGGAGAAGAAAATCTGTATCACCTTTTTTAACATCGTTATGATAAACTCTAAAGCAAAGTACAAAGTCACGTCAGTCCTCACTTTCTCTCTCTTACCAGGAGGACTTACGAGGGACCTGCCAGCAGATAGTCCAGGCCCGGCTAGGGAAACATGATGATTGGCAGATTGGAAAGACCAAGATTTTCCTAAAGGTTGGTGTTCTCATGTTACTTACTCAGTCCTGATCCAAAGACCTATAAATATTAGGCAATTAGCCAGGTGAAATATCAAAAAATGACTTTTTTGCTGTGATTTTTATGCATTTAAAAAAAAAAAACACTGATAGCCTTAATGAATTTTTAGACCTTACTGCAGATCACCCAGTCTTTCTCTGCATAAATGCTGAACAAGGTCATCAGTCCATTTAACACAGGATTTCTTCTGGAGCTCATTGAAGTTGTTTGAGTTTGCAGGCTTCTTTTAACATAGCAGTTTAACAAAATGGAAAAACACAAATATCCTCAATCAGTCAATGATATTCAGTGCTTGAGCCCCACACTGACCTTTTGGGGGTAAAACCTCCAATGGTATTGGGTTAGGGTGTAAAACCAGATAGGTGGAAATGCTGTAATTAGTCTGTTTTTCCATATTTCCTGGCTTTACTTTTCTTTTCTTCTAATTAAAGCAAAACAACAAAAAACAACAGCACTGAAAAGGGAAAAAAAAAGAACTTTATTTAATTTCATAGTTTGTGTTTGTTCCCTCTAGACTTTCTTGCTTCCTTACCCTTAATGTTGCTCTCAGTCCCAACCTCATTCATTCCTTTTGAAGATATAAATGCTAAAAACGTGCCGAATTACCTCAGTATGGGTCCCCAAAATGCCCTTATAAGCCTAATTTCAAGGGTTTTATTTAAGATATTAAAACTTAGTTTTGACAAAAAGGCTCTTATGTGATATTTTAATGTTTTATGTAATACTGCGACTTAGTGTTACCTGTTATAATTTAGTAAGTTATCAGAGTTTTTCTTTATTTGTCACTTTGTCCCCTTTCAGGATCACCACGACATGCAACTGGAGATCGAGAGGGACAAGGGCATCACCGACAAGGTCATCCTTATCCAGAAGGCCGTGCGTGGACGTAAAGAGAGGTAAGCAACTTTTAGATTTATTCCCAAAGGCCAAACTTGTTTGTACCTCTTTGAAATAATGCTCTCTTCTTCCAGAAAAAGTCTAAAATTAGGTCAGGAATGCCTACATGTCTTTGGTTTACAACACAGTGAAGCAAAGGAGCTATGAAAAGATATTCTAAAATGGCCTGGTGGAGGGATGTCTATAATTTTCCCATGTTTGTGTGTATATGTTTAGCTCCAAAGGAAAAATCCAGGATTTCTGGTTTGAAATTTAATTTATGTTTCCTTCTGTCACTCCTCCAAGGACAAACTTCCTCAGACTGAGGAATGCTGTGACTGTTATTCAGAAGGTCTGGAGGGGTTACCGATGCAGAAAGAATTACCAAATTGTGAGTCCTTTACATCGACAACACGTTGTTCTGTAGTTTATTCTGTACTGAATTGTTTGTTTTTATCCATTCTTGCCATTGTTTATTTGCAAATTTGCAAAGCCTTCCTAAATTAAATTCCTAGATTAGAGCTAGGAATTTAAGAAAGTAAGAAAGAGTGCAATGATGGCTCTTTCTTTATTTCTCTGCCAAATTGCACAAAACTGAGCCTAGTAATTTTTGCTGTCAGAAAAAAAAAAAAAAAAAAAAGATTAAATGCATAATATTAACCTCTGACCTGTAGAACACGTTCTTGTCCTCCAGATGCAGTCTGGCTTCTTGCGCCTCCAGGCCATCTACAGGTCGAGGAAGTACTACCGAAGCTATCGAATGACTCGCCTTCGCGTGACTCTCATCCAGGCCCGTTGCCGCGGCTTCCTCATCCGGCAGGCATTTTGGCGTCGTCTTCGTGCCGTGTTGACCATCCAGGCCTACACCAGGGGCATGATAGCCAGACGCCTCTGCCAGAGGCTCAGGGCAGAGGTAAATAGTTACTACATTTACTACTGCTACCTAAATCATGTTGTACACAGGCCAGAAAGAAAAGACTTCTGGTGCTGAGGGCAGAGTGGGAATAAAATGACAGACAGAGGGGAGAGAAATTGCATGTCTTCCTGTATTTGATCATTATTAGATGCAACAGCACAGGTTAGCTGATGCTTAGATGGAAAAAAGGAAAATACCAATGCCATGTCCGCCTGCCAGTTAGTGTAGCTTAGCATAAAGAGTGGAAACAGGGTTAACCTCTAGATTCTGTCTAAATGTTACAGACTTAATATAAAAGATGAACACTGCTTCCAAGTCGGAAAAGTGACTGCCAATGCAGAAGTGCCTTAAACCTGCATTTTCTGTTCCTAATGCCCAGCAGGGGGCGACTCCTGTGTTTGCAAAAAGAAGCCTTATTATATAGAAGTCTATAGGAGAAAAAAAACACTGCCTTGCTTTATTTCTGACCACATTAAACTCTTTCCTGATGAGTTTATGGTCTCAGTCACTAGTTTTAAGCCTTATTTAATGCAGCATGATGTTCGTTTTATAACATATGGTCCCATTAAGAGCAAGACTGAGGACAAACCTGGGTATGCTTTAGGGCGAACATACCGTGTTACTGACAAAGGTGGACCAAGGTTTCGAAATAGGACTTCGGTAAGCAGTGGTTGTCAACGCTGTGGCTAGGTCAGCATTTTATTGTGGTAACAATATCAAAATTAATCTCAGGCAGAACCATGAAACTCAGTAAGTGGCATGCTTTTATCTCATTTAATACAAAAACAAATTGTACAAATAACACTTTGTGATTTTGTTACCTTCAGAAAGAGTTGGGCTATTTCCACCTGCTTCCAGTCTTTATGCTAAGCTGCTCTGCTGGCTTCATAGTTTCATGATAATAGCATCTATCTGAGTATCTTAATTAGGGCAACAGCCATCAAAGAATCACAGTGTTGATAGTGTCAGTGTGCCATTACAAAAACCCTTTGATTAAAATGAAAGTGGCCTCTTAATCACCGATCATTTTATTTGCTACGAGGAGCAAAATGCTTAATCGAAGTAGGAAAATAATCCTTAATTAAACCTTACCTTTTGAATATTCATTAATGTCAGACTATATGAACAAAGTTGGTATGAAAGGGAGCACACCAGCACCAAAAGTCATTTTTAATTTTCTTTTTTTCACGAGCTTTTTCTACATCGATTATTATTATTTATTTTGGAGCCAAAACAAAATCCCCACTGTTTTAATGGTGTTTGTAACGTAATGTTTGTTTTTAAACCGGGTTTTCTTGATTAGGGTCTAATTTACTCGGGTATAATGTTTAACCCTAGTTTGAAAAAAAAGTTGGTGCATTCACAGCCGAATTTCCGCGACAGAATCATGTCTGTTTTTAATACAGTGCTGCCTGAGGGCCCGAAGATCACGAGTACAGTATTTATTTTCAGCCTTGTCCCTTGCGCACAGAGATTCCTCCGGATTCTCTCGGTCTTTTGATGATATTATGAATCAATTGTAGATGATGAGATATTCAAAGTCTTTGCAATTTTACATTGAGTAACATCATTTTGAAATTTGTAGATACGGTCTTTTGCAGATTGGTGAACCTCTGCACAGCTTTATTTCTGAGAAACTCTGCCTTTCCAAGGTGCTCTTTTTATACCCACTCATGTTACTGACCTGTTGCCAATTAACCTGATTTACTGTAAAATGTTCCTCCAGCTGTTTCTTTTTAGTACTGTTTACATTTCCAGCCTTTTGTTTCCCCCGTTCAAACTTTTCTGAGATGTGTTGCTGCCGTCAAATTCAAAATGAGCTAATACTTTTCATGAAACGGTAAAATAGCTTCAGTTTAGACTTTTGATATGTTTTCTGTGTTCTTTTGTGAATAAATATGGGTTTCTGAGATTTGCAAATTATTGCATTCTGTTTTTATTTACATTTTACACACTGTCCCAAATTTTTTGGAATTGGGAATATGCATTTTATGGTGAGACATGAGATGAAAATATTAAGCACTTGAGTTGAAGACAGCTGGACGTCTTTAGGTTCACGAAGACGTTTCACCTCTAATCCAGGAGGCTTCTTCAGCTCTAAAAGCTGATGGAGCGTCCCAGGTTTTTAACTCCTAGTGGAGCTGTCACCTTGAAGGTGGAGCCTGAGAGTTGTTGACCCACCTTCACATCATGTGATATGTTAGGGTCACATGAGCCAAGGTGTGAATGAAGACATACCTGCTACCCCTCACCAGCTTTTAGAGCTGAAGAAACCTCTCGGTGAAAGGTCAAAGTTGCCTTCAGCTCAAGAGCTTAAATACTGCATGACCTGGACGACCAAGAATCTGCAGACATGAGATGAAAATACTTTAATTTCTGTCAAATAGGCCAACAAATAATCATTGCCTTTACAGTACTAGAGCAGATTGGGATTGAATAATTTCTTTAATTAGTTTGCAAAGGTTTTTCGCTTGACTTTTTTAAAATATATTTTTGTAAATTTTTTTTAAAGCATTGAACACCTTCAGCCTAAAAGGTGTCACCATAAAGGTTTCTTAACACATTATGTTTCAGTGAGTTTCTTTGAACAAGATTGAGTGTCTGTAAAGCTGTTTTCATAAATGCACCGCAGCAGTGAGCTGTGATGGACATGATTTGATGAATGCAAATGTCTCGTACAGTCAGGTCAGACATTAGCCGGTCTTTAACCTGCCGGTGCTCCCTGCTGGCGCAGGCAGGTCATTTGTCCAGACCACACATTTCCATTGGCGTAGTGCAGACTATTTCCTGCTGTCTGCCACAACTGTGGAAAATATCCTGACCTAAGGAAATTGTCCAAAATTCATGCATGAAAACAGCTTTTGTGAAATATAGCAATGTTTGTAATCTTTTAAAAGTTTTCAGGTGAAAATGTTGTTTTTATATGAAATTGTTTGCATCTTTCATTTTCCTCTTTTTCCTGTCCTGAAAGCCTGCTAAATAAAATATTGCATTTTGCACGTGTTTGCTTAATCTCATTTTCTTATTAAATTGGGCATTCAGGGCTGTTTAATTTTCCTGAGCACATCTGCAGTTCGAGTGAAAAGAACGAGCTCTCCGGGAGCACGACGCCGGAGCGGGTGACAGAGCTGAACATGTTATCCTGTTACATGTGCCATGATTTTGACCTCTACACTGCTTTTTATTGGTTATTCTGTCCACTGTTGTCTAGTCACATTTCTTAGAATAATGTGTTATCAATACCCTCATCTCTTCTACTCTAGTTTTGAACAGACTAATACATAATAAAGAACAGGAAAAATATGATGGGGGGGGACACTCCATCTTCCTCTGTGAACTCTTGTCCCTCTGTTCCCTCTCTCTCCTCCTTTTGCAGCTGCAGCATCGGCTGGAAGCCGAGCGCCAGCGCCTGGCTGAGGAGGAGCAGCTGCGAAACCAGATGACAGTTCGGCGGGCCAAGGCGGAGGCCGAGAGGAAACACCAGGAGCGGCTCATCCAGCTGGCCCAGCAGCAAGAGGAGAGGGAGCGGGAGGAAAAGGAGGAGGCGAAGAGGAAGAAGGAGCTGCTGGAGCAGATGGAGCGGGAGAAGGAGCAGCCAGTCGACCACTCAGACATGGTCGACCGTATGTTTGGTTTCCTGGGGAACGCCGGGCCGCTACCCAACCAGGATGGTCAAGGACCAGCTGGTTTTGAAGTATGTAGTTGTGAGTTTTCCAGAAAAGATGTCTGATTAATTGACCCATTAGCTAGTATTAATCTAGGGCGTGGGTTTTTTGAGGGGGACACACAGAGTTCTGGGGAGATGTATAGATATAGAGGACGTGCTCGCTGTGTCCCTGAAATCTACACTCAGGGTATCCCCGATGTCTCCCCAAAATCTTCCATGAGTTTTATTTTTGCTTTTAGCCACACTGGTTAGGCTTAGGACCAAAAGCAACAGACAAGAGAGGTGAAGAAGAGAGCGTGCAGGTAGGGTGGAGTGGGTGGAGATGAGTGTTGGGGCGATTTTTCACTGAAGGAGAGCAGCAAGAGTGAAAGGGAAGGTTTACAAGACGGTAGTGAGACCTGCTATGATGTATGGTTTGGAGACGGTGGCACTGACAAAAAGGCGGGGCCGAGCTAAAGATGCTAAGGTTTTCAGTGGATGTGACCAGGACAAGATTTAAATGAGTACATCAGGGGGACAGCTCGGGTTGAGCAGTTTGGAGACAAAGTTAGAGGCAAGGCTGAGATGGTTTGGATGTTGAATATGAAGCTGCCAGACAGGAGGAAAAGAGAAGACCACAGAGAAGATTCATGGATGTAGTAGAAGGACATGCAGAGAGTTGGTGTGACAGAAGAGGATGCTGGGATAGGGTGAGGTGGAGGCAGATGATCCACTGTGGCAACCCCTAAAGGGAGCAGCTGAAAGGAGGAGGTTAAGATTAGGAACAGAGTGTGGTTCACAGCATTATCTCTGTACATTGAAAAACGACACCTAGTTTGTTTAAATGTGATGCCGAGGGGTCTTTAACAGAGACCAGCCTCACTAATGCTATTACCCAGCAGTATTTGACACCCTGGCAAGTAACACGATGCAGAACGGGGATTGTGGAGCAGCTTAAGGCTGTAGAAAAGTGTACAAAACATTGAAACATCTTTAGAAAATAAAGAAAAAAGAAATGACATTAAGTGTTTTTGTATTGTGCACTTTGATTGACCTCGGACAGCATATCGTATCCTTTCATGTTAGCATAGAGCAGAAAGTCATGTTAGAACTGACTCCTGAATAACCACATGATGACTGTCAGTATTTACTGTGGACTGAAGAGACAGCAGAGGCTTTATTTTTTAATTTATTTATTTATTTATTGGCCACATAGGCAGAGAAGGATCGCAACAAGCTAAGAGACACATTCCTGACATGTTTCTACAGAATTAAGTAAGAATAACATAATTTCGCATTCATCCATCCACCCACCAGGCAAAGAACAGTATCGTCTTCACCAGGAACAATGTTCAGTGTTCTGGCCTCCTGGTACATTTTAATAATTCACTCTCCTTTCAGCTCGCTTTTTGTCTCCTAGAAAGTTCTCTCACACATCAATGTGTTTCTTCAGGACTTAGAAAACACACCTCGTGGTGAGGAAGCTGAAGAGGAGGTGCTGAACGAGGCTCTGCCCTTACCCGACGAGGAAGACGAGGATTTGTCCGAGTACAAATTCTCCAAGTTTGCGGCCACCTACTTCCAGGGTGTCTCCACCCACACCTACATCAGACGGCCGCTCAAACAACCTCTGCTTTTCCACGAGGACGAAGGAGACCAGCTGGTGAGGCTGACCTGACCTTTGATGTCAGTCCCAAAGCCTTTTTCAGCCCCCGACCATCCACTGAAGCTACTCGTATTATATATATATATATATATATATATATATATTCTAATTTTATATTTAGTCTTTGGTATCCCAATGCAAAAAACATTTCTCCTCCTAAGCTATTGTTTTAGTTTTTACCATGAAAGTATTTTGCAGTTATAAAAGGAAATATACGTGTTAGAGTGAAAATTTTACTATTATAACTTGAAAAATATACAGTATTTTATGTTATCTTGAAAAACAGGACAAAATGCAAGAAATGTTCTCAGCACTGACAGTTCAGATAAGATTACTCTATTGATCAGACAACAAACAACATAACAAAAACTCTCATCATTAAATACAGACTTAGAATAAATAAACAATAGCCAAATAGTGTAAAAAAACAAACAAACAAACTATTACCTAAAGCCCTCCCTACCGCTGTCTGTCCCACACGAGCTGTTAACTTGTCAGTATAAGTGACAGAGGGACAGATGAAGGTTTATAGCAGTTACGTTTACACAAAGAATGCTGTAGCTCCTCATCAGCAGAAACCCTGAAGTTCAACACATGTGAAGGATCAACTAAAATCCTCTGAGCCTCTGAGGTGTGATCTTCAACTGATCTGGGATCTGCAATAATTTCATAGAACTTTAGTTTGATTAAATAATGCTGCTAGAAATTTTCCCCTTTGCTCCATTGTTGCTGTAAGAGTTGACCAAATTTGAGTGTTGACACACAGTTATACATTTCAGTTGAATTCACAGTTAGTTTGTTGCATTATATTGTAAATACCCTACAGTATTGGAGAGAGATCAGAGATTGTATGATTCCCTATCAGCAAGCACCTCACGATGGTGGGGAGGAAGAACTCGGGCAAAACCAGGCTCAGGGAGGGGCAGCCGTCTATTGAGGCTGACTGGAAAGTGAAGAGAGAAAACGGGAGCAGAGAGTGATTTTCAAAGCATTCTAAAGTGGAAAATGTAGAATCGGGTTCTTATTTGCCTTACTGCTGTCCTGTCCTCCAGGCAGCGTTAGCCGTGTGGATCACCGTGTTGAGGTTCATGGGGGATCTCCCGGAGCCCAAATGCCCGATGGTCATCAATGACGGCAGCGAGAAGATCCCGGTCATGACCAAGATCTATGAAACACTCGGCAAGAGGACCTACAAGCGAGAGCTGCAGGAGCTGCAGGTGGAGGGAGAGGTGAGATGCCGGTCATTGGACCAGTCATTACTGATTGATCAGATCAGAGCCTTTAAAATGTTAACCCATCTTTGTGCCTGCAGAACAGCTCCATTGACAGCCAGAAGAGGAACAGTGTCAGGCATAAACTTGTGTCCCTTACCCTGAAGAGGAAATCCAAGATCACTGAGGAGGTGAGATCCAAATCACTCCTTCATTTTAGCTTTTAGCTGGAGCCACTACATTTAGACCACCACTGACATTAACAAATAATTTATTTAGCAGGTCTTACTTTTTCCACATGGTCTTCAGTCTAACATAACAGAAGTAGCAGTAACAGCGTTAAGCGTGAAACCTGCTGAAACCCTGCAGAATATCTGCTTTTGTTTTATATTCACTCAAAGTCTGAATGTTTTCCTTCCTTTTCTCTCTTAGGGATTTCTTGCAAACATTCCCTTTTTCAAATTATTCCAAATTTCCAAAGAACATTTAAGTCCTCCAGCTTTAATCAGATACTAGGGATGTCACTCTGTGTAGAACCAAAGCTGTATAATAAATAAGAGTGTCAGTTTTGAACAAAAGAAACAGGACAAAACTGAACCTAACAATGGCGGCTGCAGTCAGTACTGTGAGTGCATAAATGAAGAAGTGGTAAACGCAAGAACAAAATCTGAAAATGTGTCTCAGGGAGGAGAGCCTCGCAGCAGCTGAGCTCCAAGGTTTTTGTGGAGCACCGGCACGCTGGGCTCAGGTGCTGCCAGTGCTGCTGGCTGAGAACAAACCACACTTCCTCTGCAGTACCTGCAGGGTGACGGTCACAGTTACAGTTTCTCTTGTACTTGTATTTTGGCTTGAAATTGATTTGCCAAGGCGGTGCAGTGGCGCAGTGTAGTGTTCAGGGTGTACCCCACCTCTTGCCCATTGACAGCTGGGATAGGCTTCAGTCCATCTGCCACCCTGAATTGGATAAGCGGTTAAGAAAATTGATGCATTAACTTGTCAAAAAAATATGATAAACAAAGTTATAGACTAATTTTTCTCCATAATGTTGCCGGCAGGTCACCAGGCGGCTGACAGAGGGGGACTACGGTCTCCAGGGGAACAGCATGCTCGAGGACCGACCCACCTCCAACCTGGAGAAGCTTCACTTCATCATCGGCAACGGGATCTTGCGGCCCACCCTCAGGTGACCTACGAGCAAGTTTGCTTTCAGCACTAAGCGGAGGCTGCTGCGGCCTGGAAGCAGCTGTGAGAGATGAGATAAAGCCTGAAGCCTTGCTCGTGGCGACACGAGGATGCTGTTTGGGTGCTTTAGGCCAGGCGAATCACACGCTGATGTTTTTGTTCTCCGTGGATGATAAATAACTTTAACTCCTCACTGCAGTATTTAGTCTGAATGTAGATTTTGTCTTGAAGATAGCACTGAAGGAAAATAAATAGGTTTGTTGAAATCAGATGACTTCATCTGCTAAGTCTGAGCGTGGAGAGCGTTATTCCTCTGAGTGTGGAGCTTGAATAGTTGGTTTTGGAGATTGTTAGTCGGAACAATCTTTGATCCTCCTCATTAGCTGACAGATGTTACTTTTAAAAATGCTAAAGAGAGAGAAAATGATCATGTCTATACTAAATAGCTGGCTTGTTGTGGTCAGACATGAATAATCTGTCTTAGCTTGGGGAAAGATTTGTTTATTATTGAAGAATTAGAGACTCAGCGTTTAAGCCCCCGGGCCAAATGTGAGGGCTAACCTCACTTTTCCACTAAACTTTAGGCCTTAATCCATTCCCACTTCTATACAACTTTATTTTTCTCTGTAAGTGGTAAATAGAAACCACTTACATGCTGTTGACTTTCCCTGAGCAGATCAAATTTTTTTCTTGAGTATTTTCAGTATGGAATATATGACTGTACAGATCGCCTCGCTGCAGGAAAACAGTCTTTAGATGTTAGATATATGCTGTCCGATCCTCTTAGGAACATTTTTTAATGGGCGGTTAATTTGATTGAGGTCTGGTTCAGCTAATTGTGACTGTCTCATATATTGAAGAAGGCCTCTAATCTGTTTGTTGAATGTTGTCCTCCGTCTCAGGGACGAGATCTATTGTCAGATCTGCAAACAGCTCTCTCAGAATCCATCCAAAAGCAGCCACGCCCGCGGATGGATCCTGCTGTCTCTCTGCGTGGGCTGCTTCGCCCCCTCCGAGAAGTTTGTCAAAGTAAGAAACTCACTTCTGATGGAAAACTACAGCTCAAACACGTATAAAAAGGTTCTCACATGTGCACACTTTTAGATATTTCCTTTTATAAAATTGAAATAGAAAAAAATGATCATAATTGTAACTGCAGTGACACCATTTTTGCACTTTTAAATACCCAGTTTTTCTGGCATGGTTTTCACTCCTACCATCTCAGTACTGAAATGTGCTCATCACTGCCTGATTGAAGTGTTTTGTAGTACGCACTTCATTTGCTCCAGGCTCTGCAGTACCTCTCGATGTAATTATAACAATCATAAACGTTGTTCCCAAAAGTGAGGCATAAATAGAGAATGAAATGATTTTATGCTGCTGTGAGGCAAATAAAATAATTCCATTACAAATAAAATGAAACCTGGCCATAAAAATACAGAAATAATGGCGAACTGTAATTAATAAGACAGATGAGATGTATTTGTTACAGTGTGTTAACAGTAATAAAATCTATTTCAGTGCAACCAAACAGTTAATCAACCACCTAATGATGTTATGTTTCTGTTTTCTAATGTTGATCAGTCCCATAAACAAACGCAGACAAACATTAAAGACAAAGTCATGCAGACTACAAACAAAGAATATAATCCTTTGTTTTCTGACTTCAGTCCAGGGGACAGATCAATAACTCAGCATTCACAGTCAGTCAGTAAACAGCAGCTCAGAGCCCGTCTGTCTCCACCATCGCCATCAGCGAGTCTGAAGTCCCAACACAAAAAGAATCCATTTAAGTTTTCAGACACAGAAGAAGTAAAAGCTTAAAACAAAGTAATCAAAGGGAGAATCCCAAATATTAAATCTGCACCGAGTTCGATCACTGCACAAATTAATGGTTTCATTTCCTCACTGGCTTTACTTCATTTTGTGTGATTGTTAATTAAATCTTTGTTTACATCTGAAGACGTCACCTTGAGCTTTAGAAACTTTTAACAAACATTTTTTTTACTCTTTTCTGGCATTTTAAGAGAAAAACAAGTCATCAGTTTGCATTTTGGGGCTGTGTGATTGTGTGTGACTTCATTCATGTGGACAGGACAAAATGAGGCTGTGTGTAGATGGTTAGTTTTCTTGTAGGTGACCTTTAACCCCAAAGGAATCTCCTTAGTGCTGTAAGCCCCTAATGGCTTTCATGTTAGTAATATAATGAGGATTTTCTCTCCGTTTTCTCTTCTCTCTGCTTTTTTTTTTTTTTATCAGTATCTACGGACATTTTTGAAAAACGGGCCTCCGGGTTACGCTCCGTACTGTGAGGAGAGGTTGAGGAGGACATTCGTCAACCGCACTCGGATGCAGCCGCCTTCTTGGTTGGAACTGCAGGTGCTGAAAATCCCGCTGTGTCTGCTCACTTCGAGTCAAACCCGTTTCTAAAGTGTGTTATCCTTAAACTGAAAGCATTAGTAAGAGTAAAATGACAGGATGATCGGTGTTTTTTGGCGTTTTGTTGTGCTTTTTAGGAACTTTCAGAGAGCCTTTAGCAAACACCACCATTTTTATCTGCACTGGTTACAAAGCTCACTGTGTGCTGGTGTCAAATTGAGCTCAAATCTAAATAAAATAATCATTTTTTCTGTTGCAATATAAAATATGACGATAAGGATGGTTTTAAAATTGTTTTTTAAATTTCTTTTTTTCTGGTATTTAAGAATTTAAAAAATTTTCAATTTAACATGGACAAATATGTAGGAACCCTGATGATGTTTTTTTTTTTACACCAAATTACTGTAAACGGTTAAATGTATAAATTTATTATCTTTATTCTCTTAAAACATCAGTCCATGTGCTCTAAAATGAAGTGATAAGTTTGGGGGGGGGGGGATAGCAGCTGTAAGATTTATATTTTGAAGTGAGACTCTTACAGCCTTACGCTGTGCTGCTGTAGAACATTTTAACTGTTTCGTGTCTGAACTTCAGTCTGATTGTTTTTGCCTCCAGGCCACAAAGTCTAAGAAGCCCATCATGCTGCCCGTAACGTTCATGGACGGCACCACAAAGACGCTGCTGGCAGACTCGGCCACCACAGCCAGCGAGCTGTGCAACGCGCTGGCGGACAAAATCAACCTGAAAGATCGTTTCGGCTTCTCGCTGTACATCGCTCTGTTTGACAAGGTAAAACCTGCACAGGTTCTACTGACACCAAGGTTAGAATAGTTAACTAAAACTAAGATGAGGTGTCACAAAACAGGCTTTGGTGCTTGTTTAGGATGCCTGCACGACGTGTGTGTGTGTGTGTGTGTGTGTGTGTGTGTGTGTGTGTGTGTGTGTGTGTGTGTGTGTGTGTGTGTGTTCCTTCTGGGAACTAACTCAGATTGAACAGAATTCAAACAATATGTTTAAACTGAAAACATTAGGTCAGTTTGGTCGGATATAATGGACTTTGTAGATAACTGTGTATCTGTTCTCCTCAGGTGTCGTCACTGGGCAGCGGTAGCGACCACGTCATGGACGCCATCTCGCAGTGTGAGCAGTACGCAAAGGAGCAGGGCGCCCAGGAGAGGAATGCTCCCTGGAGGCTGTTCTTCAGGAAAGAGATCTTCAACCCCTGGCACAACCCTGCCGAGGACTACGTTGCCACGAACCTCATTTATCAGCAGATCGTCCGCGGGGTGAAATTCGGAGAGTACCGCTGTGAGAGGGTGAGACGGTTTGGACATGTAGAGAATAGGGATAGTAGATATACTGGACAAAGGATGTTGAATATGAAGCTGCCAGACAGGAGGCAAAGGGAAAGACCTCAGAGGGGGTTCATGGATGTAGTGAAGGAGGACATGCAGAGGGCTGGTGTGACAGGAGAGGGAACAGGGTGAGATGCAGGCAGAGAGAGCAGCCAAAACAAGCAGCAGCAGCAGCAGCAAGATTAGGGGCATGTTGGAAGCAATCCCAGCAACCTTAACCCTTAACGGTATAACTCCAGAATGAGTTATCTAAAAAAATTCTTCTAAAAAATAGTTATAAAGGGGGAAACTAGCCATGATAAACTGTCAGGCATTTTAACCTTGGAGTCCATGGAGACTAGCTTTTGGAGCTGGCCTCAAGTGACCATGAGAGGAATGGCCATTTTTGGCATTTGGCATTTGTGAGGGCAGTTCTGACTGTGCAGTGAATTTGGACCTAACACAGTGAACACTTTTAAATGTAGTAAAAATGAGAGAAAAAGTACTGAAACCTTTGGTTATATGAAAGGTTTGTGACATTTATGTTTTGACCGTCATTTTGAACGTCCTTCAAGAAGCCTGCAGAACTATACTAAACTCTAAATACTGACTTTCAAACTTGTTAGAATTGTACAAACTGTTTTTGCCTTATATTCTGTATTTCCATTTATGTTTGTAGGTGTTTCAATAAGTCCCTGCAACTTTTTACCATTTTCATAACAAAATATAAAGACATGAAGGGTGGCCCGAGACTTTAGCAGAGTACTTTATATTGATTGATCAGGCAGTCTGGTCCTGTCCTCATATGATCTTGTCTACACAGAAGAACAGTTGATAGCAGGTTTCAGATGTTGGTCTTGCTTTCTCCTGATCATCTCTTCACCCTGTGTCTGTCTTGAAGGAGGAGGACTTGGCAGAACTGGCCTCTCAGCAGTACTATGTGGATTATGGCTCTGAGATCCTCCAGGATCGCCTGCTCAGCCTCATTCCGTCCTACATCCCCGACAGAGAAATCACCTCCACTAAGACTGCAGAGAAGTGGGTTCAGCTCGTCATCAGCGCCCACAAAAAGGTACCTGTTATTCCGGTGATGAAAAACAACTCTTAATTTTTTGCTGTTGTCGGGCAGAAACTAACCATAGCTCACTGCGCAGGGACTACAAATGAAAAGGAGGGTGAACACGCAGAAGGTGAAGGAGGATGTGGTGGATTTTGCTCGTTTAAAGTGGCCTTTACTCTTCTCACGCTTCTATGAGGCCTTCAAATTCTCTGGTGGGTTAAACAGTGTATCCTGTAACTACTGTATGTCTGACTCCTGTCAGTGTTTGTGGGTATTTTTCATGGATGTGACCACGTCTGCTCACAGGGCCCAGTCTGCCCAAGAATGACGTTATCGTGGCGGTGAACTGGACTGGGGTTTACTTTGTGGACGAACAGGAGCAGGTCCTTCTTGAGCTTTCTTTCCCAGAGATCACGGCTGTGTCCAGCAGCAGGTATGACAGAAAAGCATTACAAATGCACCAAATGACACCTCCTTACAAAATAAAACACAGGGTATATTGGAGCTGTACAAAGTTCACAGGTGAAATAGTTCCTGGGCTTAACTTGTGATTAAGTATGCAGTGTCAGATCATCTGGTTTCAGATTTAACCATTACCTAAATTAACTAACGCTAATTTGGAACAAAAAAAAAAAGCTTAAAAGTTTTAAATATTTAGTACCGAAATAAGATTCTAAAAAAGCCATTTCAAGGTGGTAACATTACAAAAAAAATGTAAAGTTTTCTCTAATTTTAATTATTTCAGCTGAAAGAGGGCTTGTTCAGCTTAGGATAGGATATTATAAGATACTATACTATAACTATACTATAACAGCAGCACGGTGGCGTGGTGGTTAGCACTGTTGCCTCACAGCTAGAAGGTCTGGGTTTGAATTCACCTCGGCCCGGGCCTTTCTGTGTGGAGTTTGCATGTTCTCCCCATGTTTGCGTGGGTTTTATCCGGGTACTCTGGTTTCCTCCCACAGTCAAAGACATGCTGTTACTGGGGTTAGATTAACTGGTGATTCTACATTGCCCATAGGTGTGAGTGCGAATGGTTGTCTGTCTCTCTGTGTTAGCCCTACGACAGCCTGGTGACCTGTACAGGGTGTACCCTGCCTCTCACCCTATGACAGCTGGGATAGGCTCCTATACACACAAACACACACACACACACACACACACACACACACACACACACACACACACACACACACACACAGGGGTGGACAGGACATAACGGGGTGACATCACACCAGTGAAAACTTGCCCCACCTTATATTAAACCAATGACATCATGCATTTTTTGACGGGATTTCACAGCCACGGCTCTGCAAAAAAATCCTTTATAACTGTGCTGCCCCTTCAGTCTTATATCCCAATAATCCTTAATTCACCCTGTATAAAAAAATGTTTAAATGGAGCATCTATTAAAAAAAATAAAAATCAGAAATTTAATGTATGATTGTAAATAACATTCATTTCATGGAGTGACATTTTTTTGCTGCTGTACTGACTTTTTTTTTAGTTATTTTTAACTTAAACCGACTTTTATATGGACACTTGCATGAGCACATGGATAAAGCAACATTTAACTTTCCAGAGGGGGTAAACTGCAGGGACAGAGTTTTACCCTGGCCACCATCAAGGGAGACGAGTATACGTTCACCTCCAACAATGCAGAGGATATCCGGGACTTGGTGGTCAGCTTCCTTGAGGGTCTAAGGAAGAGGTCCAAATATGTGGTGGGACTGCTGGACTGCCTGAACCCAGGTAGGATTCACTGATGGATTTAAAAAAGGATGAGTCTTAAGAGCAGAACCATTAATCTCTCTATCATCTCTTTGACAGTGGGGGTAGATTCCAACTTCCTGAGTTTTGCCAAGGGCGATCTGATCATCCTGGACGAACACGACGGAGAGCACGTGATGAACTCTGGCTGGGCACACGGCATCAATGACAGGACCAAACAGAGAGGGGACTTCCCTGCTGACTGTGTCTATGTGTTACCCACTATCACCAGACCACAGTACGATATAGTGGTAAGTGGGTTCAGAACATTAATCTTAATCTTTCAGACTCTACGGAAAGTTTGGAGTTAGGCGTCTTTCTTCACTATTCCATCCACTTTGTGCAATGTACCAATACCACTGGCAGCAAAACAGCCCCAGAGCATGATGCTACCACCACCATGCTTGACAACTGATACAGTGTTCTTAGATTTGAAAGCCTCACCTTTACTCCTCCAAACACACCTCCTGTCACTGTGGCCAAATAGCTCCTTCTCCTGAAGACATTTGGCTCATCCATATGGGCAGCTGCAAATTTCAGGCTTGCACACTCTCAGTCCACGGTGATGTAAAACGCACTGTGGACAGTGATGCTGGTGTTCCAGCAGTTTCCAGTTCAGTTCATACCCAGTTTCCTCTCATCTGAGGGTGACAGTTTGGGTCTTCTTTCAGATTTTGGCAAAGTGGTGGCACATCCAGATAACCTGTACTTTGAACTGATGGTCTTGGAATCTGCAGTTGTTTAGAAATGACTCACTTATGTAAATCTACAATTCTCCTTAGATCTTCAGAGTTCTTTGGACTTTCTCATCTATTACCCAGAATTTACACACAAAATCCACACAGTTTCAGTATACTGTATCGGTGTACGCAATCTGATTCAAGAAGCGTGTGTGCAGCTGGTCTCTATGCAGCCAGCTGTGGATGCAAAGACTGTCTACAATGTGCCAAACACTGAAAATATGTAAATACAACTAAATATTCAATTTACACAGTGTACCTGCTGTGGTGACCTCTTGTGGCGAGGGAGCAGCCAAAAGCAGCTTTTAGTGTCACTAAAAGCGCATCACTGCTGTCCTTGTAGTTATAGTAAGAACTTGGGAAGAAAACATATTTAACTTTTATTTCGTTTAATGTAACTTCGCTGTCACACTGTGCTCCAGGTCTGTGCTGCTCAATAAGAGAAAATTGACTGCCCAAAAGCACCGAAAGCATTTTAGAATCATCTCTAGAAAATGCTCTGCAATGTGCTGATCTATTTTGCTGAATTAACTAATTGGAAGGGTCAGACCATAAAAAATAAAATCTAACTGCAATAAAAAAAAACATGTATCATGTCTTTCACGCTGTGTTTCACTCTGTCTCAGGCTTTCGTTACTATGACTCCTGATCAGAGACGCGAGTCCGTCAGCTTGTCCCAGATTAACATTTCAGAACAAGAGGATAAATCTAAGGCCTACACACTGGAGGAGTTCTCCTACGACTACTTCAGGTGCGTTTCCAAAAATCATCCACATACTGTATGTGTATACTGTTTGGTGACTTACCAGTGCGGTCATTGTTGATCTAAGACTAACGTGAGGCTGTATTTAGGACAAATTATGGTAAAGCTGTGTGTAAGAGTATCTTGTAACACCTACTCCTTTCTCCTTCACCCACTCTCCAGGCCTCCTCCAAAGAGCACTCTGAGCAGGGTGGTGATCTCGAAAGCCCGAGGGAAGGAGCATCTGTGGAGCTGCACCCGGGAGCCTCTAAAACAGCCTCTGCTAAAGAAAGTGCTGGCTCATGAGGAGCTCTCCCAGGAGGCCTGCCTCACCTTCATAGATATCCTTTTCCAGAGGGTGTGGTTGATCATTTGTTTGTCTTTTTTGTTCAATCTTTTCTCTGGTTCTTATGTCACATCAGGGGCGGGCAATTAGCTTTCCCACGGGGCCACATAAGAAACTGGGACTGTTGTGGAGGACTGAACTCAATTCTGCTCAGTGTTAATTTGATCTCTTTATAAACTGCTACTGGTAAGAGTAGATGTTACAATTATCCGAGCATGGCATTACCTCTGTGAACAAATCACTCCCTGTTGTAGTCCCTCTCACTGAGTGCATTGCTGCCAGCTCCTCCGTGATCTCATACTCTTTGGTTATCCCACGTACAAAGATGAGTAACTTGGCTGTGTCACGGACATCAGCTGTCATCCAGACACTGTTTTTTGCGATTTTGCGGGAAATCACAAAGCTGGTCTTCACTGCTCCGTCCCTGGATGTGTAAAAATTCCTTCTTGCTTTTGCAGCTTTGCTAGCAAAGGATCAGATCCTGCTCTGCGTCAGTCAAGAATTTCTCTGCATGTTTAGTCTCATAACGGCAATTCAAACTGTGATCCTTAAACTCAGCAATCTGCCCTCCACAAGCATGGCTTTGCCTCTGACTTCAGTAAATAAATACTTAGAAATCCAAGTGTTGTTAAAAACTCCACATTCTGCATCAATCTTTCTTGTTTTATGTGAGCAAACATATTTCAGTTATTAAACCCCCATTTCTCATAAATGTAAGTCCCAGTGTCTTTATAGTGAAGCTGCATTCACTTACACACACACGCATACGTAAAATTAAAAACAGCAGTCGTCTTGAGAATAAAAGTTGCATTGTGATTTCCCACAAAATTACAAAAACAGTAAGCCTTTCACTGATGGGGCGCTTATCAAAGAGTGTTTGATGGCTGAAATGCCACTTGGTTATTTCCAGTCAGTCATTTTGCCTGACCTGTTACCCGCCTCTTGTTATGTGAATGGCCCTTAACTGTGTTTGTACCTGTGATGAAGTATATGGGCGACTACCCGTCCAAACGGGTGCGTTCTGTCAACGAGCTCACCGATCAGATATTCGAAGGAGCCCTGAAGGCCGAGCCGCTCAAAGACGAAGTCTTCTGTCAGATTCTCAAACAGCTGACTGATAATCCCATTAAGTAAGTCCAAGGGGTTCAAGATGGATGGGGTTCAAGGCTCCAATTAGTCTCAAGTTTATATCAAACTCAAAAAGCCTTTGTGGCTATAATCAGTATTTTAGCTCAGTGTTCACAGTTTAAGCTGTGAGTGTTCACGCTTACTGTAACAATCTCACAGCATGTGTAACCTGCAGTCTAAAACCCGCCACTTACTACCTGCACAGCAGACAAAGTTGGCGCCTTCCTTGTACCCCTAAGGATGCTGCACAGGCTTTACACTCTGTGCAGCATCCTTAGGCTCTATTTTGCTAAATTCATTGCTTTTGTATTTAAGAAAACAAATTCAAACACAAACTTCATAGAAGGTTCAAAACAGACAAGAAAGAGAAATGAAACGGGTGAACACTGACAATTACAATAAAAATAAATAAAATAGAAATAAAATTTCTAGGTGTTTCTCACTAAAAGAAACTACAGCCTCAGTTTGTGCATCGCTCACCTTGTCCTGGTGTCTGTGTGCAGGTACAGTGAGGAGAAGGGCTGGGAGCTGCTGTGGCTCTGCACTGGTTTGTTTCCTCCCAGTAACATCCTGCTGCCTCACGTCCAGAAGTTCCTGCAGGCCAAGAAACACTATCCTCTGGCTCCAGACTGCATGCAGCGGCTGCAGAAAGCCTTACGGTAACACACACACACACACACACACACACGTTACGTTCATTTAAACTTGCTTCATCTCTCCTCTGACTTTCTTTTAATGACCTTGAAGTGGCCGTTTGTGCTCCTGTCACATCCAGACTGGATTACTGCAGTTTGTTACATGTTGAATTGAGCAAAACACAAATTGTATTTGGTTTCAAATGCTGCAGCTAGACTCCTGACTAAGAGACAGGAATAATGCTCCTCACTTACAAGATCTTGCATGAGATCGCTCCAAATTATCTGTCAGACCTTTGGCAAATGTGTGTCTCATGCCACTTGTTTAGTTTAGTTGACCAGCAGCTTTTAGTTGTTTCTAGTTCCCAGCTGGTTCAAACAGCTCACTGGACTTATAGAAAATCATCTGCCTCACTTATATGAACAAACTGACTGTTCTTCGTGGTAGAAATGGATCGAGGAAGTACCCTCCTCACCTGGTGGAGGTGGAGGCCATCCAGCACAAAACGACTCAGATCTTCCACAAAGTTTACTTCCCTGATGATTCAGACGAGGTCAGTGACGACTAACATTCAAACAGTACATTACTGTGCAGTATTTTGTACCTGTGAATGGGTCTGCTGCTGGCTCTGGTGTTCTCACTGGTTATCAGTTAAAAACCATCAACCCTGGTTTTCTGTGGTCAGCATCATGGTGTCTCTAGCCTGTTTGTTTTGCATCACGTGCCCCAGTATTGATCCGCTGTGCCTCAGGAAAACTCGGGTTTGACGGTGGAATCATTTAGGTTGACAGCACTGTGGAAAGAACACATTTTCTAATGCAGAATGTGACAGGAATGCAATTTAACTCCAAATCCAGGCTGAGGTATATGTCTTGCAGTGCCTGTGCTGTGTTATTGTGAAGTATATATACAGTTTATGTTAAATATACTATAATACTATAATTGAGGCTTTAATTCAAAAGCATGAGCATTGCTATGTGCTGAACTTTTTCTGCATAGTTACTAAATATTCAGCTTGCAGGTTTCAGTTCAGTTTGGTTTGTTTGTGTTGGCAGGTGTTTGAGGTGGAGTCGAGCACGAAAGCCAAAGATTTCTGCCACAACATCTCCGGACGTTTGACGCTCAAATCCTCTGAGGGCTTCAGTCTCTTCGTCAAGATCACTGACAAGGTGACAAGTCCATCTGTAGCCTGATTATAGAAACAGATTCAAAACTCAGGTCAGGTGCAGCAAATGGACAGATTCGTATTAAAACAAAAAAAAGGGTTCGTTCTGTGTCTGCTGTCATTTTTCTGTTCTTGATGGGCTTTTGGTTCTCTCTGGTTCTGGTTTTCTTACTCATCTGAACTCAGTCTTTTCTCTGGTGCAAATGCTGGTTCTGCATCTTTGTGGTCGTTTTGCATCCCTCTTCATTTGTTTTTTTTCTGGGAGCCCGTTTTTGTATTGCATCTTCTTTTCTCTGGTTTGCTCCTCTTCCTTGTTTCCTCCTCTTGGTTGTTTTGAGTATCTGCAGATGCTTGATTCCATGTGGTTATATTCTACCTATAAGTGGTTCTTTTTTTTATTTTTATTTTTTTTTTTTGGTCTTTCCAGTCATTTGATTCTGCTTTTTTTTTAGTTCATTTATTGCCTCTTTTTAATCAGTTCTGTGTGTTTCTGGATCCCTTTGTAGCCCTTTTTTGTTTTGTGTTTTCAGTGGTTTTAGAAGCATCTGTATTTTGTGTTATTGTGATTTTGTTCATTTCTCTGTGGTCAGTTTGCTTCTAATTATTTGTATTTAACTTCTTTTTCTGCTTTATTTGCATCTGTTAATGGTAACTTTGAGACTGCCAGTATGTCTGATTGGTTCACATATAATGGTATCACTTTTTGCATCACTTTGTGGTGACTTGTTTTGAATATTAACTTTAATTTGACCAAAAGCCTCTGGATTATGCCTCCCATATAATTCTCTCATGAGTTTTCCTGCATCTGTTTTTTGCAGATTTAGGTTCTGATTGTCTGAGGTTACAGTACTTTCTTCACTTAATTCCAGGTCATCAGTGTGCCGGACGGCGACTTCTTCTTTGATTTTGTGAGGCACTTGACTGACTGGATCAAGAAAGCCAGACATGTAAAAGACGGTAAAACGATCAGCTCAGGTTAAAGCTCGGAGTGTTTCTGATCTTCTCACTGATTCATCTTTCTTTAACAGTTGATCTTGTCCCCTGTTTGCTGGGTGTGCAGGTGTAGTGCCTTCACTGACTTACCAGGTGTTCTTCATGAAGAAGCTGTGGACTAACACGGTGCCCGGGAAAGATTCCATGGCTGACTCCATCTTCCACTACTACCAAGTGAGTCCCTCCGGAACAGCTTTTAGGAATGGCCAGTCTTAAAGTCTTATTTATCTTAATGTAACCAATCAACCAAACAAAGTATTTTGTTATTGAACGTTGGGTAAAGGTTGAGATGACAACTTGTAGTAGAATGGAACGTGCAGACAACTCAGAAACAAAATGGAAGTTAAGTGGAAACTCGGAATAATGCTTAAAAGTGAGAAGGAAAAAAAACATGTTTGGTTAATTTAATTCATAAACCTGTACATACATACATAAATAACAGCATCTGACCAGCTGCTGTCTCTCTGTCCAGGAGCTGCCTAAGTATCTGCGTGGCTACCACAAGTGTTCGAAGGAGGAGGTGCACCAGCTGGCGGCGCTGATCTACAGGGTGAAGTTTGAGGACGATAAATCCCACTTCCACAGTATTTCCAAGATCCTGAAGGAGCTCGTCCCTCAGGACCAGATGAGACATCTGTCCCCCGACGACTGGAAGAGGGTGAGCACGCAGACATTTAAAAAATGCGGGAAAACTGAATGAAGGCTGGTTTGCATGCAGCAGTTAGACAGGTACAGCCTGGTGCTGATGACGGGTAAATTCAAAAATGTTTCTGCTTCCACTTGTAGCCACAGATGTAGAATTAAAGTGTCACATCTGGATTTAATCGTTAGGAGTTTACAACATTTTCTCTGTGACTGGTTATTGGTTTACTTAGATATTGAAAATTTTTACATGCTTTCATTCAAATAAAATCTGGTGGTTAGCACATTTTGGTTCTTCTATCGGACAATTAAATAAAAACATGTACATACAGAAGTGTACGTTGGTAATCTAAATGCAAAATTTACTCAAAGTAAAAATCTAAAAATTAGACTGAACTTGTGGAAATCTAGTGAGACAAATGTTTTTACTCCTGCATTAATACTCCTTTGTGAGACGCAGATGTTTTAAGCAGGAACTTTTATTGCAACAGAGGTGAGCCCGTGTTAACAGGATGCATTGTGAACCGGTTCTGGTGGCTCTTTTACAGTGTATTCTCTTATAGACAGGTTAACATAAATCTTTGCCTCTGGTGTTCAGAAGGAAGACCGAGGTCCCATCCCAGCTTCCTGCATCAGGAAAAAAAAAAGCAGCCTGGAAGCACTGAATTCATCTAAGATATAGGGACCAAAAAAATGCTATTTTGAGAGGTCTGACCAATGAATCTTGACCTAAGCCACGCTGCTAAATGTACACTCCAATAATGGGTATTTAAAAATATGGAAAAGGCATCCAAAAAGTTTAAAATGAGTTGCAGAATTTCACTAAAAGTTGTGTGCTATTGTGCTGATTTAAAAAGTCAGGTGTTTGAAACTGAACGAATCACCAGTCAGCATGCAGAGATTCAATTCTGTAGCAGCACATCAGCTTCGCTCTCATAGCACATGGAGCAGGGCCGTAGAAGCTAAGTCCACGGCCTTCAGTGACACTGACACAAAAAAAAAAAATAGAGAAGCTTGGCTGAGATCATCGCACGTCCAGAAAGAGTCCTTCTCCTTAAACAGTAAAATCCAAAACATAACCTACAGTTGCTTACTCATTTTAGAGGTAACCATTTAAATGTCTGTGTGCAAAAAGAATGAATGTTTTATCTTCCTGTTTTTGTGCGTCTCAGTCCATCGTGTCTCTGTTCAACAAGCACTCAGGGAAGACCCGGGAAGACGCCAAACTCTCCTTCCTCAAAATCATTTACAAGTGGCCCACATTTGGTTCTGCCTTCTTTGAAGTCAAGGTAAAGATGTTAAGCCTCTTTCGTTAGTTCAGAGAAACTTGGAATGAATGTATGTGGAGCTGTTGCACTCATTGTTTTCCTCCTCTTTTTCCATCTACTCTCACTTTAAAAAAAAAAAAAAGCAGCCCAGTACCGTAACACATTTTATAGATATTCTCTATATTTCCTTTTTCTGCAGCAAACAACTGATCCTAATTACCCAGAAACCCTCCTGATAGCAATCAACAAACATGGAGTCAGTCTGATTGATCCCAAGTCTAAGGTGGGACACGTTTATCTATGATATTTAAATGGTACTTATACAGTGTTCTTCTACTCTATTTGAGCACTCAGAGCACTTTTAACCCAACAGTCACACACACACACACACACACACACTTAGAGGGCTTCAGTATCTCACCCGAGGGTACTTCAGCATGTAGAGGAGCCGCTCATCTGCCAAGCATTTAGTTTTAAAACAAGAAAAATTTCTCTGCATTTAAAGTTTTTACTTGCCTAATTTGAACGTCGAGTACTGGATCTGTGCATCTCTTACCCGGCTTATTAACATTTCCCACAGGACATCCTGATCACTCACCCCTTCACCAAGATCTCCAACTGGAGCAGCGGGAACACGTATTTCCACATCACCATCGGAAACCTGGTGCGAGGCAGCAAGCTGCTGTGTGAAACCTCCCTGGTGAGCTGCTTCGTTTTATAACATCAAACATTTCCGAGTAAAGCTGGTTTGAATGTAATTATACAGAGTCTGTGTAAAAAAAAAAGCTGTAACTTATGTGCCTATTCACATCGGTCCCTCCAACAAGACGACGCTCTGCAGGAAGCAAAATCTTTGGATTCGCATTTCAGTCACCAATTTATTTTATGTGCAATCAAGTATTTTTGGATGCTTTTGCATGGTTGCCTGTTCAAACTTGTTTACAGGTGAGATATCAGGGATGAAGTGCAGTATATTCCCTTGAAGTAACAATTTTGATATCACAGGAAAACTGCTGACAAAATCAAATCAGTGAGCTCATCTGAATAAAACACATTCTTATACAGTGAAAAGTGCATTAGAAAAACAAAAGTGCCACACATCCCACAAAGCAATCGATCTACTCTCATCCATCAGGGCTACAAAATGGACGACCTCCTGACCTCTTACATCAGCCAGATGCTGACGACGATGACCAAACAGCGAACGTCCCGGGGCAACAACAAGTGAGGAGAAGGCTGGAAATGTGGTCATTGATCACATTTGATCGATACTGAACACACACACACACGCACACTGTAAAAACACGCAAACGCGCTGATGGCTGCCGTAACGCTGTAATGTCTTCACACTATAACATCAGCTCTGTCTTAAAACTCACCTGCTGCCTTTAAATGACTTTTTCCTACAGCTGGACTTTGTGTAATCAGATGAGCAGTGAAGTTTATTCTCTGTGCTGTAAAGTCTGAGATTCAACTTTCAGTTAAACCACTTTCCAGACTGAACTGAGCATCAGAAATGTTATAACAACATCTGCTCTGAGACAGCTGGGCCTGTATTTATGAAATGTTACTAATTAGGAAATTGGTCCTGAATAGGTTAAAGCAGGCAGAGGACAAAACAATTACAAATGTTGGAATTACTCTTATAGGTCTACAACTGTGCTCTTAGTTAACGGTCTTAAAGCTCTCTCAGGGGCACAAAGTGACATTAAAGGTCTCATTTGTTGTTCCAGTCCCCAAAATACTAAATTAAATTTTAACATATGACCAATAATGAAGCACTAAAATTGATGAGCACTGCATTACTTTTGATATTATACATTTTCATATGTGGCATAACTAAAGTAGTTCTCTAGGTAGTTATTTGAAAATGACTCTACAGAAAACACTGCTCAGAAAAGGCTTGAAAATGCCACATCATAAAAATAATGTTTTAATTAATTTATATTTTAATAACATGTCATGTCCAAATGAGCAACCTGGTCCATGAAGGTTGCCGCAGCAACTTTGCTGGATCGGTTTTGGCACGTTTGTGTCGTTTTCAACACGGCGCACGTCTCACGTTGGATTGTATCTGCTAGAAGATTAAATCATCAGTTGATGATGTATGTTTTCTCTGCCGCTGACCCAGAATAGAGACATCTCAGAGCACACATGCACAGACTCTCGTAAGTGTTGCTGTTGTGTACGTCGCTGTCACGAGTTTGTCTGCTGAAATGAACTTACGGGCAGGTCGCGGTGCAGAAGGCAAAGTGACGTGGCAGAGATGATTTGTCACAAAACACGGGGTACAACCGCTCGTTCAGCTCGTCAGAGAACGTGGATTCATTCATTTTTCCTGCAGTCAATGTGAACTAATAGAAAAAAAAGTTATATTTACACAACTCACAAGTTTATAGACTTAATTTAAATCGACGACTACTTGAACTTTGAAAACCCCACCTGATACTCTGTCAGTATGATGCTGCTTTATTTTGAATTAATGGCTCAAGTCCTGCTGTTATTGTAGCCAAATCTTATAATATGATCATGAGTGATTCTGTGATGTCTGGTAGAAATGGTCCCTGATTTTAACCGTAGCTCTCTGAAGCAGCAAAGAAAGGAACCTAAAACAGCTTGAAAGTCCCATTACCACCTCCTCTGGTTCTTTGTCTTTATTTAACTTGTAGGTAGTGTCCTTATTTATGCTCAGAGTTGTTCCAAGGTTATTAAACCAAAATTAAAATTAAACCAAAATTGAGATATTTTTTAAAAGTTTCAGGGTTTTTTTTTTCCTTTTGATTTGATTGATTTTTGTTACATTTTGCCAATTCATGCCGTCAAACTCGGACACGAGGAAGAATCTCCAAACCTGTGAAAATGATCTGGATTTAAAGGCTTTGTTGTGGAGGAAATACGAGTAATGGTGTTTTTACTTCATCGTTAGCCGCCCCATTTGTGTGCCACAAAGTTCAAACATCATCTTTGTTTCCAGTAGTTTTGTTTTCAGAGCATCTCTGTGTGTGTGTGTGTGTGCTGTAGGTGTTGAATGATTTTATTCTTGTCTCTTTTTTTAAATATGTGAGTTAGCATTCATTTGTAAATCATAACGGATTGGGTTTTTTCTGGACGATGTTTATGAAGCAGAAATTGTTTCATCCATGTGACCACATATCGTATTCTGTAGCAGTGAATAAATAACATTTTCCAAAGAGTCCTGTGAGTTTGGCGTCTTTAAGAGAGATTTTAGAAGCCAGAGGACTTTTGCACATGATCAAAGACATGTAAGTAGCAGCTTTAAATACATTTTAATTCTGATGTTATACCCTTACAGTCATGTACATAATTACTACACTTTAATCAAAACTAATCTCTTTATTATATAAATGTGGGTACTCGATTATGAGCAGCTTATAAAGGTACAAATACATGAAATTAATAAATGTAATTTTCACTTTTAAATATATACCTATAAATCAGTAACTAAACAGAAGTGTGAAAGCCAGGAAAATGTAAACAGTTGTTCCATCGTCTAAATTTTATGAAGAGAAATTAGTCACAAATGTGTGTGATATGACGTGCAAGCATAAACTAAGACTTACAAATGTGTACAAGGATTTGTGTTGCACAGGAAGTAAAACTGATCAAATTTGTGATTAACTTAAAATATTGTGCTTAAATAATCACTATTTAATCACAGACATACACATATGTAAAATTGCTTCACATAAATTACTTAAATATGCAATTTTGCAGAATGTGGCCCTATTCGGCTCATTTCCAGCTCCATATTTTTAATACTAGATTTTATCAAAGTATCTTTGCATGATTCACAGTTTATAATATAATTCATCTTATTCCTGTTAAAACAGCTTTAAAAGCTGTTTTAGCTCCACCCTCTTTAAGCCAACTGTCTTCCAATTGGCTGCCCATCAAAAACAGAAGGTTTGGACAGCAGGTAGGTGGAGCTTCTGTGCACACAGACAGAGCCTAGTGCCTGAAACGACCAAATTAGCATGGAAACTTGTTTCTGCCACTGAGTGTGGGGTCAGGAAGAAATTTTTTGCAATCTGTGTGTCAAAATTTTGATTATCATCTCAAGATTTCTGGTTATTATCTCAATTTTGAGTTATTTTCTCAGAAGTTTGAGTTAGTAAATCTACTTTTTGAGATACCTAGCACAGAATTTTGCTATATTAACCCAAAATGTTGACTTACGGATCGCACACAAAAATAAAAACAAAAACAAAACAAAAAAAACACACATTCAGTGGCGGAAGCAACTTCCATACATTAGGGATATCTGCTCAGAATGACTGAGTGTTTAAAGCAGTCTGAAGTCTGAGCTTTTGGCTCTCATTACTTGCAACTGTTTAATATGAGCATCTACCATCGCAACAGTATGCATGACTGAGAACCTAGAAAAATGAAGAAAAACGCAAAATTATTTAAAACACTAAACCAGACAAAAACAGAGTGAAGAAATGTTTCAGCTGCTTTAATTCATTAAGACAAAGATGAAGTCTTTACAGGCCGTCTGTGACTTGGCTTTGACGGCTCCCCGGACGTTAGTGCTCGGTTACGGTTGCCAGGCTGGGCGTCTTCTCCGATGGCAAGTTACCGCTGGACACCGACCAGATATCACTCATCTCTGAGAGAGAAGATCACAGTCAGAAATGTATGGCAGCTCGTTTCCGCCGCTGGATTTTATTTATTTATTTTTGCTGTCCGTAAATTTTCAGCTTAGTTACTCGAGAGTTTGAGTTATTAGATTGAAACTTCGAGTTAAGGGTTCCGAAATTTTGAGTTACTCAGAAGTAAGTTGAAAATTTGAGATAATGACCTGAAACGTCAAGATAACTCAAAACTTTGACTTCCAGTTTTTTTCCTCCCAGTGGCGGAAACACGTTTCCATAGAAACGTGTGCATTAATTAAAACTAGACAAGATTTTTCACATAAAATCAACCCAGAGATTTGAGCTTTAGATTGTGGACTTGGAATGGGTGTAAAATTGATTTGGCTGCAGTTTTTTAAACAGCCTTTAACTGTGTTTTGTCAGCCCTGAAAAATGTATGTGGATCTCCTGCACTTCTGTTATGAGAGCTAAAAAAAAATCCTGAAAATAAAACAACGGGAATGTGATTTGAACTCGGCCCTCTGTTGTTCGAGGACATTCAACTTGGAAAATGTTCTTGGTATGAAGGTAAAATTTTGTATGGTTTTATTAAATGTACTAAAATTATCATACAAAACAAATCAGTTGTTTCTGAGGGGTCCAGGTGGGAGGCACAGACTGATTTCTATATGGGATGAAGGATAGAAATGAAAGGGTCATGGAGTTGTTGGGTAATTTATTGTTTCATAATTAAATCTTTGAGAAAATCTATATTTTAAAAATTAATCATTTTAAAGTTTAAGTCTGTGGAAACCACAATGCTTTTCCAGTGTATACTCTATTATATTTTCTACATATACAAATATAGTGCATAATTCATGATAAAAGATATTTTCTTTTGAGAAAAGAAACTAAACTGTTTTTTTAAAACTGGTGTTTTAAACAGTGATTTTTAATAATGTACAGAGGACAAGTACATTTAATCACAGTATGTGGTAATGAGGTGATTTTAATTTAGCCTATAGATAAAAATGTGTGTATCAAATATCTAGACCTTAGTAAACTGCTAAAAATCTGCATATTTTTAATATTTTACAATAATTTACCTGTTCTGAATTTGCTGTAAGTGCTGCTTTCTGGCTTGATTCCACTGCCGGAGCAGAAGGCCAGTTCTCTCTCTCTCCATCTGAAACCAGAGAGTGAAACATCTCGACTACATCAGAATACAGGTGGGATGAACTGTGTGTGTGTGTGTGTGTGTGAGTGTGTGTGTGTGTGAGAGAGTGTGTGTGTGAGAGAGTGAGAGATTCACCTGTGAAAGAAGAAGATGAGGAGGATCAGCACAAAGGACATCAGATCAGTGAGAATCCACATCAGTTTATACTTGTCTGGACTCTGAGAAGCAGATTATTGGAGACCGTGAGGAAGCGACCAGGTGAAGATTATTTTTGTTTTCACAAATGAAACAATAAAAGGGTAACAGATAAAACATAGTTCCTTTTATCCTTAATATATTTCTTGTAACACTTTAATTCATTCATTCATATATATATA